>NW_011627093.1:1986520-1997484 GCF_000204515.1 Acromyrmex echinatior | reverse complement strand
TATATATATATATAAAATCATAAATTATAAAGATACTATATAAAGTCTAAACGAAATGACATAGAAAAGTTGCGTGAACGAAAATTATAGTAACTTCATCTTCATTCATAAATCTGTTTTATAAAGCGGAATTCTCAATGAAACAGTTATTGCATCATACATTGCAACGTTATATGTATCGAAAGCATCACCTAATGGATCCGAGTAAGATCCACATACGGAAAGCGGAAGGTATCGTAAATATTATCGACGAGAAGAGAGAACCAATATCCCGCCCGGCAATTTCCGAAATCGGAAGCTATTTCCCGAACAGAAACCTGAACTGAAACCACCGTTTCCTCTTCCTTCTCTCTCTCTCTCTCTCTCTCTCTCTCTCTCTCTCTCCCCCCCCCCTTTCCCCCTTCCCCTCTCCCTCTCCTTTCCTCCCACTCTCTCTCTTACCTATACATTTCCTGAGCAATATTACGCGAACATCATGGAACAAGCCCCATTAAATTAGTTTCGGCGAGGTATTAATTAGGTCGCTAATGCGTTATTAAGGACATCAATTGTCACGGTAATTTCTCCATTGATGACGTAATATTTCAAAATTTGGTGAATCAAATACAGTAAATTTAATTTTAATTTCACGATTCCGTTTGTGTCTTGATAAGAAATTCTAGAAGCAAAAGGTTTTTTGTTTCTATTGTACTTTAGTAAAAATGTAAACTATAAGTAAAAGAAGCTTTAAAAAAACGAGCTTTATTATTTTTCTTGTATTGTTATTAATTATTTTATATTTAAAACACGTAAATTAAATATATAAATTATTATTTATCTTATATGTATAGATTCATTGTCAAATAATCTTTAGTGCCATTATTTTATCTATTTTTAATTATTTCAATTATAAGAATAGAATGGCTTCTATTCCTGTTATTTTATTCAACTTCGTGTGATTTTTTTTTCTTAAAAAAGATTTTTTTGTCTTAAAATTCTTTATTTTTTTAGAATGTGTCAAGATATATGACCTCACGTTACGCTTTTCGTGCTGGAAATTTTGCGTTGGTAATTTAGGACTTAAAACGAAGTGAACCTCACGAAAAGAATGGGCCGGGACGTAATGACAGGAATAAATTAGGGAAGCCACGTAATAAATGTAAATACGTGTGGTTATGCTAAGCAGACGCGCAAGAGAGAAGGTGAAAACTTAATTTTACCACGAAGCAGAAATTGCACTTTAATTCTGTCGCCGACACGCGACTTGACCCTTGCCACGCGAGACTTAATTAGATAAACATTATTTCCCGCACACGGTACTATGCAGTTACTTGCCGTTCGGAATAGTTAAATTTAGTGCTTCACTTGCACGAACAAACATGTCGGGAAAAACAAAAGTTCGTTTTATTCTTTGTTTTATTTTAAATATTATTTTCAGTAATTATTATTTTGTATTACAATATAAATAATATCAGTTCTTTTCGCTCGTATAACTTACAACAAATTAATAAATAGTAAAATCCAGGTCAATACATTAACGAGCTATAGTTAGGTGTATTAAATAATATTTATTAATCACAAATTATAATTTTCCGACGATAAGTTTCAACGGTATGTTTCGACTATACTTAGTTTTCATCAGCCGCAGAAGTACATAAAAATCCAAATATCTAATTATATTAACATATTATAAGGATCATCTCATGTTCGAGTTACAATAGATAATATTGTATAACAGATTTCTAAGAATCATCTCACCTTTGTATGTGGCTGATGAGGACTAAGTATAGTCGAAACGTACCATTGAAACTTATCGTCGGAAAATTCTAATTTGTAATTAATAAATATTATTTAGTACACCTAACTATAGCTCGTTAATGTATTGACCTGGGTTTTACTATTTATTATTTTGTATTTTCTTATTTTTTTGATTCCTTTAATTAATTTTTTGAAGAGATAACAGATTATTTATTTCTTATTTTTATCAAATATAAAATACATCTTTCACTAAAACGAAGAATTTCTTCTAAATAAAAAATTTTACAAAAAGGGATTATTTAATAATCTTCAATGAAAGACTGTTTGAAAATAGCTGCAAAGAGGACGTAAAATAAACCATTGAACAAATCTCTTCTATGTCCAAATAAACGGTGATTGTGTCAACTGTACAGAACGCAAACGGAGCTTGCAGGCACTACAGTGTTTGTGAAACAGATTAATACATGTCCAATTTCGCTTTTTGATAAGGAATTTGATTTACAATAGCGTCCTTGTATTACCTACAACCAACAATTGTAGTCATAGTAATACACTTGCTTGGGAACACTTTCTGGTGTTTGATGGTATACTTTCTCAATATTTACGTTCGTAAAGTGTTCGGTCGAACGAAATCGATACCACTGATTGTAGATAAATAACGAAGAAATCCGTGCAACGAAATATAATACATTATTATACTGCTTAATAAATAATTTTTTTTTATAGTATAATATTATGTTTTATAGAATATTAACATAAAAAATTAAATAATTTTCACGAAAATAGCTATTTATGGAACAAAGTTATGCAATAAAAGAATCAGTTGTAATCGCAAAAAGGAAACAATAATTCGATTCTGCTTTATGTAACTTTTTTAAGATTAATTTTCAAAATTAAATTAGAGCTTTTTTAACAATTTAGTCGCCGACTAAACTCTCTATAAAGTAAAGCCAACATAATTTCAGTTTTGTGGGAAACATGAGTACAAATAGTCTTACATATTTTACATGTGATATATATATATATATATTAGTAGCGTTTTACAAGTGATGGGAAGTACTTTCATTAATGTATTTTTTAATGCGAAATGTGAAATAAATAACATTCTTTCATTAAAAACGCTACGAATTAATTCCAACACCTAATATATATATATATATATATATATATATGATATATATGATATATATGTGATATATATATATATATATACATATGTATGTATAAAACATATCACGTTTCCGTGTGATTGTACCTTTTGGCGAGATAGACTTCGCATAGCGATAAGTTTTGCTTCGAATCATTTTACTGCATAGTGAATGGAAGTCTGATTAGGAAGTCTTCACAAAACTTCCTTCACTTCAAACTTTCAAAAGATGTATACATATATGTATTGAGTAGAACATATTGGGAACAAATGCAACTGATTTAGCGGTTTCCTTTGACGTTGAAATTCGTGTAGATGCAAGGTGCGAGCAAGCAACATTCTATTGTTTGCAAAGCACCGATTTCCACAGTAAATATCTAAACACATATATTTATAGTTTCTATATATTATATTTATGTTCTTATATCATTTGATTTAAGTTTATTATCATAAACATATTTAAACTTATTATTCGTAATATTTATAATTCTCGATTTAAATTTCTATACATATTGCACATATACAATTCAAGATATACGTGATAATTTCTTCATAGTAATAAAGAGATGTATCGGAATATATTTGTGATGTATAGCAATTTGAGATTATACTGCACAGACTCGAGAGAAAATTCGATCTGCCTGGATATAACTGTGCACCACCAGCACTCAAACTACTATCCTCGATCGAAGCCTGATGCAAGTCGTGCGAGGTTAAGGGCGCTCGTGCATCAGTGCCGAGCAAACGGTTGCATGCTTGTAAAAAGCGGTAGTTTAGATAGAATCTCTAGAGGAGGCGATGCGATGGCGGTAAAAGCGGTGGCAAGGTCCACCGCGTATAAACGGCGCGTGCAATGAGTTCCGACAATCGTGACCGAGACCGCGACCATTCTCTGCTCTTTTTCCTAGTTCAGAAAGAGTAGGGAAATTAAAAATGAAGTTTTCTTAAACGTATTTAAAAATATTTCTAAAATATTTTCCCTCATTTTCTCTCTTTCTCCTTCGTTTGTCTTCCTTCTCTTTTCTTTCCTTTTTGCGAAAAGGAAAAAATCAGGGGCTCTTTCGATTATATTATAGCTAATGACATTAATCAGTATTTTAGTATTAATCACTAATAAAAAATTAATCAGTAGACAAAAATGATGTTGGATAGATTTGGCCAGATGCAATCTAAATATAGATTGTGTCACTGGAAGTTGATTGATAAGATTTTATTAATAATACCTAGGCAGCTGGATGAATTATTTCTCGGACAATATCCGGTTGCGAGCGATTTGCGAAATTCGCAATTAAAACATTGTCAAGAGTTAAAACAAATCTTATAATGTGTAATTGAGGGGATGGGCGAAATAAAAACACAATTCTACTTAAGCCCTTTTTCCGGCAATTAGCTTTTTCATGTAATATTTATTGTAATAGTAGAATTGTTATAACATGTAACTTCTTAAAAACATTACATAAATTTGATATTATACTCATTTGTGTATAACAAAAAAGTAGCAAGTTATTTTAATTTTTATTAGTTCAAGATTTTGTAATTAGGCCTTTATTCCGCCCATCCCCTCAATTATAATGTGCGAATATTATAAACATAAATGGAATGTAAAACAGATATTTACGTAATATATATTCAAAATTAAGTAAATAACCAATGAAAATAAAAAATGCAAACAATTTACTAACAAAACATTCACTTATAATATAAAATATTAATTCTTAATTCAATATTAAATGTTTGAGAATACTTGTAAGTGCTTCAATAATGTGTGCGTGTGTGTGCGTGTGTTGTGTGTTGTGCGTGTGTTTTTTTGAATTCGCTACTTTATTTTACATTAAATCACATTTAAATGGGTGAATCCTAATAATTTTTTCGTCAAGAACAGGCACAGCTTTCCATGTCGTTCGACATGACAAACGACATGAAATATAGTTAGTACGGTTAGTACACGGTGCTTCCAATTTTCCAGTAGCTAGTCAGAAACTTGGCACAGGACAGATGTCAGAGTACAGAGTTCCCTCCGCATGAGAATAGTTATCGATGAACGAGCGTGTAGAATAATGCAGAAGTGACATTAGAAAAAAAAGAAAAGAAGAAAAGAAACAAAAGAATCAATAGAAAGTAACTTTTGTATAATAGAATAATTTTAACAATTTTAACTTTTCTTTTCTTTTCAGATGGAAGTTTAGCTAAAGGAGCTAACAGTATATAATACTATAGCAGTATCTGCTATAATCTTATAGCAGTAAATAATACTAAAATAATGAATATTTATAATATAATATAAATACAATATAATATAAAGACCTTTATAAAAAGTAATCATTCTTTAAGTAAAATAGAGATAATGATAGTCCATAATATAATAAATAATAATAAAGTTTAAAGATTAAATGAAATTCAAAATGTATACTCTAAAAATACGTATATAAAGATATATATTTTTATAAATTTTTACCCTAGGAATTCTGAAATTTCTTGACTAAAGATTTGAGATTTGATAATTTGGTAATTTGCTTTTATCCTTTAATACTTTCTAATTAATTCTAAACAATCTTCTCCTTTTTCTCATGGTATGTGTATTGGATAATAGATTTTTCCGCAGAAGTGAATAACAAATACCACGGAGCACCATCAGCGACAATACAGCAACGAAACGCAATATCGAATTCTCATTCCGCAGTCTTTGTCTACTTTCCACGAATAAAGAGAAAACGAATTTGCTTAGCCGCTTTTATTTTATTGTTTATACAAAACAAAAAAAAAGAATGAAGGAGGTTGCGAAAAAGAGAATAAAGGAGTAAAAATTTTTTTTTAAGAAACAGATTCGATAAATACTGTTAAATAACATTATTCAAAAATATACTTTTATACTTTTTTATTACTTTATTAATAATTAATATCGTTCACATGAAACGGAGACTTAAAGAGCAAAAAATTTTTCCATTAACTCCAAAGGTAAAAATTTTCAGTTTTTTATGTTTTTGTCCTAGGAAAAAAATTACATGTATATGTGATAGCTATCCTGGTTTTCAGATTAAAATCCCATTTTAAACTTTGTAATAAGGGAAGTTATTTTTTCTTAAATAACATTATATGAAATTTTATGCTATAATTATTCGTATTAATAATTCGTAATTAATAAGCATTGTTGAACATTCTTCGTTTTCAGTATAAAAATCATAAAAAGAAATATTCTCATTAAAAATTATTCCGTATTGTAAAAACTTCGCTTCTATTTTCACATGGACGCGAAGAAAATTCTCCTCTTCTATTGTTTGTCGATAAAGAAACGTGTAAAATGTAAGACAAATGATCGAAAGATATTTCTACTGTGGAGTAAGAAATCAAGAAAAAGACAATGCGAGAGAGAGAGAGAGAGAGAGAGAGAGAGAGAGAGAGAAAGAGGTATTCCGTGCTCACATCCATGGCGTGTCAAGTTCAATAGATCGTCATTGGTTGGTTTGTTTACCAGCGCGGTCAACCGAGAAGAGAACTAGCAAAAATTGGCTCATGCAACCTTAGCCTTCGACCGCGAAAGAGCTTTCGCGGCCATGGTGCATAGCTATTGTTGTGACGCGCCGAATTTATCGTTATTATCTTCGCGAGACTCACTATTTCCTTTTTCAAGATATGCATTCGTGATAACAGTCATGATTATCGCTATAAATCGCGCGACCATTTATTTCTGCATTACATTCGTAGTAAAACTACTATACATGCAATCTTGAAATTCACGATAAATTCATAATTTTTATTTCACTGAAATAGAGTTCTTAAATTGAAATGTTTTTTTTTAAGTTTATAGAAAATGTAGTTTTTTTAAATTTCTTATACTTATAGAGAACGGAATTTTGTATAAAGAAAAAAATTGAATAAATATTTTTATATAAGTATAAAATAAAACTTCATTTAATATATCCAAATTTTGATCGTATTTTAATAAAAAATTTTGAAGTTACTAAGAAATTTAAAAATCGAAAATTACGAAAGAATTACTTAACTTAATAATTTTATAGATTATAGAATACATGAAATATAAAATTATAGAAAAATAAAATTATAGAACATATAAATTGAAATTAGATATGTAGAATTAAAAATAATATAAAATATTATATTCAAATTAAAAGAAGAGACAAAATTAATCAATTAACAGCATAAATAATAATTAAAAATTAACAGCATAAATAATAATAGATTTCCATATTTTAAAATATCGAAAGTAAAAAGAGCCTATGCCAAAATTATTTTTTTAGTTATATAAATTGACCTAGTTTTTTTTTCATTCAAATCGAAGAGTGGAGTTTTTGTAGAAATTCTCACGAATGTCCTCGAATGAATTTCGAATGACGAGAATCAAATAGTGCAATAGAATGAATCGATTGTACTGATGATGGGTAAACACGAAGGGCGAATTACAATAGTAATTGCGAATGAAATCCCTTTGACGTAACATTCAAAATAGCTTGTATAAGGAACAAAACCATCGTTGACACAAATCATCATGCTAACTAAATTGCTAAACAGCTCATTATACATTAAACAGATATATTAAATTAGATAAATTATTACATTAAATAAATCATGTTAAATGAACCACAGCGTTAAATAAATCTAACTAAACAAATTTCTACGGTAAATGAATATTATTTCCGCTTAATATTTTCCCTAAAGTATTATCGATATTTAAAAAAGGGAAGTAGATCGAAAAAATTTAAATTATTCGAGGAATTCCTTTTTTAAAATAGAGGTCTTACATAGGTCATATATTAAATGTAGCACATGAGAACCCTACTTCAGAAATGGATTCTTTGAATAATTTAAATTTGTTTCATGCACTACATATATTATATATTAAACATAGCAGATGAACTCTTACTATGCTCTACATATTAAAAGCTACAGATCTCGAGTGGACATAAATTGTGGGATATATCTACGCCAATTAATGCATATGCATTAACGCATGGTTATTTCGCAAAATGTCGGCGTCGTTGACAGTTTCTGCACGTTCTATCGTTCTCTATTGTATGTCGCGTCCCATTGTTCTTCTTTATCGTTCGAAAGCTAATTATAATCGGCCTTTGTTAAGCGCATAATACGGGAATCGCACGCAGAATTTGCATAGTTGCAACACAAACCAAATTCATTTAAGCGGGCACATGCATGCGCGCAAGCGCACAAACTGTGCGCTCGGTTGATCGATCTCCTTTTTCGCGCCAAGTATTTCAATAACGCAAATTTAAATCCCGGATAAAATCAAGAGGATTCGAGTGTGCGTGTTTTGTTCCGTTTATTCGTGACGTTTTGAGCCTTTAAATCCATGGCAAATTTAACCGTTCGGGATAAACGACGGAATGAGCGGCAATGTAGTTATCGTTGTTTTATCGCGATTCAATGTTGGATATAATTGTTTGTTTACGCTTGTTCGTCATAATTTTCAATTATTTCAGCACAGTCAATGTTATATATATCAATCCGAATTACAGCTAAATAAACTCTCAACTAATTGGCTAATTGAGGAATTTCCATAAAGCTCTATCAACTGACAGATAGTTAATAAATTCAATTAATGAAAATCAATATTTTTTTTATTATTTAATAGTAAAATATTGATAAAATATAAAATATAAAATGTAAAATAAGAAAAACAATAAGCATCTATTTTAAACTATGATACATCTCAATATTCAGAATAGATTCTTTCTGTAATTTTGTATATTAATATAATATACACATACATGCATATTTTAATTTATATTTGGTATACGTGCATTTCAAATGTTTTTTATGTTACAGAGCATGAAATAATAAATAGACATTATAAACTGCAGATTTATTGTAAATTATCTCCGTGCTTAATAAAATAACTTTTAGAATAAAAATAAAAATCTAAAATACAAAAAATATAAAAGAAGAACCGAGAGCAAAATAAAATCTATAGATTTCATTAATGATCTTAAATCTTTCTTATTTCTATTTTCGATTGATATTTAATTAACTGTTACATATATATATATATTTATTAAAACTAGTTATATGCAATGTTTAATCTGTGTTTTTGATCAACGGGATGTTATTGAATTTACATAGATTTTTTTATTATTGAAAAACGTATTTATGAGAGTAGCGAACAAACAATCTGAATGAAGCTTGATTAATGGTTACTGTTAATTGGTTCATTTGTTCAGAGATATCACTGTCTATACTGTAGGACATCCTGCGCTCTTTGATTTTCACTATTCGCATGCCTGATGGTAATTCATTTGTAACAGTTCGTTGCATTTGTTTGCAAAACGAAATTTCAACGAAACAATTTTCTCTTAGTCTGAAAAATAATCATTAAAGTATTTTTCCGATGGAAAAATTTATGCAAGGTAAATGGAGAATGAAGTAGAACTAAATAAATACATCACAAAGTATGAGATAAAATAACTATACAAATTAACATATTAAAATAAAGTAAAATAAAATACATTATTATTATGATAAAGTTTCAAAGTAATGGACATAAAATAACTATTAAGAGAATAATGAGAATATACATTAATTATCTATATTAAGAAATTAAAACAAAAAAACCGCTCAAGACTTTACAACACATTTTGTACAAAATATCATGATCGTACTGTAATAACAAAAAGAAGTTGTCGACTGTAATCTTTGTACAGTTGACAACTTCTAAACTACTAAAGCAATAATATAAGAAAGTTTTCAAAATGCTTCCGCATTCTGAAGGATAAATTTCTCTCTGAATGATATAATGCAGGATATTTCAAAGATATCCTAGTAGTAAGATATTTCATTGCGTGCACACAAAATAGACGTCAAGTAGTAAGCACAGAATAGCAAATCGTAATCCATGTCGGAATATGTAAATGGTTCTTCTTTGCTTACATTGCGAAGCGCAGTCGGTTGGCTGGCTTTTCCTTCACTTCAATGCGAAAATCCTTTTGAGAAGGAAAAGCTCTTTGTATTTCATAATTTTAATCAGCATTCCTGTATCGAGTAGGTTAACTTTGTTCACAATGCTTTGTGTCAACCTTCATCATAATTTTAAAAGATCGAAGAATCTTATAAAATGCAAAAATTTATTGTATTACATATTATAAGTTACATACCGTCTTATTTAACTTTTAAGTTTTAATTTATTTCTAATTTCTTACAATTAGATTATTTCGTTACATTAATTTTTATTTAAAATTAAATAATAAATTCATGTATCGAAACATTTCAAAGTTTTAACGTTAAGAGAAAAAGGGGAGAGAGAGAGAGAGAGAGAGAGAGAGAGAGAGAGAGAGAGAGAGAGAGAGAGCAAAGAAGGAAAGAGGAGAGAAAAATAAGACGACATTGAAAAATGTAGCAATATCCAATGGCACACATTGATATCGAACATCGATAGAACGAAATCTCATGGAAATTTAATGATATCGCATCGTTTTTTATGCGTAGGATGAGCTCAAAGATGAATTTTCCGCTCAGCCTGTTACGGCCGATTTAAGCTTCACGTGCCGTATCATTATTCTTTCATGACACGTGCATGAAACATAAGGATTACACGTGTTTACTGACATCCACCATGACTCAAAACATACTTTTTAAGAAAATTAATTATTGTAATTTGTTTGCAATTTTTTCTACTCATTGATTAGTGAATGATAGTTTTTATGCAATAGCAGCTATTAATTTTAGCATTTAAAGATTTTATTAGGTGTTGGAATTAATTCGTAGCGTTTTACAAGTGATGGGAAGTACTTTCATTAATGTATTTTTTAATGCTCATGTGAAATAAATAACATTCTTTCATTAAAAAACGCTACGAATTAATTCCAACACCTAATAATTATCCTATTTCATATTATTTTATCCGAATAATTGACATCTTTAAAATATTAAATGTAAATTCCTGATTGTATTATTTTATTTATTTTTTTCAATGAAAAGTATATGTGATTATGCCGTATAAAATTAATACAAATATTTAAAGTAATATATATATATATATATATATATCGTTCTACAAAAATTATTGCATTCAATCGGTAAAACAGAGGACTTTAGAATTCCCTAGAAAGCACAA
>NW_011627093.1:1924033-1986009 GCF_000204515.1 Acromyrmex echinatior | reverse complement strand
TAATTGATATAAAAATATAGTATAAAAATATTATATAATTTAATTATAATAAAAACGAGCAATTCTAATTGAGTTAAAAATTCATAATTTTTTAATAAATTCAAGTCTATAAAGATTATTAAATGCAGCTTCTGAAAAAATATCACAATAGAGATTACAAAACTGGATATAGATCTTGAGATTTAGATTCCGTTATCCTTGAAAGGATTTCTAATATATCGAAAATAAGACGATGTCCCAGTGTCGTAATCTCTGCGGGATTTTCCTTTCCATCTGCTATCAATCCCACTTTTTCTATTCATATGTCTAAGGATAGGTTTTGTCTTGATGGCATGGTGCTCTGTTTTCAAAGAGGGTATAAATTGCCAGCCTAAAGATACGATCTTCGAAGCGAATCGAAAAGACCTGGTTTTACTGTTAACCCAGACTGAGATAGGGCGAAAAAAAGAATAAAGTGAGACAGCGAACTTTAAGTGAGTATTTATGGGACTTGCTAATTGCAAAAATACGTTGTAAAAGAATTTCCGTTCCCTAATTTACAAAAATTAAAGAATTTTCGAGGATTATTGATGTTTATCATGTCTGAATTTGAAATTTTAATTTTGCGTTCTATAAATTAATTTTAATAGCTTTTAATTTAAATTAATTCATATTTATTAATGTTTATTACCCAAATAAACATTAAAAAATATATATTATTAAGCTAATATTATTCATATTATTTATTAATATTAATGTCAATATTCTTTTAATATTAGTCCAAATAGACTTTTATATATATATGTATATATATATATATATATATACAGAGTGACTCGCATTAATATTCGGACATCATAATAACAGAGAAACTATTATTTTTGAAATATAGTTTTTAGAATTAAGAAATTCACGGTTTTTTAATCATTGGAAATGCTCATTATAGATATAAAAAACATTAATTTTCTTTATTTAACTAATGTAGTTTTCAAAAAATATTAAATAAGTTAATTCCTAATCTTAGAATCGTAAAAATATTTGGATACCCAATATATTTTATATTTATCGACCCTCAGAAATCAAGTTAGTTTATTCCTTACTTGTTTACCGTGGTAAGTCATACAAAATATGTGACTTATTTCATGTTGAATTGAGTTAACTTAATTTTCTCAAGATCATACAAGTTAACAGTGAAAATGGGATGTAAAGGCAAAAATAGTTCATTTGATAAACGCCAACTTGATAGTTTTTATTATAAAAAAGGCAAATCATATCAAGAAATCGGTAAATTAATAAATTTGAGTAAGAATACAGTAACAGATATTGTGAAAAGATATGTTCGTGAAGATCGCATTGAATCAATACCTCTGAAAGGATGTCCAAAATTATTTGACTCATGGGATAAACGTAAAATTATTAGGAAAATAAAAATAAATCCTAGATTAAATACTATAAAATTGATCTTAGAATTATACGAAAAGACTAGCAAGAAGGTACATCCTGATATAATTCGTCGAGCATTAAAAGAGAATGGTTACAACGGTAGAGTTGCTCGTAAAAAGCCGTAAATAAAGCGAATTGGAAGAAAAGATTAATTTTTGCCAAGGAATTTATTTCTAAAAAACAAATGGTGGAATGATGTAATATTCGCTGATGAGAGCAAATTTAACATTTTTGGATCTGATTGATGGAGAATGATATGGCGAAAAGCAAATGAAGAATTCAAACTGAAAAATTTGAAGCCAATTATGACACACGGCGATAGAAGTTTAATGGTTTGGGGTTGTATTTCGAGTAAAAGAGTGGGTGAATTAATTTTCAATAACGGAATTTTGGATAAAAATAAATAATTAAATATTCTAAAAAACAATTTAATAAAATTGCTAATAATATGAATATACGAGGTAATTTCAAATTTTATCAATAATCCAAAACATAAATCGCGAATAATGCAAGAATATTTATTATACAACTGTTCAAAAGTATTACATTCTCCACCAGTCACTAGATTTAAATCCCATAGAAAATTTATGGAATTTATTAGATCGTTCGGATTACGTCTATAAGATCAAAAGAAGAACTAAAATTACGATTAAAGAGGAATGGCAGAGGACGCGCATTACATCAGATTATTTAACAAAAATTATTTCTAACGTGTCTAAATTTTGCAGCATGTTATTAAACAAAAAGGTTATCCAATAGAGTATTAAAATTGTTATTATTTTGTTTATATATATTTATATTATTATATTTTATTAAGTGTCCGAATATTTTTGCGATACCAGAATTAAGCAAAATTCTATCTATAGTTTAATATATTCGAAACTGTATCATATAAATGTAATTACAGAAATAAAATTTATATTTCTAATAACTATAATGAATTTTTCAATTTAAAACAAAAGTAAATTTCTTACAACAAAAATTATGTTTAGAAGATAATAATTTCTAAAATATCGTGATGTCCGAATATTAATGCGAGTCTACATTTCTTTGTTTTCTTTTTTCTTTATTGCTCGCACGCTCGTTCGAGATAAGTAACATTTGAAAAAATAAAAAAAGGAAGATATTAATTTAAACTTTTTATTTGTATGATTAGGACTTTATTAAGACTTTCTTTGGACTATCGATTTTCCATTTGCCCATATTTTAATTCTTGGTATTAATCATCTTGTAAGTTGTAATGATTTGATTGTATTAGACTGTAAAAATATAATATAAAAAATTTAATAAAATATAATATTATAATATAATATAAAAATGAATAATATTTTATAAATAATTTTATGTTAATAAAAATATAATACAATGTATTTAATTAAAATGTTACAGTAATTGTAAACCAATTTCAATGTTACTCGTATATTATCTCATATATATATATATATACAATTCTTTTTCTTTCTTTCGCCTTCATTTTTTTCAGATTAATGCAAAATCTATGATTTTGCGTACGTATTTTTAAAAAATTGACATATAAATATTTCTATTATTTTAAAATACAATTTTCTAAAATTATGCATTTCTTAATTTTTAGTATAAACATTAAAGACAGAGAAATAAGTGAGTGCAGAAACAGAACTTAAAGATTAATTTTAGAAGGTTAAGAGGAATATAAATGTATATATAAAATGTTAGTAATTTTTGTTACTAGAAAAATTTGTTGCTAGAAAAATAATAATAAACTTATATTAAGTATATAAAATTAAACTTAAAAATAAATTTTACTTACGGATATACTTTCTTCTCAGTTGTAATAATTGCTAACATTGCAATTACCACAAAGATAGTTAACAAATTTATAATTTTCATACCATTTAGCATAAATTAAGCTATTGTATAGCTATAGTCTGAGTTACTATATATTGATTTTACTAACAATGAGACGATGTTTTGTATTAATTAAAAAAATATAACTTTGCGTATTTATAGGTTTATTTATTATAATAAAAATTATGCATAAAGAGAAAATGAATTGTTGTTTTTGGAAGATCAATTAATTTTATTTGAATGCATGAAATCATTGGATGTACGAATACATATAAAATATGGCTTTTACGTTAAATACAATTTTGACAATATATTTTAACAGAATGTGTCTGTTTACATATGTATCTAAATATTATATTTATTTGTTTATTAAAATCATATAGATTATAAAAAAAAAATAGAGAAGAAATAACAATACAAGTTGATGATTTTCTTGAACATAATCGAAAGATATAAAAAAAAAAACATTAATTTGTACTTCTTTGATGTGAAATATTTATTAAACATTTATAATTTCAATAGCTATATACAATGCATTAAAAGTCTTTAAATTTTTAAATAAAAATTCTGCGTTTATGAAATGTCACATTATGTTTTAATGCTAAAATTTCTAACAGATCTGCAATAGTATAAGTATAGATTGTAATTGCAGATTAACACATAAAATTTAATGAAAGAAATTTGTAGAATATTTGCAGAAATTACGATACTATAATATAAATTCCTTTATAAAAATAATATTTTTTTTTTATTAAATTACAGTCTTCATATAAAATTTTCTTATCTTTTATATTTTTCCGACTATTCTTATCAAGATTTATAACTTGATAAGAGCATGTAAAAAATATTATTAAAATCATTAACAGTATTTAGAATATTTTCAATTTTGTTTATGCCGCATAGATCCTCCCAGAAAAAATACATCTTTTCTTCTTTATTAATATTTATTTTGGAGACAGTTACGTCGATTTACTACTTTCCAGGTTCCTCTTTAATAAAATTTTTGCAAATTACATTTCACTGATATTTTGATATTGTATATACCTACTATGTTCCTCAGTACATTATGCTAAGCAAAAAATAGTGTATATTGCATCGGTAAAGTCTTCTTTCGACGAAATGTAAATCAGAAATATGAGAGTATGCTATTTGCGAGAAAGATAAGGGAAAGATGATGAAAACGCAGCTCTTCAGAATATATGAATTTTCGCGGAATAGCGGAATATAATTTAAAAGAAGAAAATAAAAAATTCTCTCTCTATAATTTTAATACTTGACAAGTAATAGTAGAAGTTTCAGAAAACTGAAGAAAATTAAAAACAAAAGAAACAAGAAAATAAATGTATAGTTATTACAAATAGTTTTACTATTAGGTGTTGGAATTAATTCGTAGCGTTTTACAAGTGATGGGAAGTACTTTCATTAATGTATTTTTTAATGCTCATGTGAAATAAATAACATTCTTTCATTAAAAACGCTACGAATTAATTCCAACACCTAATAAAATTATCTATTACTTTTATTGTTATTTATTATTATGATATATTTTATTGTTCATTATGTTTTATATATTTAAAATGAATAATTTAAATTAGTTTTATCTTTTCAAATTGCGAAAAGTTCGAAGTATTACAGTTTTGGACAAGTTATTTTAAATCTCAAAACAGTGTCCATGTGTTTCGACAAAAGGATTATAGTGAATTCATGTACATATATCACATCACGGAAGACGTTATCCCACGGATAAGAACTATTTGGGTCTTGCCCTTTTAAGCAGGAAGGTGCAAAGCTTCAAGGCCAAAGACCAAAAATAACTCTAAACGGCATTGCAACAACTTTGCTAGTCGAGACTTGATAGAAAAGTCGATAGGCGCATTATTAATACATAATTCAAACCTTCACGGTTCTACGCCGACGATTGACATCTTTTTTCTATTTTTGCATATTGTTTACTACATCTGCTTTCTTGTTTATAATCTTTATCTGTCCCTAATTAATTCAACGTATTGATTATAATATAAGTGGATATATATTATATACATGTAGATAGATATAAATGTATATATAAAAAATATATACATATGTATATATATATATATATATAAATTTTAAATATTAAATATTTAATAATAAAATTTTAATACTATTATATTAAATTTGGCATAACCAACTTTTTTAAAATGTTTTTTCAATTGCTTATAATTTTTTTATTAATAAAAATATATTTGCTTGGTACCGTTATATTCATTACTGTCTAATGTTTCGATAAAAAAAAATGTTTTTACAATATATTCATTTTTATGAAAATTATGAGCATTTGAGTTGAATAATGCCATAATCCAGTATGATTTCCGTAGTATAACATTTAAAGTTCAAATTAATATTTATGTTAACTATTAATTCATAAATGAAATAAAATAAAGGGCCATTTAAATGTGTAGAGTTTTTTTAATTTAAAAAGAAATGAAAAGGACAGAGGAAATATTTTATAATTTAAAATAAAGTTTTAAAAAATATTATATATATTGCTATTAATTAACTTAAAATAAAAATCCAAATTACAAAGAATTGATTCCTTTCTACCTTCATACGAGTATTTAATGTAATAAATACGCCAACACATACATACCTCCATTTACACCCACATATCTAATTATATATTTAATATAAAAGAGGAACAAATATTTTCTCTGTAGCAAATTATACTTAATCTGAACAGAGCAGTAATTAGTATTTAAAGAATAATTTCAAACGTTTAACAAATTCTTTTCATTTTCGTTCTAGTTTGTGGCATGATACATGTATATGATATTCGGTATATAAGCGATTGGTGGCGAAACACCAACAAAATGCAACAGAGAAGAAAAACAGAAAGGCGATATATTGTGGGTGATTTTACCGGAAAACAGTTGGAATATTGAATTGAAAGGTAGCAGGGTCATTGGCGAACGTCCAGAATCGACGCTTGCGTATGCGTGGTTCATATCTTGATGTGTGCCCTCGCAATATGAGAGAACAGGATCGAATTGTCAATAGAGAACTATAGGCGGCGCGAGAGAAACGTGGTAGAAATTAGGTCATCGAGGAACGAGCGAGACTTAATGGCGATCGCTATAATACATCACTCCTTCACAGATTTTCTCTCTCCCTCTCTCTCTCTTTCTCTCTTTCTCTCTCTCTCTCTCTCTCTCTCTCTCTCTCTCTCTCTCTCTCTATCTATTTATCTATCTATCTCTCTCTATCTCTCTCTGAAAATCAAATTGATACATAAATAATTTCGAAAGTTTAATATTTAATTTGATTCAAAGATTTATCTAACACAAAGTTAATGTGATGATATGTATTATACAGTTAGTTATATTTATTAAGAAATATCTTTTTTTCTAATAACAATCTCAATAATCCTCAAGCAATTCTTAAACAATTCATAAACATAATTTTTATTTATTTTATAATAAATAATAACGTAATATTGTACGTAATATTTATTTTTACAGAAGCAAAAAAAAAATAGGTATAAATTTATATCATAAATTTATGTTTATTTTATTTTGTTTTATAAATCCAATTTGATTTTTTATTAAATAATTTTATCAATTACCAATGTTGACAATAAAAATATTCTCGGATTTTTCCAATTTCAATTAAATATTTTTTAATTTTAAAGAATCCTCTAAGTACAATTACGCCTATATAAATTGTTTCGATCAGATAAAATATTTTTATTTTCGTTAGACTGAGCTAATTGTTAAAAAAATTCAATTAACGGACACTATTGAACGAAGCCGCGAAGTCAGCCTCTCGAAACGAGTCAACATTGCAAGAGCAGATATTCCGCATTGGCGTAAAAGCCGTTACGAAATAAGTAGTGGGCGTTGTGAGCTTTAACAGTGAAATCATCTCTCGTTTCTTTTCATCTCTGGTTCAGGAAGTTGCGAAAGAAGCCGGTAGTCTTTCTTCCACGCCCGCAAAGTCAACCCTTGTAATCGTAGCCACAAAATGTTAGAAACGTTCTTTCTGTCGAGGGAAAGGAAAGTAATAAGAGTCGACGGAATTTTTTTATCCGTTTCTAACCTTGCTGTATAAATGCTTATACCTTAAAAAGAATTTCAATAATAAATTTATCTTTTTTTCTCTTGCAAAAATTTGATATTGATTATAAAAATATGTGTACATTATAAATAATTGTAAAATATTCAATTTATTGAACAAAATTTTTATTATATATAGTGTCTACATAATATATATATGTTACAAACATATACATATAATTCTATTTTTTATTATATGCATCTGTATATTTCATTGTAACATAATTTTAAGTTTACTGACTTAAGAAAGCATTAAGAATAAATATTGGAGCATACCGTGACTTGTACGCCTGAACAATGGTAAGAGGAATGTAACGAAGATAGGAGATACGAAGAAACTCAAATGAAACTATATAGAAATGAAACGTTGATTCTACTTTCTGCTTCTTGCAATTAGGCCTTTCAATTTTATTTGTTCTTTCGCATTTTTTTATTTTCTGTTTTTAATATTCTTTTTAGCCGGCTCTCACTGCATAATACTATAATAAACAAAATTTCAATACTTAATTTTAGCAAAAAGATATTTGAGCATATTATCATAATTTCAAATTAAATAAGTAGTAAAATACCAATAAAAGTATATAAAAAAATAAGAGAAGATTAAGGAGGGCAATAATAAAATATAATTATAACACAATAATTAATCAAATAAGTAAATAGAGTGTGTCAGTTGACAATTTATCATGTCATTGCGAAATGATTCTAAAATATTAAATGATTCTAAATTTTTATCATTTTAGATTTTATTATATTAGCGTATTTTATTAATTGTATTAATAAAAAAACATAATATTATATTGACTGAGTCCTTAATTAAAACATCAGCATTCACAAAATCCTTTTCAGATGTTACTATAGCTTTCACTTAGTGCGCTGCGGTTGCAGTTGCAGTTGCAACTACAACTAGCAATAGATTTGATTTAAGACGATGGCGGAGCTGAGAAAGCAATCAAGGTATAGAAAATTTACGCAGAATGCACTGAAAGACGGTGTTGGTTTATGCTTTTATTATTTTCCCATCAATTTTGCCGCTTTTATTTTCTCATATACTTTTCTACTTCCCGATCGCTTCTCATCACTCACATACACCTGCACTATTAAACAGCAAAAGGACTTATAAGGTCCATATTTACGAGAAATTTTGCTTTTCAGAGTATCTTTAAAATATTTTTAGAAGAGTTAGACTCGTTTTTACCATTGTATAAGATTAACTTTAATTTTAATTTAACATACTGTTTATCTTTTTCTAAACTTTAGAAAATTCTTACAATCAGAAAAAGATAAAGAGTAATTAAAAATCGCGAGATTATTTAACCGAACCGGACCTTATCGAGAAATCTCATAATGCTGAGAACGCGTTTAACAAAGAGTTTAGAAGATTTCTAAAAGATTTCCTTCAAAACCGAATCACTCATAACAAGTCTATTTTAGATAAGATAGAAGACCAAGATAGAAGAATGGAAAATCCAATGCGTTACATTTAAATTGGAATAAAACTTTTTATTTTAAGATTATATTATATATATCTTGTATTTACATATTATTAATTTGTCATTAAATTTTTGACAGATGTTACTTATAAAAAAGATTGTATAAGTTAAGAAAAAAGCAAAAAATTTCTTAATTCTCCACAATTATTTTAAATTCTTTCCAATTTTTATAAACATCTCTACTTTCATCATCATCGTCGATAATTCTAAGTTATATAATTTAACATTTAATTATTAATATCTAAAAAATGTGATATTATTTTCTATTTTTATTTACTTTTATAATTTGTGCTGCTGTTTGTGCAAACTGGCAATGGAGAAGGTTCTATGTGCACATTGTGGAAAGTTATGCGAACAAGTTAAAAATTGAAGCTGTCAAAATCCTCCCACCGTAAACAAGTCACGAAAGAGATTTTCTATTCTCGCATTGGAACATCTTGCACGCTTTCTCTTCTCTCTATCGATTCAGTAAGCGGTCCGTAAGGAAGAAGCGGCCTTAAGGGCGCACGCTCAATGGCGCTAACCTATTTACCTATGTAGACCCGCCGGGACACCACACTGGGTGACTCATTTTCATCGATCCGCCGGCATTTCATCGTTATGCAACTTCCGCTTTTCTCTCTTTTCTTACTTTTTCTCTCAATGAGTCGGCGCACCAATTAAAAGCTCTTTTCAATGATAAACACGGGAATTAAGTCTCGGACGAATGGATGCGTGTATATAAGTTGTTCTGCCATACGTTATTTTTTTTATTTACCAGTTCTTCGACCGATTGAGAGACTAACTTTTGTTTAACAGAAATAAATGATAAGCTTCTTAACTTATTTATTCTTCTTAACTGTTTTCTATATTCAACGTTTAACATCGTCTCTTTTTTATATATAGATACATGACATTAAAACAGATTTCAAAATTAATATCAAGATTAAGGAAATTTAGATTTTTGTTATATTTAAAATGAGTAAGAATATTTAATTATTAAATAAACTATCGTTATTAAAAAAATAATTAAGAATAACATTTTTTATTCTTTTCATATCCATGAACCTCGAATATCAATTCGCAAATGAAAAATTTGCGTACAGCTAATAACTTGGTTTAAAAATATCAATTTCAATTTCATGAAAGAATTTGAAACTGTTGCAATAGACTTTCACACTCTTTAATAATATTAAATATTTGTCATACAAATAGGATTTACGACGAAAATATCCTACTTTTTTATTTTTAGAGTTTTTATATTTTCAATTGTTTTTTATTAATCAGTTTTTTATTAAATCAGTTTTTTATATTTCACGTGTTTTATTTTTGGAAACTATTTTGGAAATTCATACACAAGAGTATTTATAATATACTGATAAATTTATTTAGATAATAAACAATTTTATCTGGTAACTAGTGTATCTATTTTGGAACTTTGTCTTATTGTTGGTACTGCTTCGAAACTTCGTCATTCGAGGCTTTCTATAATTATTATAAAAATATCTATAGTACAGATGGACGTGCTTTTTGCTATTCAAAGCGAATAGTGAACAAACCCATTGCTTATTAAAGTAAACTTTAGTGTGTGAATATGGAATATCAATATAAGACTGTGTACATAATTATTGAATAAAGTTTCGCATACTTTAGCAGTTTTCTCACAAAAAAAAAATTATTATCGATACAAGAGATATTCTCTCAAAGATCATAAAAAAATTTTCTTTCTGAACACTTTAATAGCATCTTCTTCCATTCAGATGTTCGACTGCATTTTTCTTATTAAAGAGAAACTAGTTTGAATTTTCCAAGGTGTCGCGATTTTATTTGACAACACTAAAGACTTACTTTCCTTCAGAGGCAATCTTATTTTAAACATCGTTATATCATGAGAATTAGTTCGTCGTTAATTCGCTGTTCCTGCACACAGGAGATGGAAATAAGTTTATTATCCTATAGCATTTGGAAGTTATAATAGACTTCTGTTTATCTTCACTGGATTATCTGTAGTATTCTTCTTTGTCCTGGTAAAATGCCTGCAGGTAGAATTATAACTATCTTCCAATATATTAGCAATATATATTACTTTTCTTTTCTCCCAAGAAAAATTTTATTGCCAATCTATTATGTATTACATCAAACTTTTTGAATATACATGTTAACTTACAGTCTGTACGATCATAAAAATAGTTGTATATATGTGTACTTATTGCACATATATGTTTGATTTTTCTTTATTATATTTCTATTATATATATTTTATATATATTTCTATTACTTTTGTTATTAGGTTTTGTTATAATTACAAAATAATTACAAAATATTAATATTTTTTATTATATAACTCAATTCGGTAAAATTTCAATAATAACGTAGCTTTATAATAACTTCATAATTAGCTAGACATAATAGCTTCATAATTAGCTAAATAATAACTTCATCCATTGATTTCTTATTCTACTGTTACAATTTCTCTTTAATACAAGAAGTCGTAAAAGGAGATTTTTATCTGTTTAAACTTTCGGGATTGTTCTTGTCAGGCGGAAAAACCACGTTTTGTTTTTCATTCATTTGAGAATTTTAGTATCATAAACTAAGTATAAGTTTCTTTATAAAGAGAAGAACGAACATTTTAAAGTGATTCGCGGATTGAGTCTCACATGACAATTCGTTGATAACTTCCAACTGTAATAAACATTCCTTTACTGTTCGTTCTTGCAAGAAAAGATGAATTCCTCTGCGTCAGAGGAAAATAATACGAATAAAACAAATCACTTATGTGAAGTAACTTTTCGTGCTTTCAGCGTGTTTTTCTATAATAAATAATGCTTTATTCATCTTTCAAAATTAAAGAACACGCGAGAAAAAAAATTCTATTTCTGTTATACGCTTTACAATAAAATCTAAAATTGGATCTAACAATATTCAAATAGTATTCTGTTGAAGAGGAATAATAACAATTCATGTTTAATATAAATGTTTAAAATTTAGTAATATTTATTAATGTCTTGTAAAACTAAATATTTCTATAAATTCTTAACTTAATTTTATAAAAATTAAGATATGTTCTGAAATAAATTTGTAATGCAAACGCTATATCTGTGATACAGATTGCGTACGTAATCGATAATGCGCATAAACAGCCGTCCTGTAGAACGTCCTAATTTGCATTATGACATCATTTTATCGAATTAATTAGTGCCGTTACATCGCGCATCGCCGCACTGCTTCAAAGTGCAACCGACAAAGTCAAACATTAAACTATGCTTGCGATACGCCACCTTTTGAACATTTTCACTATATGTACGTCACAGACTTTTGCTCTTATCATCATCAAACTGATGATAATTATAATTAAATTAAAGTAATAATAAATAAAATAAATAAATTATTATATATTGTATAATTTCTTAATTTGATGACTATTTACTTCTCTAAAGTATTTTTATAAACTAACAGCCTTTGTGCATTGTAACTTTATATTATATGTTAATATTTAAAAAAATTAATATATATTTTAAATTAAGATTAGCAATGTAAACTTTAATCGCGAGCATATTAAAAATTTTAAGCATGACCGTATATGTGAATACATCAAATACGATAAAGAAAACCAAGATTGGTCAAATTTTGGATGTTACAAATAATGTATTATATATATTCTTTTATTCAATTTAAATCAATTTATTCTAGATATAATTGCAAACCGATAACATTCGGTTTCAACACAATCATTCTGAAACGCTATTAATTCCTCCTAAATTAAATTAGAAAGAAAAAAAGAAAATAAGTAAGAAATTTATTACGAAAAATATTATTAAAATATTAAATTTATCTTAATTTTGTATCGTTTTTATATATATATATATATATATATATATATATATATACCATTCACAAAATATATTTAACATAAAAATTGTTTCAATTAAAGAAAATGTTAGCAAAAAATTTCATTTGTAAAATAGAATTAATTTATCTTTGAGACAATGCTATCGGATGTAATTCGATAATTGTTTACATGCGTTGCAAGCGGAAGTGATGATCGAATTATTGCCACCAGCAGCTCGTATTCGTATTAAATAAACAAATAAACATGAAATTCAGCCGTCATTATTGAGATGCGGGACGCGAATATGTCGTTAATTAGCAGCTAAATTACTGCGCAATCCAGATATTTTGGTTGTGAAATACAGATAAATTCATAAAATTGCATTTTGATAATTTAATGAAATATTTATGTATATTTTTCTCTCTCCCTTTCTCCTCTCTTCTCTTCTTCTCTCCTCCTCTCTCTTGCTCATACACTCAATAGAAGCAGTATTTGGGATTATAGAAAAAATAGTATATTAAAAAAGTGGATTATATATAAATATAAATTTATAAATGTCTGATTGTTGATGTATGTTTAATATTTTCTTGGAGAAAACTTGCAAATCGTATATTAGTAATAATTAAGATATTATATAAATATATTACGCGACGTTCCTTTACAATTACATCACATTGAGTAAAAAAATAATGCGATGTTGACTATATTGCATTAGTATTACAAAGTCTCCTATCGAGGAGAATGTGCTTTTAAAACGTGAAAAAGCTTCATCCGGTTTACGAGAAAAACGAAGATAGAAAAGCTAGAAAAGATAGAAATGTAATTGTGGAGTATGTGAATTTTTGCTGATTAACAGAATACAATTAAAACAAAGAAAAAAATTCTCTCTCTCTCTCTCTCTCTCTCTCTCTCTCTGAATTAGTAAAAAATATTCTAATTTTCAATTTTTCTTTATTAGAGATTTAAGTGAACATTTTTAGTGAAAAGAAATCGAATTATTGAATTAAATATTGTGTTTAAATAAATTCAAATTTTTAATCGTTACTTTAAATAAAATTTTTTATTTAAAACACTTACGTTATAAAAATTTAAAAAACAAAAACTTAATTACAAAAGTAAATTTTTAATTCTTAAACAAGTTGGATCCTTTATATAAAGATTAATAAGTATAACAAAATTTTAAAAATTAAGTTTATTGTATCCAATCTATTTTAAATATGTTCAGAATCATATAATAAAATGAAAAAAATACTATATTTTAAAATATTTAACGTTATAATAAATATATTGTATAAACAAGTCAATTAAAATACAATTATAGATTAATTTTAGGATTTTATTACAACAGAATAAAAATCAGAGAATAAGAGAAAAATATGAAATAAACAATAACGTTATGCAATTAAAATTTATTAATTAATAATTAATTTTAATAATATGTTCATTTAAGTGTCATAATTTTAGAATTTTACTATCAATCACGTTCTAATATCCAGCTTATGTGCTTTATACTTTTTAACAATTCCATCTCTTGCCAATGATCTTAATAGGCAATGATCTCTTAGGCGCTAAAAAAAAACATAAACTTATTTAAATTGCTTTATAATAATAAAAATATAATAAAAAAATCTTATTACTTTGTAAAACTAATGGCAAGTACTTAAATTATTAGAGTTGTTAATTTAATAGTTGTTCAAACTATATTTTTCTCTAAATGTATTTTTCTACAATAATCTATACAAAATTTATAAATTTATGCGATCTAAATTTAATTTATATTAAAAATGATTGAATTTCAAAATTTTAAAAATGTAATTTTCATAATACAATATAAAAAAGAAAGAAAAAAGATGCGTGTAAAAACATAAAATCGAGTATCAAAAATTACAAACATTTGTACAAAAACATAATAATAGAAAATTTTCAAGAAAATTGAAATATTACTAATTGAGATGTTAACATAATAAAACTAAAGCTTCCGCAAAGAGAAACCTGCTAAATCCCAAGGTCCCTTATATAAATACATATTATATACTCTGTGTATGTGTGTGTGTGTGTGTGTGTGTGTGTAGTGTGTGTGTGTGTGTGTGTAGTGTGTGTGTGTGTGTAGTGTGTGTGTGTGTGTGTGTGTGTATGTGTGTATATAGAAGCAATATTTAATATCAGTCACTTATAGATAAAGATTTTGCAGCAATTATTATTTCCATTAACGCAACATTGCGATCATCACAACGATGGTAATTGCTTTTAGAGTCTTCATACTTTTCTCCTTTCTATCAGTCTTTCTACTTTTTCGATTTAAATTAAAGAAGCTACTATAGGTATTGCTAAAATTCAGACTAAAGACGATGCTTTCTATTAATTCAAAAGCATATGATTTTAAATCAAGTAACAGATACAAGTAGACATGATATTATGCGTATTATATACATATATACATATGATATATATATATATATATATATCAAAGGATTATTTAAATAAAATAAATTATTATTATCATTTCAGTTTATCATAATTCGAATACACCATTGCATCCAAGGATGAACATAAAAAATATAGTCTTTTTATAATAAATATAAGTTCTGACGAAATGTATATGATAACATGTCCGCTTATACACATATATATATCTAAATATTTATTTTTTTCAATTCGTGTGGATTATCAAACAAAAGATAAAAAATAGATAATAATAATAGCTTTGATAAAATGATAGTTCTTTTTAAATATACGAAAAATATACAAAAAATATAAACTTTTTTGTCGCATAAAATTTTTATCAAGCATTTATAATTTTAGTAATTGTATGTAGCGCATTGTGATAGAAGTTTTTTAAATATTTTTTAGAATCTTTTTTAGAAAATTTTTTTTAAAAAAAATCTGTATTATAAAACAACACATTTCGTAATGCCATTGAAACGTCAAACGAAAGATTTGCATATGAATGAGTTTGAAATTGATTAGATTGTAGAATTATATATAAAATTTAATCGTGGAAGAAAAAAATTACAGATTTAAAGAAATTTTAAGAATTAAATTTATTATATCAATTTATTCAGAATGTATTTAGAATATTATAATAAAGTGAAAAAATGACTTTTAGTAATATTTTTAAATATCTACAAAATCATATTACCTTATAAAAAACGTATTACAAAATGAGTCAATTAAGATGAACAAGTGTATCAATCTTAGGATTGTAATCTCATTACGATAGAATAGAACTTGGGGGATATGGAATATGTATAATTAATTTCAATTTTATTTTAATGATACATTTACTTTCTTTCGGTACTATTATTTTATAATTTCAAAATCATCCAGAGGAACTCAGTATCAGTGCGCAACTCGCTCTGATGAAGTAAACAGCAATGTTCACGAAACATTGGCATTAGCAATGGATGAAAACACGACGATATCTACAAACCTTCCGGTATCTTTGAATTTCAAAATCAATCGCGTTCCTATATTCAGTTTTATTTTATTTTTTTTTTTGCTTTCCATAAATTTTGCATCGAAAATAATACATTAATTAATTTAAAAAATATATATATAAACGTATATACAAATTCTATCATAATAAAAATATTTATTTGATTAAAATAATGTTACAATCATTGCAATATTCTGTATATAATCATATATTGTTGTTATTTCTTTTAATAATTATTTTATACAAGATTTATAAATTCATTCTAAATTTAACATGGAACTTCTATATCTTTAAAATTTTAAAAATAATGTAATTTTTATAATATAAATATAAAGAGGAAAGAAAAAAAGATACATATAGAAACATAATTTAAAATCGAGTATCAGAAATTACGAATATATACAAAATGTAATACAATATTATTTAAAGAAAGATGGAATTTATTAAAGTGAGACACCAATATATTAAAACTAAATTTACAAAGGAATGTTCCAAATTACAAAAAAGTAATTTAAAAAAAACTAATGTTAGCAGTCGAAAAATTATGTTTGAAATTTAAAATGTTCCTTTATAAATTTAGTTTCATTATATTGATATCTCATTTTAAATTCCTTTGTTAGAAGTAAACCTATAATATCAATCACTTATGAGTAAAATGAGTATGAACAAATATTTCTAAGAAATATTTGAGAGATTTCTATTGCGCGCACGCGCGTACAATAGTCCAGGTGTTGTCTATTTACGTTTCTATTTAATGTCATTAATTAGTCATTCTGATGACAAATGTGTTTAAAATGACGTTCAAACATCACAAAAATTACGTGGATTTGTTACAGATACATAACGTTAAATCGACGTCCAAAATACGTTTTTTTCGTATTATTGACGATAGCAAGGTGTCGTCTATTTAACATCATTATAATTATAGTTATTCATATGAATAATGGAGCAAATAGAACAGCAGCTTCAAAAATTCACCGAGTTTGATTACAGTATCATCTCTCTTTGCCGGCGTATATGGACACAATTTTATGCAGGCGCGGGTATCTTCCCAAGTAATTTCTCATTTTCTCATTCTTCGTGGACGGAACTTACGTCACGTATACAAAGTGGCTATTTCGGTATCATAGTTCTGCAATTTTCATTCCAACTCGCGAGAATATGTCGGTTTTCATCTACTATGAAGATCAAGCGTAACGTCAAGTCCGAGAAAATTTAAAAAAGTGCCAGCTTATCAACTCTTTTACTTGGTGATGCACTATATATGATACATAACGTCAATTAGCGCTACAGTCTGTGCATGAAAGCTTTTCATCATTTCCTTCGTTTCCGTTTTACATACAACGTATTGCACACACGACAATATTGCTCACAGCGTATTGCACATAACGCATTGCACACAGTACATTGCACATATTAGGTGTTGGAATTAATTCGTAGCATTTTACAAGTGATGGGAAGTACTTTCATTAATGTATTTTTTAATGCTCATGTGAAATAAATAACATTCTTTCATTAAAAAACGCTACGAATTAATTCCAACACCTAATATAATATTAATAAATGAAATTAATATAGTTACATAACAATAGAGAACGTCTTTTAAATGTCAGCCTTTCTCAAAAATAAAAATGTGTATTTTACTAACAATATTTTAATTTATTATATCGAGTTTAAGAGATATCAATTTTATCGTATAAATCTTCAATTTTTCAAATAATTTTTCGGCAATTTAGTTAATTTTATTTATAATTCCAAATTTTAATACCTTTATCTCATTTTCAATACAATTTTGCAAACAATATAATCGATATCGATTCGATCCATTATCATTTCTTGTTGGGATATGTCCAAATAACGTTTATAAAAAATGCATTTTACATCTTAACAATGTTCATTTGGACATCTAAAGGTGATACATTGTACGTCCAAAAGATATCCGCCAAACGTCATCGAGACATTTTTTATATGTCGTCTGGACATTGGAACGTCCGAATAAGATGTGCTATGGACGTCTACAAGACGTCCATGTGTTGTGTTATATAAAACCTTGCTCTAGCAAATATTATAAATACCCAAATTTCGCAACCAATGAAAAATTTTTGCAAAAAAATTTTTTTAAATACGAAGAAACTTTTCCCCGACCCAATATATCACAATTTAAATTTATTGTTTACATTTAATGTATATACACAGATTGGATATTGCTCATAATAGTTTTTACTTGAAAAAAATTGTATTTATTATCAATGATTTAAAGTAGTATATTATCGGCTTACGATCAATGTGAAAAGTAAGGTTTAATGAAAACGGTTTGAAAAAAATAAACAACATTATGCATGATGTTTTATTGTTATACAACATATTGATTCTAATTTAATAATTACGATAATTACAGAGACATTGTAGAGTTATAAATGTACAGATAATTATTTCATATACAATATTTGCATAAAGTTAAAATTATATAATTAATGATATTAATATTTTCGGCAAATAATTTTTTTATGCGCTCTTCTTACATTGTTTAATCTTATCTATCACCCCTTTCTTTATAACACATAATAGCTGACAGATGTAATATTTGCTCTCGGGTAGATAGGGTGCTATCTTCTTACATTCTGTAATTTAAAAAAAAAAAAATAGAAAGTTCTACCATATCATTTTTCATCTAAAAATAATGTATATTATTATACTATTAAACAGTACAATTTAAAATTGAAAAATTTATTTTCTTATTTAATTTTAAATTTACTTCCTTTATGCTAATTAAAATACATTATAAAAAATTGCTATTAAATTATTAACATTACATTAAATACGATAAATTTTTTATGGATATTATAGTACAATATGTAGAAAGCACAATATATAAAAATTTTTTATAAAATAAGAAAATTAAGTTAATTTAAGAATATAGATAAAGATTGTAATCACCGCACACATATATATGTATATGTTTATGTATGTGTGTGTGTTTTTATTTCTATATAATTTCTGTTTTTAATACATACCACGCCAGCTCTTTGCAATATACATTTCCATACGTCAATATTTATTATGTTAGCGGCTGTAATATAAATTACATATTTATTAATATAATTTTAAATGTGTATGTTCTCACAATTAAATTCACGAATAACACTTAAATTTCAATATAACACTAATATAACTATGTTTTAATCAATATTAATTTCTATGAAAATTTATTTATTACTGTATTTATGTTAGCAGTATTTCAATTCTTGGAGATGTCGTATTCTTGGAATACTTCAATTATAATATCATTCAAAATATTGTTGATAATTTCTTTCAATTTGTTATTATTTTTTATGAATCTTTTAAAAAGAATTCTTAGAAGAAAGAACTTAGAATTTTCATAATTTTTTTATTGTTTTCCTGTATTGGAAGTTTTTAAAATAATTTCATATTAATATTTACTCATTTAAAGTATTATTTATAGATAAAGTAATAGAAAAATAAGGGACTAATTATTTTGTCTCACTTTAAATATTGTAAAGCATAAATAAATTCGTTTTGATTCTATTTACATATTACATAAATGTATGTAATTTAATGTTTAAAAAGCCATTGCTTTATATTAAATGTAAAAATTTTAAATTTTAATAAAATTAAATTAATTTGCTAACTTTTAACAATAGGGACAATTTTTTTTTTTAATTAGTAGAAACTGGAGTTGTTACAAGGAATAAATTGTTATAATTAATTCTTCTAGTTGTCATAGAAAGCATCATTTTTGTAAACAGTATATATAATTATATATGTTATTGTGAAGAATTATTGCTAAGGTTTCGGTAGTCTAAAGTCTCAGGACGCTCGCACGGAATGCAAGAGATCCGGATTCGACTCCCGGCCGAGGCAATATTTTTCGCAATAAGTTTATTACAGTTTTTTAAGATCAATTTGGGAAATTTAGGGGGATTATTAATATTTCAGATCAATTGCGTTTAATACCGACAACCATATCGGCACGTAATTATCATTTCTGAAATTAATTCAATTGTTTGAAAATATAGATATTAATTCAACATATTAATCAGACCGTAGTGGCGCTTCGGATTTTAAAGTAATGTTATATATATACTTGTTTTTTGTCTTTATTTTCTCGAATCAAAACTGGCGAATAACAAATTATTACATCTCGATTATGTTAAAATGTTACGATGTAATAATTTACTCCATACTCCATACTCCCTTGTAAAAATCGTTTTTGTTTCTTTCTACAGAATTGTGCGATCTTACAAAAGAAAAACAGATAGAGAATTTGTAAGAACATATAATACAACAACCACAAAAGAAATTTAATTAGAGATAGTTCTCTGTCTCTTACAAAAGCAAAGATACGAATAACATTAATTTGATAATATTGCAACGCTGTGTAAAAAAGCAAAAACTAAAAAATTTATTTCTATGGTTAAATTGGTAGGGAATGCAGGTATCGATTTAGAATTAAAACTTGAAAATATTGTTGAGTGCAGCAAAATATATTACGGTTTATCAACCATAAATATAAAGTTACTCGCATATGAATATGTGTATGGGTTTCTAAAATTAATCATCCTAAAAATTATTTAGGATAAATTATAATGTGCATCTGAAAATTGGCTCTTAGTTTTTTAAAAAGATATATTAAATTTTCTTCGAATTTCTGAAGTAACAAGCTTGTCTAGAGCAATGAGCTTTAATTCTTACAATGTCTTTCTTTATGATAGAAGAGACCGAGATCAGTTGGCTATAGGGGTAAGTAGAATAATCGAGGCTACATTAAAAACAAAACACGCGAGACACGCGTAAACGTGTCTGAGCGCGCAGCAGCAACTACCGCTCAGTTCACTGTAACATCTTGTTGCAAATACATCTATGATAGAAGTTATGCCACAATTTTAAAAAATCGCACCTAAGTAAATATTTTTATTTTTAAAGTTTTTGTTTTACAATCGTATATGATTGTCTGAGATATGTGATTTTTCCTTAGATAGTAAGTGTAGTTCTTACTTAATAAAGTCCAACAGATTTTTTTTGTTTATATATCTTTGTTATCGTTTATTATTAATGTTTTTAAAAAATAAACGGATGGAGATAGTAGATTAACCACAGCATGGAACTATGTGATTCATTTAGTGATGACTCTTATAGTACTTACTCAAAATTTTATTCCTTTAAAGAGATTTGTGAGAAATATTATAAGTTTAGTTCCCTTATGTTTCCCTTATGTATGTCAATTTCGAAAACTAGACTCATTTGACGTGTTTTTGTACGAAATAAATAAATTTTGCAAAAAGAAGCATTGTTTTGTCCTGCGAAGTGAATGTTTGTGTTTAAAATATATTTTTATAAAAGTTTTATTAATATGTCAAAGATGTAACTTAAAATACCTTAACCTTTATTTTAATAATCTTAGTCAAATTACCCCGATCCCAGAAGTTGAATCAGATGGAATGCATTAGAAAAATGCATTTTTCGTATTAATTATCAGTTTCCCTTTATTATTAAAATATTATTAGGTATCAAATGTATGTAGTAACTGGTGTAGAATTCATTTTTTCGATAAGTCTCTTATTTTCATCTATAAAAATTCGAAACTGAAAAATGAGTCCCAATCTATTAGTCCCGATCTCCTTTATCTTTCAACAGCACAACTTCAAATATCAAGTATGGAATGTAGACAAAACAAGAATGAATAAATTCAAAAACCAATCAATATGATTGCAGAGAAAAGAAAAAAATAAATAGGAAGAATATCTGCTGCAGAAGAAAGAACAACTGTGACTACTGAAATAGCAGCCAACGCGATTAGTAATTTTCTTCATTCACTTTTTATTTTTCTTTGTGTTATCTTTAAGCGATCAATCAAGGTTCAATTGGAAGCATTTGTGCTGCTCATCCTAGTGGATGCATTACAGAACACTTTTTTATAATTTATGGAACACATCCATAAACATGTTTCATTTTCTACCAAATCCCCTATATTGGTTTTAGATAACCACCTATCAATAGCAGTGCTAGATTTTTGTAAAACAAAAATATATAATTTTTTTACACATCATTTCCACTACATACCATCTCTAACTTCTATAGCAAGAAAAAATGAAAAAGGCCTACTGAGACGAAATTTATTATTTCAATAAATTCCGCTTAAAAAGTAATTAAAGAAAGAAGAAATAAATATAAAGAAAGTATAAGAAAAACTTATCGAAGAAAAGCAAAAAATTCTTAGAAATAAAAAAAAACAAGTGAAGCAAAGTCAGAAAATGACTATTGGAGTAGACTAGATAACGATTGGATTCAGTACATCCAGTACACAACATTGTTTCATCCAGTACTCACATTTGTTGCAGAGAAAACGGTTCATATTATGTTTGCTTTAATTGCGCGCGCACACGTGTGTATGTTCATTTAAAATAAAATTATTTGAAAATGACTTTTAATATTTCTATAGTTAAAAGTACTTAGCTAAATTATTGAGTATTAGTAAATAAAACTTACAAAGTTATACTCTAAAATCTGGTTACATTATTTTTAATTGATTATAATTAATTATCTAATACAATATATTAATGCACATTTAATGAATTAGTATTTTTTACTTAAAATTAGACTTTAATTGATTATTAATTTAATAAATTAATAATTTGAGGTCAAAAAAATTTCTTTTCTTTTAATTGATTAACAGATATTCAATAATTGATTTCAGAAAAATTTTTTAAATTTTAATTTTGTATTCTAAAATAAATATTCCACGTAAAATGTTTTACGTTTGATTTCATAATTCGATCATTGTAATCGTAATTGATATGCTCTTACGCGTAAATATTTGAGAAAATATTATAAATATAACAATTTGTCTTATGCTCAATGATAATAATTCGCCTTACAATGGTGCAAGTTGTTACAATTTATCTATTAACGGAAAATTTTGATTTTTAATGTTTAATGATGTTGACACAAGTTAGAAAAAAGTTTATTACCTATAGTTATAAATATACTTGAATCAGTGCATAGGTATCTTGATAATGTATACATTATTCCGGAAAAATTCAAATAAAAAATTATAACAGCTACTCACGATCTTCTCTATGTTAACTATAAAACTAATGACAATTTTGATTAATAAAATTTGAATTAGAAGTAGTTTTTAGAAATTAATCTTTTTCTTAAATTTTGTTTGTCAAATGCTACCAATTTTTTATAATAACTTAATATTCAATGTTAAATGTTTAATATTTCATACTTACACGGTATATTTTTACATGGCAGTTCGTCCGAACAGCATTCCAAGTAGCGACAAAAATCTTTATGTCCTTTTGGTTCTGTATTAGTAGCATAAGCTACCTAACATAAAAAAAAATTAATCGTATTTATGTAAATATTTTATATATATAAGTACTTTAATTTTGAAAATTGTTAAACATGCATATATATAACATAATTTTTTTTAGCTATAATAAATATTTAATGTGTGTATTTAAATAAATCATAACATAATATTCATACTTATTAAAATATATCTATTTTTCCAGACAATTTTAATTAAACTTGTTTAATATTCTTCATCAGAAATTCTTAAAGTATAAATCAATTTTCAGTAAAACGCAATAATTTTGAAATACTTTATTTCATATAATGTAAGTAAAAACTTACATACGCGTATTACAATTTATATGTACACAATGTACATATATGTGTGTGTGTGTGTGTGTGTGTGTGTGTGTGTGTGTATAAAGTTGAATTTTTGGAATAAGGATAGAAATCAAAACCAAATATAGAAATAAATTACAATTATCAAACTATTTAAACCTAACAATTCGCATCACTGCCGATATGAAAATCAACAGAAATAGTACAACAATATCGTTCTTTACACATATTTCATTAGATATTTCAGAAAAGATTTATAAAATTATGTTTAATAAAAATTTTAAAAAAGAAAGAAAAAATTAAGAAAGAAAAATCTGATGTAAATAATATGATATAAATAAATATAGACATATATAATTTATTCTCCCTCCCGCTTTCTCATATGTATGAACTAGATGCATCGCGGATATTAAAAAGTTTTAAAAAGTGGATCGCAATCTATACAAATTTGGGAAACTTTGCTCTATGTATTTAAGAATAGATATAATTTATACTTACGGCTAGCAGGCACATGAAAAGTATGGAAATCTTCATTTTTTAAAATTTTCTAATGGTAAGACGTGTATAGAAGTTACGAGAGTCTCTTTTGTAGTGCATGGAGAATATCTTGACAATATATATATTCTCAATAATGCACTTACAAAGTGATTGTTAATCGTTTACACTCATATTTATTGCACATATCATACACGACATGCGCATATTACACACAAATACATTACACATATGACCATGTTATGTCAAAACGTTGCACATAAAATAATAAAATATCACCATAGTAACATTTTGATCTTTATTGATCACATTAATAAAATATAATAAATTTATTGTAAAGTGTATAACATAATAAATTTAAAACTACGTCAAAAAAAGAGATTATATATTCCGATATATAAAAATAAGCAATTTTCAAGAAAGCGTAACGTCATCAAAATTAATCATAATGAGATGATCCAAAAAGGATTTTAAAGCTTTCGTATAATGTAAAATAACGATCTAAAAACAAAAATTTTTAATTTTAAAAGAAACTTCAAGCTTTAAAAGAGACTTCAAGTTTGGATTCAAGTATTTCCTCTTTTTTTAATTAGTAAAAATTATGTTAATTTTCAATGTTTCAATTTTAACATAGTGATTCATGTCTGAAAAATTAAAAAAAAATGAATTATAAATCAAATATTCTGTTTGACAAAATTAAATTTGTAATTGTTACTTTGAATAAAATCCTTTCCTCAAAAGTATTTTGCTATTTACAGTTCCACAATAAAAATTTAATTTTGAAACGAAGACGTAATTAAGAAAATATGTTTTTAATTCTTACATAAATTGAATTTTTTTACAAAGAATTAGAAATTTAAAGAAAGGACCTTGCATAATTGAATTTCGGTCAAATTGGCTGAAGTTGATTTTTGGAAATACTGACCTTTTGTGAATATTTACCTTTATTTTCAACAAGTACGATTCCTATGTCATTATTTGTAATTATATGTTTAAGTATATATGTATATATGTTTAAGTAAAAAAAAGATATAAGGATAATATTCACTTGATTGCTTCTTACAAAAAAGCTATAAAGATATCAAAATGGATAATTTGATTTTAGAAATTTAAGCACCCCGATTTGTGAGAGGCGAGGATATTCACAATAATCAAGTACTCTGATTCGAGGAAAGCAATTAAGCCAATATTAACTTTATAATTTTTTACTTAGAAATATAAATAGAAAATCCAAATAATGACGTAGGAATGCACTGTATTCGTAACGGTCAAAAGCTAGATTTTTAATACTTAAATAATTCAATCTGAATTGCAATATATATACTTGCATATGTACCATATTTATAATCATTTGAACTACGCACCGAAATATCTGAATAAGCTACAAGTAATAAAATTTTCTAGAATCTTTTCACTTCGATATAAAATATTTTTGTTGAATTATATATTTATTTACTTTATGCTGTTCTGCAAGATGTAAATATGTAATGCGATAATTTTTCAAAAGCTTTGCCATATGTACCATTGGCTTCAACTCCGATAGAATTATTTGGCATTATAAAGCAACATTACAAAGATTGAGTCAATATGTTTCATAATTTGTTTTACATACAGGTGTGCCAATTTACGTTGCACTCTGATTTTATATTTAAAATTATGGAAAAACTGAAAAGATATTATGAAAAGCTAAGAAAGGAAATAATATAAATAAAACTGATGTAGAAAAATGTACAAACATTTAAAACGACGTAATATTATTAATAATGTAATCACTATTATTTAAATTATGCAATTTACAAAAGAAAATCGTAAAAATTTCATTTTTCGTATAATTCGTTTTTAGTTGATTTCGTATAGAAACAAGTCACAAATATACGAATTATGCATTTATACTTTTTTAAACTAAGAGATCATGATTTTATTAGTATTAATGAAGTGCAATAAGTTAGTTTCTGAGAAATAAGAGGATCATTTTAGGAGACTTATGTTGGTATCAACGACTTTCCTCTACATCAAACATAATAAATTTCCTAATGCGCTAAAACAAATTGTTATTATTATTTATGTTTATCATTACTTGAATATGTCAAACGCGCCATTCCATTCAAGGATGAACATAAAATTTGATTTTTTTAATAATAAATACAAATTGTGACGAATTATATGTGAAAATATGTCCGCTTATACATACATATAAATATTTATCAAAATTTTTATCAAAGTTCGTGTGGTTAAACAGCGAAGTAGATAATAATGTAGTTTTATACGTTGATAGTTTTTTTGAATACACGATTAAAGGATATGCAAGTGACATTAACTCTTTTGAAATAAAACTTTTATTACGCAGTTACATAATTTCAGCATTTTTATGTTATGCATTGTGATAGAAGTCTCACAAATATTTTTAAGAAATATTTGAGAGACTTCTATCGCGCGCTCACGTAAAATAGTCCAGGTGTCGTCTATTTATGTTTCTACTTAACGTCATTAATTAGTCATTCTTATGACAAATGTGTTTAAAATGACATTCGACCATCATAAAAATGACGTGGATTTGTCACAGATACATAACCTTATATAAGTCGACGTCCAAAATACATTTTTTTCGTATTATTGACGATAGTAAGGTGTTGTCTATTTAACATCATTATAATTATAGTTATTCTTATGACGAATTTGTACGATTCCTGAGACGAAGTGAATTTTTATATTTCTTATCACTCACACAATGTCATAAATTGACATAAAAAAATACATCATTTACATTATGTTCGTATTATGAACACGAAATAAATGAATAAATGATGTTATTAATTGATCACCAATAATGTTACTAATACATCGACAATTGGCCTTTTATTCGACATCATTAAGTATAACATTGTAAAAACGTCATAATTAAATGACGTCATTAATTGGTCAAAAAGATGACGTCATTATTTCATCTTAAATAGGTCATATGATGTCAATAATTTAAAATGACTAATCATCGATGTCAAAATAACGACAGCTTGCTTGGGAGATTTACAATAACATACGAATAAATATGAAATTAATTAAATTAGAATTATATAGGGTAGGATCGAGTATTATGAACACTGCAAGTAATATGAGCACTCTTTATATTTCTGTAACGGTTAGTAATAGTAGTGCCAACTGTTGTAAAAAGATGCATCTGTCTTCCCGACATTTCAATATGCTGCAAAGTTTGATCTAATTTTATGTACTTCGGATATTTATCATATTAAAGTAGATACGTTATTTTTTTATTTCTTTCACTTTTTTTCTTTAACTTTATAAGATCCCAATCTACATTGAGATAAGATATTTTGTTCTGCATGTTAATATTTGTAAAATAAACAATATTGAACTATTGTAAAGTCCCGAGACCATTATTGATTTATTAGACACGGGAGTTTTTTTGATAGATATGCATGGTCGTGTATTATGAGCATCTTTATTATTTCTTATCGTATACTGAAAAAAGAATCTGACGAGGGGCTTAACCACTATGACAATTAGTATACATTTTCTTTAGAAATATATATATTGCAACAGTACAGTAATAAAATATGCAATAGCAATGCTAGCAGTAGCAGTATTAGCAATATGCTAGTAATACATAGCAATACGTTAACAATTCTTGGCAATATTGCGTGCAATAGATGGTAATACATAAGATAACAATATTAACAATACAATAGTAATGCTAGCAATAAAATATGTTGTATTGCCATAATTAGCAATCACTCTACATTAGCGTACATTTTTTTAGCAATGGTTGACCTTCTTAAAGTTTGATAATAACTATTAAATGTATGCATAGCTATTAAACGGTAAAATAATGCCAATCAAATATTTGATTAATATAACCAAAAAAATATTATTATACTTTTACAAATTTTTAATAAGTATTATCAAACTGTTACCATTTGATAATACTTACTAAATATGTATAAATATAACATTATTTTTGGTTATATTAAACAAACATTTGATTGGCATTTATTCTAATAAAATGTTTCGTGTATATACATGTATATATATATATATATATATATATATAATATGTATATATTTCAATATTTTATTTCTATATAATTTCTTACAAAAAATTTTTTGTGCTCATATTATTCCTAAGGATATTTATATTAATCTATCCAGGATATGAGCACTGAGCGGGTAATAAGAATATTCGCAACCATTTTAACATTTACATAAAAATAATCAATTTTAATACTAAGGTACATAAAACATCAACTAATCTATTAATGGTATGCATAGGATTTTCTTATTCTTCAGTTAGATATACCAAAAGATTTTCTTTAAGGAGAATATCTTTTTTTTTTTTAAAAATACACCTCATTTTTGTTTCAAAATTTTGTTTAGTGAAAAATATTTTTCTAATAATTCATTTTTAAAAAACTTCGAAAACTTCTGTAAACTAGGGGTACAAATAAATTCGTGCGGTTTTGAAAGAGATGGCGTAACTACTGTTTCATTCCACCGTTCCGTATTTCTAAGTATGCGTTGGATAGCTGTCATTAGTAGGTATTAAGTTCAGTATGTGTCATTTGTTCGAATTGTAAACAACAATATTTTTACTTCGTCAAATATGTCGAACTTTGTACCAAATAAAGTGTTTTTGCGGGGAGTTTTACTGCATTACTTCAATATGAAGAAAAGTGCTGCCGAAAGTCATCGTATTTTAGTGAAAGTTTATGGTGACCATGCTCTATCTGAGCGAACGTGTCAGAAGTGGTTTGCACGGTTTAAGAGTGGTGACTTTGACTTGGAAGACCAAGAGCGTGCCGGATGTCCAAAAAAGTTTGAAGACGCAGAATTAGAGGCATTACTCGATGAAGATCCATGTCAAACGCAAGAAGAGCTTGCATTATCATTGGAAGTGACTCTGACCGGTTACATTGTAACCGGTTTTTCACAATAAAGCCCCAAATTTCGAGAAAAAACCGCACGAATTTATTTGTACCCCTAATAGATACCAGTAATATTTTAATATGTTATGCATACTATGTTTCTTAACACATTACATTGAATAAAAAACGGAGCGATATCGATTATATTGCATTTGTAAGGTTTTGTTTTCAGGAAATGTTCGAAAATGTGAAAGAATTTTATCTGGTCTGTGAGAAATGTAAAAAAAAGATGGAAACATAGTATTTCGAAATATATAAATTATCGCAGATTAGCAAAATATAATTCAAAAAAGAAGAAAAGTTTCTTTTCCTCCCTTCCTCTCTCACTCCCTTTCACTCTCTCTCTCTCTCTCTCTCTCTCTCTCTCTCTCTCTCTCTCTCTTTCTCTCTCTTTCTTTCTTTCTCTATCTGTCAATCTATATTTATATCTATCTGTCTTATTTGAAAGCAATCTTTAATCAACAAGCGCACAGCAAACGTTCGTTAATATGGGTCTTAATTATTGTCTCAATATTATTATTATTGATGCCTGCATAAAACAAGATTCAATTCAACACAACGAGCGATCACATAGACAATACATTGACATTCTATTTAGCGGATATTGTTACACTCGAGTATATTGTAACGATATTAATACTATATTTTCATTAATTCGACAAATGTTCTTCAGTAATTAATAAAATTCATTACTTTGTTGTTGTATACATTCATTGCTTTGTTATTATATACATTTCAAAAATAAATATTATTCTAGGAATTTGTTTTGCATATTTACAAATGCAAAAATTGAAAATTTAATTGTATATTTACTAATTTAAGTACAAAATATTAATACCTAATTAAATACCAGCTGAAATATGTGTGTAACTATATAATTTTATAACTTTTCTAGTTTCTCTTCTATAGAAATTAGAAAACATGATAAAGGCATAAAGTTAAATATAACGCACATATATCATAATGAAAATTTATTTTTTACTTTTAATGTATGTACATGGATTGGACATTGCTCATAAAAGTTTTTATTTGAAAAAATTGTGTTTATTATCAATAACAATCTAAAGTTATCGGCTTACGATCAATGTGAAAAGTAAGGTTTAATGAAAATGATTTTAAACAACATTATGCATAATGTTTTATTGTTAGTGCAACATATTGATTCTAATTTAATAACTACAAATAATTACAAAGATAATTACAAAGACATCGTAGAGTATATTATAAGATAATTAATAGTTATTTCGTATACAATATTGGCATAAAGTTAAAATTTTTTTATGCGTTTTTTTTTACGTTATGCATACTACAGTCAATGTTATTCTTCATACCCTTCTTTATAATACAGTTTATCTGACGGTGGAGTTCGTCTATGTTGGATCCTAGCTTTTTACTTTCTGTAATTAAAAAAAAAAAATAGAAAATTATAAGATTTAATTCAAAATTTCATAAAAATCTCTTATATTTGGTTTTAAAAATAAACTTTATTAAAAAATATATATATATATATATATTTAGATTACCTTTGTCTATGCAGTCCGTAACCTCTTTCTTGCATAAATCCACATTCTTTTCAGACACAACAGCTGTGCAATATTCAACACCATTGTTTTTGACTATTCTATTTTCTTTGTTAATCTAAAAATAATTGATTTACTATTATTATATTATTAAACAGCATAATTTAAAATTAAAAAATTAATTTTCTTATTTACTTTTAAATTTATTTCCTTTATGTTAATTAAAATACATAATAAAAAATTGCTATTAAATTATTAACATTTAAATATAATAAATTTGTTTTAGTAGAATATTGTATATTATAATACAATATATAAAAAGCACAATATGTAAAAATTCTTAGCAAAAATGAGCAAAATTAAATTAATTAATGTAGCTATTCTAATCACTGCACGCGTATGTATGTGTGTGTTTTTATTATTATATAATTTTTTTTTAATAAATACATACCACGCCAATTTTTTGCAGTGCACAATGCAATGCAAAAATATCCTTCAAGGGATCGACTGTAATATAAATTTCAAATTTATTATTATAATTTCAAATGTATATGTTCTTACAATTAAATTTATGAATGACATTTAAATTTCAATATAACTCCAATATAACTTTATTTAAATCAATACTAATTTCTAAGTGAATTTATTTATTTCTAAATTTATGTTAGCGATATTTTGATTCTTACAGATGTCATATTGTACTCTTGAAATACTTTAACTATAATACCATTCAAAATATTTTAGATAATTTTCTTCAATTCGTTATATTGTTATTATCTTTTATGAATTTTCTATAAATCTTAGCATTTCCATAATTTTTTCATGGTATCCTATATTGAAAGTTTTTAAAGTAATTTCATATTAATTATATATCCGTTTAAAATATTATTTACAGATAAAGTAATAGAAAAATAGGAGACTAATTATTTTGTCCCGTACGTTTATATTCTATATGATGTTAACATTCATAATCCGATCGCGATTGTAACGTCTGTTTTGTTATTGTTAGCACATTGTATTAAATCTTAACTAAAGAATATAATTGTTTTTCTTCACTTATGTTCCAATATTTATGTTACTTACATTTTACATGAACTATGTAATTGAATAATTTTTTTGCTTGTAGCCTTTTTTCTTTTTTGTTTTTTAAATTAATTTGCTGAAAATTAATCTGTTTATAGCTCCAATTTATTTATATGATTTAATTTGCAGACTTTTTACAATAGTGATAATTTTCTTTTCAATTCGAAGAGACGGGAGCTAGTTGTTATAAGAGACAAATTGTTATAATTCTTCTAGTTGCCAAAGAGGGCAGCATTTTTATAAATAGTATAGATAATCCTTGTGACGCATTCTGCTATTCCACTTAGTTTTGTAACTGTAATTAGACTGTAGAAACATCTATTTATGTGATTTTCGTTATTATTAGAATTAAATATTTCATTATGCAATGCTTTGTTTTATTGCAATTCTATCAAATTTGAGCCCCGGAATCAAAACGCAAAATCATCGAAGCAAAAAATTCCACGTCGGATTTCACGTAAGATTTCAGGGACTGTAAAGTTACGCATCTTAGTGATATTTACCAACAACACTTTACAGTCCCTAAGATTTTACTCACACTGTATTGTTTGCGTTTTGATTCAAACTGGACAGACCTGTTTTAATGGATACATATGTTGAAGGTATTTTATTTTTTTTTGTATATTTCTTTTTTGTATATTTCTATAGGTTAACTCCGGCAAATAGCGTTGCGCTGGAATTTACGCCGCAGAAGTCAGAAAAAAATAGAAGGAGTGGGGACACGCGCGCACGCGTGTATGTGCGCGCACGCGCATCTAAAATTAAATTACTTGAAACTGACTTTTAATGTTTTTATAATTGAAATTACTTAGTCCAAACTATCGAGTATTTATATTAAAATTTAATTTAATGCACGTTGTATTAAAATCAGGTTACATTATTTTTACTTAATTATAATTAACTATCAAATATATTAATACATATTTAATAAATTTATATTTTTTAATCTGAAATTAGATTTTAATTTACTATTAATTTAATAAATTAATAATTTAAGATCAAATTTCTTTTCTTTTAGTTGATTGACAAATGTCCAATAATTGATTTAAGAAAAAATCTATATTAATATATTTTTGTAAATTTCAGTTTTGTATTCTAAAATAAATATGCTATGTAAAATATTTTATGTTTCATAATTTGATCATTGTAATCATAATTGATATGTTCTTACGTGTAAATATTTAAGAAAATATTGTAAATATAACAATTTGCCTCAAACTCAGTAACAACTTGCCTTACAATGTGTAAGTTGTTACAGTTTATCTGTTAACGAAAAATTTTAATTTTTAATGTTTAATGATATTGACACAAGTTAGAAAAAAGTTTATTATCTATAGTTATAAATGTACTTCATCACAGTGCACAGGTATTTTGATAATGTATACATCATTTCGGAAAAATTCTAATAAAAAAATTGTTACAACTAATTACGGTCTTTGCTACATTAACTATGAAGTCAATAACAATTTTGTTTAATAAAATTTGTATTAGAAGTAGGAGTTTTTAGGAGTTAATCTTTTTCTCAAATTTTGTTTATCAAATGCTACTATTTTTTTATATTAACTTAATATTTAATATTTAATGTTTAATATTTCATACTTACTCAGTACATTTCCACATTTCATTTCCTTCGCACACTCATGTATGTTGTGAGAGTTTTTAATCCTACGGAATAATTTATTGTTGCATAAGTTACCTAACATAAAAAAAATTATTTATATGTAAACATTTTATATATAAGTACTTTAATTTTGAAAATCGTTATGTATAATATAATTTCTTTAGTTATAATAAATATATAATGAATGCATTTAAATAAAGTCATAATATAATACTGATTAAAATATATGTATTTTTAGAGAGTTTTAATTAAACTTGTTTAATATTCTACATTAGAGATTCTTAAAGCATGAATCAATTTTTAGTAGAACGCAATAATTTTTAAATACACTACGTTATTTTATATATCAGTACAAACTTACATACACGTACAATTTATATGGATACAACGTACATACATGTAGATGTGTAAAGTTAGATTTTTGGAACAACGATAGAAATCAAAATCAAATATAAAAATAAATTACAATTATCAAATTGCCTAACAATTCACATCAATACTGATATAAAACTCAACAGAAATAGTAATCAAGAGCGTTCTTTATACGTATTTCATTAGATATTTCAGAAAAGGTTTATAAAATTATGAGAAAGCTTTTGCCTTCCTATTGGTCTCAATAAAGATAAAATAGTGTATGAGTTTATCAAGGATTCGAGGATAAGTCGGTTAGTAAGAACATAAGTGCATATCAAAGATTAGACACACATTAGTTTCACAGCTGAATAGATTTCTTTATTTACAAATTAATTTTAATACAATAGACAAAGGATTAATAGACAAAAGATTAATATATAGATCAACTAAAAATTATTGCAAAAACAATCCGGATATCACCTTTATGAAAGCGGACAAAGGTAATAATAGTTGCAATGAGTATGGCGGATTATAAAGGGAAAATGAATGATGTTCTAAGTGATCTGTCGATATATATTAGGTGTTGGAATTAATTCGTAGCGTTTTTAATGAAAGAATGTTATTTATTTCACATGAGCATTAAAAAATACATTAATGAAAGTACTTCCCATCACTTGTAAAACGCTACGAATTAATTCCAACACCTAATACTATCGTGAACAAAAACTTAGTAAAGAATTTAGAATCTCAATTAATGTCGATTTTGAAAAGATGGCACTCAAAGGAATTCATTTCGATATTGTTATGCAAGACTTGGAAAGCAAAGCATTTGCTGGTATCGATTTAGAATTACCAATCTACTACCGATACGTAGATGACATTCTGTTGGCAGCTGCCAAAGACAGACTTAATAGTATCTTAGATACGTTTAATAAATATCATTCGAGCAATTCACTGCGGAGTTAGAGGAGGAACATTGTATTAATTTCGTAGATTTTACAATTAAAATAAAAAATAATAGAATCATTTTAGATTGGTTTCACAAAGCATTCTTAGGAAAATGTCTGTCTTTCTTCTCGAAACATTCGTTGTGTTACAAAATTGGTACAATATATAGCATGGTGGATAGAGCTGTATTATTATCACATTCGTCTTATCATCAGAAAAATCTATGATTAGCAGCAGATATATTATTAAATAATATAACATATATTATACAAGTTGGATTTTTTTACAAAGAATTGCAAATTTAAAGAAAGAATCCTGCTCACATACCTTATGAAAATTAAATTTCGGTCGAATTGGCTGAAGATTTGATATGTTATCTTAATAAAGTCTCCGCATGACTCTCTATAATGAACTGTTTCACCTCTAAGAGGCGTCATTTTTCAAAACTGTTTAATACTACAATATCTTATTTTAATAAATATACATAAAAGATCAGCATCTTTGGTATAAATATATTATACATAAAAAAATCAATGACTTTGGCATATGTTCACAAACAAAACAAAAAAAGTTTAAAAAGTAATGTCTTTTTTATTATACAGGATGATTCGAAATTCAAAGTACAGAACAAGATTTTTTATGATAAAACAAACAAGCTTTTTTCTTTAGCAAAATTGCGTCCAACAAGTAGTTTTTGCAGGAGAGTGTGTTAAAGTTAACAAATAAATGATCTTGTCTATGTAGCGCTCAGGGTCGGCGCGCGCGTCCACTCGCGTGTATAGTCCTAGTGACTAATATTCATAAGTAATGTATTTCAAGATATTCATATGCTTCAGTTGTGATTAGTTTATGACATTTTAATACTTAAGATACTAAATAACAAGAATCAACTGCAAAAAATACCGGCATTTGGTTTTCTTCCGTATCGTGTTGCTTAAATAATAAAAAATTAATAAAATAATGAGTACTGCATTTATTTCTTACGTAATAAATAAATAAATAATTGTCTGATTGCACAATATCATCTGACAAATAAATAAAGACAAATGTAAATAGTAATATGCATTGTATGCAGTGAGCGTTCCATTATTCCAAATATTGCACAATTACGTGATAGTTAAATAGTATCATTAAATTTAAAGAATAATTTACTGATCAAGCGAATATATTTGTAATAGTGATTAAAAATAAATAAAATATTTTATTATATTCTCAATATTTTGTAGATAATTTTTTTTTTAAATAAATAAAGAATTTGTAAAAGAGCCGGTGAAACTATTTCTAAGATGTTATATGCGCACACACGCGTGCATGCATGCACGCACACATACGTACACGAATACGTACACATCCTTTGAAGCAGGAAAGATGGAGTGGAAGTCGCTTCGCGAACAGTAAAAAAATATATTTTAAAGCAGAAAATTTTTGTTCTATATAGTAAAAAAAGACATCATTTTTCAAACCTTTTTTTTTAATAACTTTTTACGAATAACGAGCGATGGTTAAAACTTGATGGAGGCTATTCAGGATCATGACTTTTACATATGTCAAGGTTATTGATTTTTGGAAGTGCTGATTATTTGTGAATATATACCTTTATTTTATTTTAAAGTACTGTTAAATTTAAAGTCCTATGTAATTATTTGCAATTTCTGTATATATGTTTAAGTAAAAAAAAAAGTATAAGAATAATATTGACTTAATTGCTTCTTACAAAAAAGTTATAAAAATATTAAGATTAATAATTTAATTTTAGAAATTTAAGCACCCCGATTTGTGAGAGAGACGAGGGTACTCATAATAATCAAGTACTCTGAATTGCTTTGTGAAAAGCAATTAAGTCAATATTAACCTTATAACTTTTTATTTAAAAATATAAATAGAAAATCCAAATAATGACATAGGAATTGAAATGTACACTGTATTCATTGAAAATAAGGTATTGTGTAGTACTAACCCGTTTTGAAAAATGACTCGCACAGATGAAACAATTCATTATGAGGGGTTGTACCTGTAAAGACTTTTTATCAGGATCTATAATATATTCAATTTTTAATTAATTTGACCGAAATTCAATTTCCTTAAGGTTTTGTTCTTTTTAAAAAATTTTATATTAATTTATTTAGAATGTATATAGAATCTCTCTACAATAAAGTGTAAAAATAATTTGCGATATTTTAAAATATCTACTAAATTATATTACATTATAATAAACATATTACAAAATGAATCAATTAAGACACAATTGTACCAATTTTAGGATATATTTATGGTAATCTCATTACGGCAGAAAAAAAATTAGATAATATAAGCAATATATGAAATTAAAAATATCATTACGTATATAATGCAATTGAAATTAATTATAACATATTTAATTTTAATATTATTTTAATGATACACCTTCTATCAGTGTCATAATTTTACAATTTCACAATCGATCACATTCTAATGTTTCAGCTTTACTTTATACTTTATTTTCTTATAAATGCCATTTTGTTTTCGATTTTGCTAATATCTCAGACTGAAAACAATATAAATATATGTATATAAATAACTCTAGGTAATAAAAATAATATATTTAATTAAAATATTCTTAAATATATTAATTTTAAAATAATTGCACGATGTTAGAGGAAGGTCGCCAATATCGACATAACCCATTTTGTTTTTAGATAATATTTCTTAAACAAAAGATAAAAAAAAACTTTAAATACATACTAAATACATAAATACAAACTAAAAAGTGTTTACTATCAAGTAATATAAGTCTTCTATCAAATATTTTAAATTCTTATAATAATATTTAATTTTGCAATAATTAATTTTTTCGTAAGATAAGCAAAAATGAGCGTTTAATAGGTTCCAAAACTGAGCAGTAATGCCACATATTCCTATTCTTTTTCTTTCACAGAAATTATCTGAATAAATTCAATAGTAAAAAATAGAAGTAATGGTCATAATCAAAGCTAGATCTTTAATGCTTAAATAATTCAATCTAAATTGCAATATATATACTTGCATATATACTATATTTATAATCATTTGAACTACGCGCCAAAATATCTGAATAAAATACCTACAAGTAAATATATATAAGATTTTTTAGAATCTTTTCACTTCGATATAAAACATTTTTGTTGAATTATCTACTTTATGCTATTCTGCAAGATGTAAATATGTAATGCGATAATTTTCCAAAAGATTTGCCATATATACCATTGGCTTCAATTCCGATAGAATTATTTGACAGCAACATTATAAAACAACATTATAAAGATTAAGTTAATATGTTTCATAATTTGTTTTACATACAAATGTGCCAGTTTACGTTGTATTCATATACATACATACTTTAATTTTCGAGTTATAAGTGATCAGAAAGAAAATGTTTGAAATATCCACTAATATATAGATCAATTTATCATTCGAAATATTGACATATATTTATAAATTATTTTGTGTGTCTATTCAACATTATAAAATGTATATAGTATAGTATGAGACAACGGACTCTAATTGTATGTGGTTATGAGAGATAAAGAATATCTTCAATATCAAAAACGTTTATGAGATTAGTTTATTATTCAGCTTGGTGTACATATTAATTAGAAAGACAAAATTATATATACAGGTTGGTTCGTGATAATAAATTAATTTAACTACACAATTATGATGCTTAAATTTGTCAAGACATTTAGAGTATCCCAAATAGCGTCATGTATGATAAAATTGTTATTGTCGCGAGACCGGATTATGATTCGACGAAAGAGATTTTCTGGGTTTTGAGACTAAGAACTCGAGCAATTCATTCTAAGAAAAGAGTTATTCGGATTAAATTTATTCAGTGAAAAAAGAAAGAATAATTATTTGCAAACCTTAATGGTTTCTCTATGTTAAATAACGTACTACTTTTATTTATTACTTGCGTCTTGGCTAATCCTCTCAAATCTTTTAATAGTCGAAGAGAAAGAAAAGATTGTTTAAATTGTAATTTCGTAAAGATTCTTTATAGAAATATTAGGATCTTGTATAAATATGAATTGTTAGAAGAAAATGAGAGATCCACGTTATTAGTAGTGACAACTTACCAGCGACTCTTAATTTACAATTGAGGTCACACTACTGGCAGCGACAACGTAATAGTCCTTCGGATAACTTTTTAAGCGATAATGCTCGAAAGAGTAAAAAGAATCGAACTTAAATTCAATGGATTTAAAATATATCACCTTATTAGAAGTATTTACCGTGCAAGAAGTTTAAAAGCAAATGAGGAAAAGTATAAAGTTTCGGACCGAACACCGTGGCTAATTTTCTTTTTAAGTTTAATACTGATGAACTACGCGAATGTCCGAATGAGAATATGAATTCCGAATAAATAGATGAACACGTGGGATCTGCCTACAATGGGACTTTCTTAAATGTAAAGAATAATAATAATTGTAGCGATCAAAACTATAAAACAATAATGTTATCTCTTTTATATACCAGATAATAAAGTTGACAATTTTAAATTAATGCTTTCTAGTTAGTAATAATGTGAGCTACTTAAATTTTTAAAAAGACTATTTTAGAGTTTTAAAGAAAGTAAATTTATACATGTCTCTTATCCAATTCTGCTTTCATCGAAAATTATTAGGTGTTGGAATTAATTCGTAGCGTTTTACAAGTGATGGGAAGTACTTTCATTAATGTATTTTTTAATGCTCATGTGAAATAAATAACATTCTTTCATTAAAAAACGCTACGAATTAATTCCAACACCTAATAATATGCTTCATTTATCCAACACTTTAGAGTTCAAAAATCTTAATTTCTTTTATTTATTTCATTTAATGTTTATTAAAGTGATCTTATTTTTACTATTATAAAAATAAAAATTGGAGCATTATATAGATGGAGTATTGACATTGGCTAATCATTTTTGCTATTTCTTTAATTTTATTAATTATTGTTATATTTCAATATAAAATAATCTTATTTATTTTCGTTATGTTTTAATAAAACACACACACACACACACGCGCGCGCGCGCGCGCGCGCACAGAGAGAGAGAGAGAGAGGGAGGGGAGGGGGGGGAGAGAGAGAGAGAGATTCTTAAATTAATTTTAAATCTAAAAAATAATATGGTAAGAATAGAATATGTGTATTATGTGTGTAATGTGTGTATATATGCGTATTAAAAGATATGCATAAAACATTATTTACTTTATTTAGGATAATATTTGATTTATATTTTGCATACTTACGTGTAATAAAATTTTTACTTTCGTAATATTCAGATTCTTCTTAATAATTTATTCTTTGTAAAAACTCGTTGTTAGTAATTATCGTTTTAGCATTAACGGCAAAGATTCAAAAGAGGAACTTGAACTTTTTCTAGCGTGATATAACTACTCGGTTACAACAAATTGACAGTTGCGCTTTTATAATACTACGAGTTTCTTAAGACGTACGACTGACTAAGCAATTAAAATGATGAAAGATAAAAATGAGTAATGTAGTGGAAAAAAAATAAGCACACATAAATAATTCACACATAAATGATTTAAAAGTGTTCCACTTTTTGGAACGAAACATACTTAGAAAGAAAAGATCTCACTGTCACTGTAAAACCATTTTAATGTTTCACTGAATTCAACGTAAAGTAATCGATCTCCATTATTATAATCAATTTTTATTAAAAAATCTCGTTGAATAAATCTATAGAAATAAAAATTCGAATTTGCTACTAAACAAATTCAATTTGCCGCTAAAATAAAATAGAATTTTCCATTATAATGATAGAAATTTTCGAAATTATTTTTACCAAACAAAATTAATATTCTTAATAAATATTCTTAACAAATCTATTTTTGTTACACAAATTTGTGTAATAATTAGCGATAGTTGCTATGATAATATAAAATGTACGCATCATTTAGTAAATTTCGTTTATATTAATTATACATTTAACAAGACAATTAAATCATTAAAGCGTCTTTATAAATCTTTACTTCAAAATTCTGAAGAGAATTGAAGAATTTAAGACTGATTAAATCCAGAATTACGATTGTGAGTTTCCACACTTTATAATAAAACAGATCAATTTTTATGATTACGTTATATATCATAATTATTATATTAATGTACATCACAGAGAACTAACTTTTCTAGCTTTCACGCGTTTCTCATCGCCTTCTGCGCGCGTATAATCCTCTGTTTCAATACTTCAAATAGATGTTTAACCAACTAATAAATAAACAAGGGCTATTCGACCCGAGCTAAGTGTTCTACTGATGTATATATCAGTATTAAATAATCAAAGACAACAATAATAAAACAGTTTTAACATACTTTTAGTTTTAATATGATCATCCTCAGTGTCAAAAAAGTATAGATTGTAATAATAATGAAATTTTACAAATATTCTTACGACTATGAATAATATTTGGTATAAATGTTGAGTACATGCATAATGTTCAGTTCATATTACATATTCAGATTACATTTGATTATCTTGTTTATATTTGATTATCTTGTATCGGATGATTGATGCTGATATTATTCATTTGCAAAAATATTTCGGCTCTTATCTATATATTAAGCTCTTATCTATATATTATTTAAATTATTCATTAGAGCCTTAAAGTAATTTTGACGTAAGTCGTTCGTTAAATATTTATCTCTGATAAATTTTATCTCAATGTGTCCGAGAAAATTTATATTATTTTTTAATTACTAGAATTTTCAAGAATTTCTAACTATATTATACTAGTTATTATATTACACAGATATTGCACAATTATTTCCTATAATCTTAATTTTTTTATTTAAAAAAATTAACAAGTGAAATTTAGCATAAAATCTTTACGATCTATTTAAATCCGATAAAGATATATGTACTGTCTGTACATCATGTATACATGTATGTTTAACCACAAAAGAATTAGATTTTTACGAATCGTTCGATTATTACTAGCTCGATTGAGAGATGTTTGCTTCATGATATAATCAATATACGTTATGTTTTGATAATATGTAATTTTAATAATTTAGCAAACATTCCTTCACAGTTATGTGCTTTATTCTTGAGATACATTCACACTGTATCTCACTCTCTTCATTATGTCGTTCAAACTTTTACATAATAATGCCCAGCATTATGTTAGATTATAATCGCTTCATATTTCAGAAAAGATAAAGAACAATATAATTACAAATAACTTTTACATGATTATAAATCTCATCGTCGTGATTATTTGTACGATCATAAATCGCGCATGATATATATATATGCAAAAGGTAGTATAATAGAAGGGCAAAGAGCCAATGACGTAAATAAAAATTATAATTCAGAAATTATAAGAAAACTTAATACAAAAACAATTAAAATACAATAAAATAAAACAAACGTTTCAACTCCAATTGAGTCATTTTCAATACCATCATACAATAATATAAATGTCGTTCTAAATTAAAAATTAATACATAATCTTACAATATTACTAAAATTAACAAAAAATTCTTTCCTCTTTCGGTGTAATACGCTGTGAGTCATTTTTATCAAGAATTAACAAAGTCATAAGAAAGTTCTGCAAAAGTAACCGTAAACAAAAAGAATTAATATTAATCATATAAAAATTAAAAATATGATGATATACCTTAGTAAATCTGTTAAAAGTCCCATAATACACAACGAGAAAAACATGTAAAATGTGGTCCATTTTGTGGTACAGTAAAATAGTCTTTTTAATTTAATCGGTTATTAAAGCAAATTCGCAAAAGTAACGAGCATCTGACTTAAACGATGTCACACAACGAAATGTCAAACAGAAAAACATTATCGATAAACGGAAAAAGGAAAAATAGGAGGAAAAGGACACAAGATGTTAGAAAGGAGAAAGAGAATGTATAATGTCAGAATACAAATCCGGCAAAGACTCCGTGTCATTTTGTCTATTAATCCCATGCTTCTGTTTTTTAATATGAACCATTTCTGATATCAACCTTTTGTTGTATGAAGGCTCTATATCCAATATTTCTACTTTATCCCATTTAAAGTTATGATTCTCCACCATACGATGATTGGAAATCACTGATGGAGATTTTGAACTTATATTGATATCAGAAACATGTTCATGCATAAGTTCAAAATCTCCATCAGTGATTTCCAATCATCGTATGGTGGAGAATCATAACTTTAAATGGGATAAAGTAGAAATATTGGATATAGAGCCTTCATACAACAAAAGGTTGATATCAGAAATGGTTCATATTAAAAAACAGAAGCATGGGATTAATAGACAAAATGACACGGAGTCTTTGCCGGATTTGTATTCTGACATTATACATTCTCTTTCTCCTTTCTAACATCTTGTGTCCTTTTCCTCCTATTTTTCCTTTTTCCGTTTATCGATAATGTTTTTCTGTTTGACATTTCGTTGTGTGACATCGTTTAAGTCAGATGCTCGTTACTTTTGCGAATTTGCTTTAATAACCGATTAAATTAAAAAGACTATTTTACTGTACCACAAAATGGACCACATTTTACATGTTTTTCTCGTTGTGTATTATGGGACTTTTAACAGATTTACTAAGGTATATCATCATATTTTTAATTTTTATATGATTAATATTAATTCTTTTTGTTTACGGTTACTTTTCCAGAACTTTCTTATGACTTTTAATTCTTGATAAAAATGACTCACAGCGTATTACATCGAAAGAGGAAAGAATTTTTTGTTAATTTTAGTAATATTGTAAGATTATGTATTAATTTTTAATTTAGAACGACATTTATATTATTGTATGATGGCATTGAAAATGACTCAATTGGAGTTGAAACGTTTGTTTTATTTTATTGTATTTTAATTGTTTTTGTATTAAGTTTTCTTATAATTTCTGAATTATAATTTTTATTTACGTCATTGGCTCTTTGCCCTTCTATTATACTACCTTTTGCTTATTACTACAGAGCCTTTTATATTACTGTTAATTAAATATATATATATATCATTATTTGATATCAAGAATACGCGAAGCTACATTTTTAAAATTTTCGAGGTGCATTATTATTCACGTGGCTCCTTCAATCATATAGCTCGAATTTTTACGTGCTCTAAATTAGCACATGTATGTACATAGTACATACATTTCGACCTATCTCTCTTCGAGATATCGAGTGGAATAATGGAGCAAGTAGAAAATGGAAGCAAGTGGAAAAGCAGCTTCAAAAATTCACCGAGTTTGATTACAGTATCGTCTCTCTTTGCCGGCATATATGGACACAATTTTATGCGGGCGCGGGTATCTTCCCAAGTAATTTCTCACTTCGTGGACGGAACTTACGTCACGTATACAAATAGTGGCTATTTCGGTATCATAGTTCTGCAATTTTCATTCCAACTCGCGAGAATATGTCGGTTTTCATCTACTATGAAGATCAAACGTAACGTCAAGTCCGAGGAAATTTAAAAAAGCGCCAGCTTATCAACTCTTTTACCTGGTGATGCATATATGATACATAACTTCAATTAGCGTTACAGTCTGTGCATGAAAGCTTTTCTCCGTCATTTCCTCCGTTTCCGTTTTACATACAACGTATTGCACACACGACAATATTGCACACAGCGTATTGCACATAACGCATTGCACACAGCACATTGCACACAACGCATTGCACACATACATAACATGTATATAAGATTAATTCAAGTAATTAATTAATTTTATTTTTATAATAATTACATATTTACGGTTATTATATTATACTTTAAGTAAAAATATATAATATTAATAAACGAAATGAATAGTTACATAACAATAGAGAACGTCTTTCAAATGTCAGCCTTCTTCAAAAATAAAAATGTGTATTTTACTAACAATATTTTAATTTATTATATCGAGTTTAAGAGATATCAATTTTATCATATAAATCTTCAATTTTTCAAATAATTTTTCCGCAATTTAGTTAATTTTATTTATAATTCCAAATTTTAAAACCTTTATCTCATTTTCAATACAATTTTGCAAACAATATAATCGATATCGATTCGATCCATTATCATTTCTTGTTGGGATATGTCCAAATAACGTTTATAAAAAGTCTATTTTACATCCTAATAACATTCATTTGGACATCTAAGGTGGTACATTGTACGTCCAAAAGACGTCCGCCAGACGTCATCGAGACATTTTTTATATATCGTCTGGACGTTGGAACGTCCGAATAAGACGTGCTATGGACGTCTACAGGACGTCCATATGTTGTGTTATATAAAACATTGCTCTAGCAAATAATATAATTATAATGAAAATTTCGCAACCAATGAAAAATTTTTGCAAAAAAATTTTTTTAAATACGAAGAAATTTTTCCCCGACCCAATATATCATAATTTAAATTTATTGTTTACATTTAATATATATACACAGATTGGATATTGCTCATAATAGTTTTTACTTGAAAAAAATTGTATTTATTATCAATGATTTAAAGTAGTATATTATCGACTTACGATCAATATGAAAAGTAAGGTTTAATGAAAACGGTTTGAAAAAAATAAATAATATTATGCATGATGTTTTATTGTTATACAACATATTGATTCTAATTTAATAACTATGATAATTACAGAGACATTGTAGAGTTATAAATGTATAGATAATTATTTTATATATTTGCATAAAGTTAAAATTATATAATTAGTGATATTAATATTTTCGGCAAATAATTTTTTTATCCGCTCTTCTTTACGTTACATTGTTTAATCTTATCTATCACCCCACTCTTTATAATACATAACATCACACAGGAGTAATTGTCACGAGATTTAATCTTGCTACATTCTGTAATTAAAAAAAAAAAAAGAAAGTAATAAGATTTAATTCAAAATTTCATAAAATCTCTTATATTTGTTTTTAAAAATGAACTGTATTAAAAAAAATATATGTATGTATATATATAGATTACCGTTAAAGCATTGCACAACGCAATCCACACAAAATTCCTGATCCTTTTCATCCATAATAGACAGGCAATATGCTTTACCAACTATAAAAAAAAAAATATATATATATATATATATATATATATATATATATAGATTACCATCAACTATGCATTTCTCAACCTTTTGACAAACTTCCCAATGCTCTTTATCTATAATAGACATGCAATATGCCACACCTTTAGATCTGTCTACCATATCATTTTTCATCTAAAAATAATGTATATTATTATACTATTAAACAGTACAATTTAAAATTGAAAAATTTATTTTCTTATTTAATTTTAAATTTACTTCCTTTATGCTAATTAAAATACATTATAAAAAATTGCTATTAAATTATTAACATTACATTAAATACGATAAATTTTTTATGGATATTATAGTACAATATGTAGAAAGCACAATATATAAAAATTTTTTATAAAATAAGAAAATTAAGTTAATTTAAGAATATAGATAATAATTGTAATCACCGCACACATATATATATATATATGCAATTTTAAATGTGTATGTTCTCACAATTAAATTCACGAATAACACTTAAATTTCAATATAACACTAATATAACTATGTTTTAATCAATATTAATTTCTATGAAAATTTATTTATTACTGTATTTATGTTAGCAGTATTTCAATTCTTGGAGATGTCGTATTCTTGGAATACTTCAATTATAATATCATTCAAAATATTGTTGATAATTTCTTTCAATTTGTTATTATTTTTTATGAATCTTTTAAAAAGAATTCTTAGAAGAAAGAACTTAGAATTTTCATAATTTTTTTATTGTTTTCCTGTATTGGAAGTTTTTAAAATAATTTCATATTAATATTTACTCATTTAAAGTATTATTTATAGATAAAGTAATAGAAAAATAAGGGACTAATTATTTTGTCTCACTTTAAATATTGTAAAGCATAAATAAATTCGTTTTGATTCTATTTACATATTACATAAATGTATGTAATTTAATGTTTAAAAAGCCATTGCTTTATATTAAATGTAAAAATTTTAAATTTTAATAAAATTAAATTAATTTGCTAACTTTTAACAATAGGGACAATTTTTTTTTTTAATTAGTAGAAACTGGAGTTGTTACAAGGAATAAATTGTTATAATTAATTCTTCTAGTTGTCATAGAAAGCATCATTTTTGTAAACAGTATATATAATTATATATGTTATTGTGAAGAATTATTGCTAAGGTTTCGGTAGTCTAAAGTCTCAGGACGCTCGCACGGAATGCAAGAGATCCGGATTCGACTCCCGGCCGAGGCAATATTTTTCGCAATAAGTTTATTACAGTTTTTTAAGATCAATTTGGGAAATTTAGGGGGATTATTAATATTTCAGATCAATTGCGTTTAATACCGACAACCATATCGGCACGTAATTATCATTTCTGAAATTAATTCAATTGTTTGAAAATATAGATATTAATTCAACATATTAATCAGACCGTAGTGGCGCTTCGGATTTTAAAGTAATGTTATATATATACTTGTTTTTTGTCTTTATTTTCTCGAATCAAAACTGGCGAATAACAAATTATTACATCTCGATTATGTTAAAATGTTACGATGTAATAATTTACTCCATACTCCATACTCCCTTGTAAAAATCGTTTTTGTTTCTTTCTACAGAATTGTGCGATCTTACAAAAGAAAAACAGATAGAGAATTTGTAAGAACATATAATACAACAACCACAAAAGAAATTTAATTAGAGATAGTTCTCTGTCTCTTACAAAAGCAAAGATACGAATAACATTAATTTGATAATATTGCAACGCTGTGTAAAAAAGCAAAAACTAAAAAATTTATTTCTATGGTTAAATTGGTAGGGAATGCAGGTATCGATTTAGAATTAAAACTTGAAAATATTGTTGAGTGCAGCAAAATATATTACGGTTTATCAACCATAAATATAAAGTTACTCGCATATGAATATGTGTATGGGTTTCTAAAATTAATCATCCTAAAAATTATTTAGGATAAATTATAATGTGCATCTGAAAATTGGCTCTTAGTTTTTTAAAAAGATATATTAAATTTTCTTCGAATTTCTGAAGTAACAAGCTTGTCTAGAGCAATGAGCTTTAATTCTTACAATGTCTTTCTTTATGATAGAAGAGACCGAGATCAGTTGGCTATAGGGGTAAGTAGAATAATCGAGGCTACATTAAAAACAAAACACGCGAGACACGCGTAAACGTGTCTGAGCGCGCAGCAGCAACTACCGCTCAGTTCACTGTAACATCTTGTTGCAAATACATCTATGATAGAAGTTATGCCACAATTTTAAAAAATCGCACCTAAGTAAATATTTTTATTTTTAAAGTTTTTGTTTTACAATCGTATATGATTGTCTGAGATATGTGATTTTTCCTTAGATAGTAAGTGTAGTTCTTACTTAATAAAGTCCAACAGATTTTTTTTGTTTATATATCTTTGTTATCGTTTATTATTAATGTTTTTAAAAAATAAACGGATGGAGATAGTAGATTAACCACAGCATGGAACTATGTGATTCATTTAGTGATGACTCTTATAGTACTTACTCAAAATTTTATTCCTTTAAAGAGATTTGTGAGAAATATTATAAGTTTAGTTCCCTTATGTTTCCCTTATGTATGTCAATTTCGAAAACTAGACTCATTTGACGTGTTTTTGTACGAAATAAATAAATTTTGCAAAAAGAAGCATTGTTTTGTCCTGCGAAGTGAATGTTTGTGTTTAAAATATATTTTTATAAAAGTTTTATTAATATGTCAAAGATGTAACTTAAAATACCTTAACCTTTATTTTAATAATCTTAGTCAAATTACCCCGATCCCAGAAGTTGAATCAGATGGAATGCATTAGAAAAATGCATTTTTCGTATTAATTATCAGTTTCCCTTTATTATTAAAATATTATTAGGTATCAAATGTATGTAGTAACTGGTGTAGAATTCATTTTTTCGATAAGTCTCTTATTTTCATCTATAAAAATTCGAAACTGAAAAATGAGTCCCAATCTATTAGTCCCGATCTCCTTTATCTTTCAACAGCACAACTTCAAATATCAAGTATGGAATGTAGACAAAACAAGAATGAATAAATTCAAAAACCAATCAATATGATTGCAGAGAAAAGAAAAAAATAAATAGGAAGAATATCTGCTGCAGAAGAAAGAACAACTGTGACTACTGAAATAGCAGCCAACGCGATTAGTAATTTTCTTCATTCACTTTTTATTTTTCTTTGTGTTATCTTTAAGCGATCAATCAAGGTTCAATTGGAAGCATTTGTGCTGCTCATCCTAGTGGATGCATTACAGAACACTTTTTTATAATTTATGGAACACATCCATAAACATGTTTCATTTTCTACCAAATCCCCTATATTGGTTTTAGATAACCACCTATCAATAGCAGTGCTAGATTTTTGTAAAACAAAAATATATAATTCTTTTACACATCATTTCCACTACATACCACCTCTAACTTCTATAGCAAGAAAAAATGAAAAAGGCCTACTGAGACGAAATTTATTATTTCAATAAATTCCGCTTAAAAAGTAATTAAAGAAAAAAGAAATAAATATAAAGAAAGTATAAGAAAAACTTATCGAAGAAAAGCAAAAAATTCTTAGAAATAAAAAAAAACAAGTGAAGCAAAGTCAGAAAATGACTATTGGAGTAGACTAGATAACGATTGGATTCAGTACATCCAGTACACAACATTGTTTCATCCAGTACTCACATTTGTTGCAGAGAAAACGGTTCATATTATGTTTGCTTTAATTGCGCGCGCACACGTGTGTATGTTCATTTAAAATAAAATTATTTGAAAATGACTTTTAATATTTCTATAGTTAAAAGTACTTAGCTAAATTATTGAGTATTAGTAAATAAAACTTACAAAGTTATACTCTAAAATCTGGTTACATTATTTTTAATTGATTATAATTAATTATCTAATACAATATATTAATGCACATTTAATGAATTAGTATTTTTTACTTAAAATTAGACTTTAATTGATTATTAATTTAATAAATTAATAATTTGAGGTCAAAAAAATTTCTTTTCTTTTAATTGATTAACAGATATTCAATAATTGATTTCAGAAAAATTTTTTAAATTTTAATTTTGTATTCTAAAATAAATATTCCACGTAAAATGTTTTACGTTTGATTTCATAATTCGATCATTGTAATCGTAATTGATATGCTCTTACGAGTAAATATTTGAAAAAATATTATAAATATAACAATTTGTCTTATGCTCAATGATAATAATTCGCCTTACAATGGTGCAAGTTGTTACAATTTATCTATTAACGGAAAATTTCGATTTTTAATGTTTAATGATGTTGACACAAGTTAGAAAAAAGTTTATTACCTATAGTTATAAATATACTTGAATCAGTGCATAGGTATCTTGATAATGTATACATTATTCCGGAAAAATTCAAATAAAAAATTATAACAGCTACTCACGGTCTTCTCTATGTTAACTATAAAACTAATGACAATTTTGATTAATAAAATTTGAATTAGAAGTAGTTTTTAGAAATTAATCTTTTTCTTAAATTTTGTTTGTCAAATGCTACCAATTTTTTATAATAACTTAATATTCAATATTAAATGTTTAATATTTCATACTTACCCTTTGTACTTTGACATGCTATTTCGTCCGAACAGCATTCCAAATAGCGACAATAATCGTTATATCCTTCTGGTACTTCTGTATAGGTAGCATAAGCTACCTAACATAAAAAAAAATTAATCGTATTTATGTAAATATTTTATATATATAAGTACTTTAATTTTGAAAATTGTTAAACATGCATATATATAACATAATTTTTTTTAGCTATAATAAATATTTAATGTGTGTATTTAAATAAATCATAACATAATATTCATACTTATTAAAATATATCTATTTTTCCAGACAATTTTAATTAAACTTGTTTAATATTCTTCATCAGAAATTCTTAAAGTATAAATCAATTTTCAGTAAAACGCAATAATTTTGAAATACTTTATTTCATATAATGTAAGTAAAAACTTACATACGCGTATTACAATTTATATGTACACAATGTACATATATGTGTGTGTGTGTGTGTGTGTGTGTGTGTGTGTGTGTGTATAAAGTTGAATTTTTGGAATAAGGATAGAAATCAAAACCAAATATAGAAATAAATTACAATTATCAAACTATTTAAACCTAACAATTCGCATCACTGCCGATATGAAAATCAACAGAAATAGTACAACAATATCGTTCTTTACACATATTTCATTAGATATTTCAGAAAAGATTTATAAAATTATGTTTAATAAAAATTTTAAAAAAGAAAGAAAAAATTAAGAAAGAAAAATCTGATGTAAATAATATGATATAAATAAATATAGACATATATAATTTATTCTCCCTCCCGCTTTCTCATATGTATGAACTAGATGCATCGCGGATATTAAAAAGTTTTAAAAAGTGGATCGCAATCTATACAAATTTGGGAAACTTTGCTCTATGTATTTAAGAATAGATATAATTTATACTTACGGCTAGCAGGCACATGAAAAGTATGGAAATCTTCATTTTTTAAAATTTTCTAATGGTAAGACGTGTATAGAAGTTACGAGAGTCTCTTTTGTAGTGCATGGAGAATATCTTGACAATATATATATTCTCAATAATGCACTTACAAAGTGATTGTTAATCGTTTACACTCATATTTATTGCACATATCATACACGACATGCGCATATTACACACAAATACATTACACATATGACCATGTTATGTCAAAACGTTGCACATAAAATAATAAAATATCACCATAGTAACATTTTGATCTTTATTGATCACATTAATAAAATATAATAAATTTATTGTAAAGTGTATAACATAATAAATTTAAAACTACGTCAAAAAAAGAGATTATATATTCCGATATATAAAAATAAGCAATTTTCAAGAAAGCGTAACGTCATCAAAATTAATCATAATGAGATGATCCAAAAAGGATTTTAAAGCTTTCGTATAATAAGCAATTTTCAAGAAAGCGTAACGTCATCAAAATTAATCGTAATGAGATGATCCAAAAAGGATTTTAAAGCTTTCGTATATAATAATTTTGTAAGAAATCAGTCAGATTATTATGTAAAATAACGATCTAAAAACAAAAATTTTTAATTTTAAAAGAAACTTCAAGCTTTAAAAGAGACTTCAAGTTTGGATTCAAGTATTTCCTCTTTTTTTAATTAGTAAAAATTATGTTAATTTTCAATGTTTCAATTTTAACATAGTGATTCATGTCTGAAAAATTAAAAAAAAATGAATTATAAATTAAATATTCTGTTTGACAAAATTAAATTTGTAATTGTTACTTTGAATAAAATCCTTTCCTCAAAAGTATTTTGCTATTTACAGTTCCACAATAAAAATTTAATTTTGAAACGAAGACGTAATTAAGAAAATATGTTTTTAATTCTTACATAAATTGAATTTTTTTACAAAGAATTAGAAATTTAAAGAAAGGACCTTGCATAATTGAATTTCGGTCAAATTGGCTGAAGTTGATTTTTGGAAATACTGACCTTTTGTGAATATTTACCTTTATTTTCAACAAGTACGATTCCTATGTCATTATTTGTAATTATATGTTTAAGTATATATGTATATATGTTTAAGTAAAAAAAAGATATAAGGATAATATTCACTTGATTGCTTCTTACAAAAAAGCTATAAAGATATCAAAATGGATAATTTGATTTTAGAAATTTAAGCACCCCGATTTGTGAGAGGCGAGGATATTCACAATAATCAAGTACTCTGATTCGAGGAAAGCAATTAAGCCAATATTAACTTTATAATTTTTTACTTAGAAATATAAATAGAAAATCCAAATAATGACGTAGGAATGCACTGTATTCGTAACGGTCAAAAGCTAGATTTTTAATACTTAAATAATTCAATCTGAATTGCAATATATATACTTGCATATGTACCATATTTATAATCATTTGAACTACGCACCGAAATATCTGAATAAGCTACAAGTAATAAAATTTTCTAGAATCTTTTCACTTCGATATAAAATATTTTTGTTGAATTATATATTTATTTACTTTATGCTGTTCTGCAAGATGTAAATATGTAATGCGATAATTTTTCAAAAGCTTTGCCATATGTACCATTGGCTTCAACTCCGATAGAATTATTTGGCATTATAAAGCAACATTACAAAGATTGAGTCAATATGTTTCATAATTTGTTTTACATACAGGTGTGCCAATTTACGTTGCACTCTGATTTTATATTTAAAATTATGGAAAAACTGAAAAGATATTATGAAAAGCTAAGAAAGGAAATAATATAAATAAAACTGATGTAGAAAAATGTACAAACATTTAAAACGACGTAATATTATTAATAATGTAATCACTATTATTTAAATTATGCAATTTACAAAAGAAAATCGTAAAAATTTCATTTTTCGTATAATTCGTTTTTAGTTGATTTCGTATAGAAACAAGTCACAAATATACGAATTATGCATTTATACTTTTTTAAACTAAGAGATCATGATTTTATTAGTATTAATGAAGTGCAATAAGTTAGTTTCTGAGAAATAAGAGGATCATTTTAGGAGACTTATGTTGGTATCAACGACTTTCCTCTACATCAAACATAATAAATTTCCTAATGCGCTAAAACAAATTGTTATTATTATTTATGTTTATCATTACTTGAATACGTCAAACGCGCCATTTCATTCAAGGATGAACATAAAATATGATTTTTTTAAATATAAATATAAATTCTGACGAATGTATGTGAAAATATGTCCGCTTACGTACATATAAATATTTACATACATACAAAATTTTTATCAAAGTTCGTGTGGTTAAACAGGGAAGATAATAATGTAGTTTTTATACGTTGATATTTTTTTTGAATTCACGATTAAAGAATATGCAAGTGACATTAACTCTTTTGAAATAAAATTTTTTATTAAGCAGTTATAAATTCAATAGCTATATGTATATGTATAATAAAATAAAAGTCTTTTAAATATTTCTAAGAATCAAAAATTTTCATTATAATAGCACATCATTTCGTAATACAATTGAAACGAAAAACAAGTTTGGAATAATATATAAATAGATTTGAAGTTGATTAGATTGCAGAATTATATGTAAGGTAGAGTGGGGCTATTTGAGTATAGGGATAAGTTGGAAATGTTAAATATCTCAATAACCGTAGAGTTTATACTACTTGAGGGGGAATGGCCTATCCAAGTAATGAGTGGAAAGTGTGAACAAGATCTAAGAGACAGAAGATGTATTTCTGTCCTGCTCAGTAACTTTTCTTTTTTCTGCGCATATGCCAAAAGAGAATAGAAGAGGATAAAAATTTTTGTCGTAGATTTTGCTCACAGCTCGATGTCCGTATTCTTCCTCCAGTAGTATAATGTCGACTCTATGTTGATTAAGACGTGTACATACGGATATGTGGATGCTTGCTTCAGATAGCACGAAGACGCAGACTACTACTCTGAGTATATTAGTCTCCGCTCGATTCTCGAGAAATAAGAGAGCTTTGCCAATTTTGTACTAAAAGTAAAGTCATTAGGTGAATATTCTTTTTGGTCTACATAGTAAACACTTTTAAAAAATCGAATGTACTCTTTTGTCATAAGTCATTAGTATATCTTTTAATTTCAATGTCAAAGTTATTTTATTTATCTTTTTGTAGTTATACAATAATATTTCAGTTGCCAAGTGTCCCAACTAACCTCGCTTATACACTGAAATATTTAAACGCTCTTCTTTCGGTAATTGATGTGTTTAACTTCCTCTTTGATGTTGAAAATTAGGTTTATTCAAATATTAAAATAGATTACGATTATTAAACTCTTAGCGTCTAGTAATTCGCATCAATGCTGATTATCAAAACTATAGTCAACATCAGAAATAGTAAACAAGCGCGTTCTTTACTCATATTTTATTATATATTTAGGAACTAGATTTATATAAAATTATGTTCAATAAATTTAAAATTTAAAAACGCATACTTCCTCCATTTTTCGCTAACCTTCGGTGGGCAGTCGGTCATAAAAAATAGGAAAAACAATTAATATAAATAATATGATAATTAATATACATAAATAGAAATAAATAATTTATTTTTTCTCCTGCTTTCTCATATTTATTAATTAAATGAATATTATGCGATCTATACTAATTTGAGAAACCTTGCTCTATGTATTTAAAAAGATATAATTTGTACTTACGACTAGCAGGCATAAAAAGTATAAAAATCTTCATTCTTTTACTTTTCTATGTATAGATGTTATTTGAAACTTTTTCTATGCGGTGTATTGAGAATATTTCGATATATCGACTATATATTTCAGATCAAGAATACACTTACTATAAAATAATTGTCAAGGGCGTTTACACAAGTATTTACTGCGCATTTCATACACGATATATTACACACGAATATATATATTACGCATATAACTGTCAAACACGTTGCACATAAAAAATAAAATAAAACCATACATAACATATTAATACATCTTTATCACATTAATAAAATATATGAAATATAAAATTAATAAAATATATGAAATATAATATAATAATATAATAAATGTAAAATGCGCTATAAAAAAATAAGAGAATATACAATATATTCTGACTTCCAAAAATAAGCAATTTTCAAGAGAGCATAACTTTGTCAAAAATAATCGTAATGAGCTGCTTCAAAAAACATTTTTTTTATTTTAAAACTTTCTAAAATTTTAAAATTTTATAACTAAAAAAATCAGTTAAATTGTTACCTAAAATACCGATCCGAAAAGTAGAGACTTCAAGCTTTAAAATTTTTGAATCACCTCAATATTTTTGACGAAATTATATTATCTTGAAAATCGTTTAGTTTTGAAGATCAATTAGATAATTCTTTAACTTTTTGATGTGTAATATTATAAATTATATAAATGTAAAATATAATATAATCAATAAATATAAGTATAATCGATAAAATATAAAAATACGCAAAATGTTACTATGGTTTTATATTATGTATGCAATATAGTCGCGTATGTTCAATGTGTTTATACGTAATATGACTGTGTATGCACTTTGTAGATCGTTTGATAAGTCTGGTAAATCTTTATGAGATAGGTGCTTCAATCCATTGGATAACATGACATCTGGAAAGTACTACTCTTCAAATCCTTCCTTCAGATCAAATTTTAACCAGAATTGACATGTTATTCACATTCAGTAGTCGTTTAAAGCGAGCAAGAAATTTCAACAGTTGCCCCGTACAAAAATGGAAAAAAAATGAATTCCATGCAAACGCATTTACAGAATTGCGCTTCGAATTGATCCCTCATTCTCTATTCTTCAGATTTAGAATAGAAAAAATCGTCAAAGTTCAATTCTGTAATTTTGCACGAAATTCGTTTTTCTTTTATTTTTTATTTTTCTTTGTGGCAACTGCTAAATTTCTCGCTCGTTTTAAGTGACTACCGAACGTGGACAACACATCAATTTTAAAATTTAGCCTGAAAGAGTTTAAAGACTGGTACTTTTTAAGTGTTACATTATCAAATGGAATGTAATATCATATCATAAAGATGTTCCAGATTTATCAAACCATCCACGTATATACGAAATATAGTATACAATATGTGTGCAATAAGCATATTATTTGTATATAAATCTTTATTGTTTTTACTTTATTTTACTTATTTACATTTGACATTAAAAGTATTGAAATATTATCCATATAAAAATTTTTCACTGTTTTTAGATCTCATATGGACCGTTTTTAACTCGTTTTTAACCCGTGTTCTTGCCTTTTTCTTGGACTCACAAGCACTCGCGGTATATCGCGAGGAATAATAACGAGTATAAACGAGTATGCGTATGAGTATTTTTGAGGAAATTGTTTTCAATACTCGTTTTTCCGCAGATGAACGAGGAACGTATACGCGAGTATGATAATGAATTTTTGAGTGAATTATCCGTTTTCAATACTCGTTTTTCTATTGAAAGTATTTTTGAGTAGATTGTCCGTTTTCAATGTCCGTTTTTCAGCTAAGTAAGAACACGTTAATGCGTCCCTCTTTTAATAATCATTTATTTATCGCGTTTATTAATTATCACATCAATTTTACATTAAACGATTAAAAAGTATTTTATTTTAATATTTATATATATAATAATTTTTAAATATTTCATACAATATCTAATAAATTGACATGGAATTCAAATAATAAGATAATTCTGATATTTATATACGCTGTGCGCCAAGATTTACGCCACAAAAATGTGCCTGCGGTGCGCACGCTGGTTGTACAGTCATATGAGACTTACAGGTTAACGTTGATTCCGAATGATGAAATTTTATTAGAGAAGTGGCAATGATACTCGGTGATTTACCATTGTCTTCCGAGAGGAGCTATGAGCAAAAAAATTTTTCGGTTTTCTGGGATCGAATTCGGGATCTCTGGCATAGTAGTCTCGTGCGCTGCCTACTATGCCACGCTCGCAGTGGAACCTACATAGCATTTATTAGTTTAGCAGAAACGCCGTTATCTCATATTAAGCGTCTATCTCATAATATAGGGGGCTTTCCTCTAAGAATATTTTTCATAATTAAAAAGTTTTTAAATGTTGTGTGCTTGCTTCTTTCACATACAAATTTCTTTTATATATATTACTTAGTTTTAGAGAATACTTAGTTTTTCATAAAACATCTTTAAATATATGAATGATAGAAGTATGCAAACACAATAATATGCATCGGATTGTTTTTATTTTAAAATCAAATGTATTTTATAACATTCTGATACCCTTTGGAAAGTGTTAATTGTACATTGGATATGAATTTATGTCCAAAAGAAACAGATTATATTGTATAAAAAATTACATTAAAATTGTATTATACTGTTCTTTTTATAATGATAGTTTCATAACTTTTATCTTGTTTTGTATTTTAAATTTGCCTTTATTTAATAGTATTCTTAAATCAGCTATATATTGTGTTTTTATAGAACATCTTATAAAAAGCTGCATCTTCGATTTCAGCCTCAATCCATGTCAGTGAGTGATCCTAAACTTACGACAATCACCGCGATAAACAAAAATTTCGAAACTTTTATTGCTGTATTTTAATTTTACATTACACTTTTACTGTTTTATAATACTTTGCAATGAGCTGATTATCTCCAAGAAATATGTAGCTTAGATAAGGAATTGTACATTAAAAATTAGATATATTTTTGTTATTTATACTTATATGACTTTCAATATTTTATATTGATACATGAGTTATCCTTGAAATAATGTAGATTATCAGTTGTGCATAAAACGTCGATTTTTAATTGAATCTCTTACGTGTTTTAAGATTGGATCTATATGTTATATAGAAATAAGCACTATCTGTATATTACTTAACTTTTAATATTATCTATACACTTATACAAAAATAAATATATCAATAAATTACAGTGATGATAACCTAACGTTTGTAAACTATTAAAATAGGATTCTTGCACTGATAATTACTCTTGTAGTTCAAAATAAACGAAGCGAGAGAAACAGTCAGTAATCTTCTACAGTGGCTTATATTTTTCATCTCGTTTTAAATTTGTTTAGCAGCATTCTTAAATCGGCTTTATACTTTTACATCAGGATATATATACGTATATATATATATATATATATATATATATGGAGGGAACATGTTTTATATATATACTCTCCGTGTAGAATGACCCATTTTAATAAACGTATTTGCATTTCTCTGAAATTATAGAAGACATCGAAATTTTGTTTTTACAATAGTATATGTAATTATGAGGCTACGTGATATCGAACGCATTCTGATTAAAAGATTCTGAATGAAGACGTCAAATGAGAGTCAACTTCACTTTTTAAATGGTTATATAGTTTTTGATATACCTATATTTGTAGCCCTGTTTATTACGGACTCAATGCGTATAATTCAATGTTATTGAAGATCAAATGACCAAATTGTGAAATTACAATATTATTACCATCATGTATATTCAAACTGCCGTACAATATCCTTAGCTACAAATGCAGAAGAAAATAATATATAATTTCTAAATCACGATACATTCGATAATGTTATTAGCGAAATATTTTAATAGTCGCTCGAATTCACATTTTCAAGTCATCGAAATTATTCGATTCTTCATCATATACGATATCTCTAAGGTCTTAGAGAAAAAAAAATTCTAACAGCGTTAAATTTGGGAATCTAGTTGGCCAAGTAATAAGGAATCTTCTTCTACACACAATCTAACCTTTTAGAAACATTTTTTTTTTCAAGATATTCCGAACTCTGCAAACTCTGCATAATCTGCAAGCGTCCCATTTTGCTGAAACAACAGTTCTTACCGAGTTATAAGATCGACGTTCTCTTTGAAAGTTCTGGCAATTTTTTTTTCAGAAACTGATTGTAAATCAAAGATCTGTCTGTAAGAGTACTATTGAAAAAATAAGAATCAATCATGTACCCGTAACACTGCACTAAACATTCATCGACCATGGCCTACATGGTGTGATACAGTACAATATCAATGAGAGTTTTTTTGTTGGTCCAATAATATGGACAATAAGAATCTTACTGGATCGGATTTGAAAACTCAACAATAGAAGTAATGGCCATAACGGTCAAAATCAAGATCCCTAATGCTTAAATAATTCAATTTGAATTACTATATATACCTATTACATATATACATGCATATATACCATATTTATAATCATTCGAACTATGCGCTGAATTGGTTTTTCGAACTTATAAACGCAATTAAACTACTGTAGTAATATCACAAATTAAATTAACAAATTATTTTTAATAATTTGATGCTCAATCATCCTATTAGAAAGATGTTAATATACTGAAAAACTATATACACAGATTCAGATTGAATTATTTAAGCATTCGGGATCTAGCTTCAACTATTATGCCCATTACTTCTATTTCTAATGATATGAATTATATCAATTCATATGAACTATATTAATAAAGGTTTTATTAGAAACAAATACAAGAAAAAGTCTTGTCATCCCTCCGCATTTAGCATTGAGTTCAGTTATAAAAGTAGTCTGTTTTCCAAATCGTTTGGTATTAATGCCTGTAATAAATTAATGTTGGAATAAAGTTGGAAATTAAATCTTCTTAATATTCATCAAATAATTGATCGCGAAATATCATAAACAGTACTAATTATGTACGGACACATACTGTGGACTCTACAGCAACAACACCTAAAACTACGAACTCACAATCAATAATTCCAATTAATCTCGGTCGTGTACGAGTCCTGCAAATTCGATTTTGTCGAAGTTTCATTATGCAATTCCAAATTGCTGTGTCATTTGGATGGCGTCTGTAAACTTCCGGTTGCAACACAAACATACGCCCCTGAAATTTCCGTGACATTCATTTAAAATTAACGACATACCCATACTATTTCATTTTATATATGTATATAAAGAAAAGATTTCTTTACATTTTTTTAAAAATAAATTTATGCATTAAAATAATCTAATCAAATAAATGTTTAAATTAAGAATGTGATTGTTTGCATTAAAACTAAATTTTTTTTAAACAAAATATGTTTTATTTAAAATTAAATTTGTTTCAATGAAACAAATGTAAATAGAATTCTTGAGTCCAAACAAATTTTTTTCTCTGTGTAATTTGTCATTATAAGAATTAAAATATTCATATACATATTGATTGAGTAAAAAATAGAATTATATGTTGATAATATTATTATATTTACAATATCGTTTAATTACATTTAATTATTCGCAGATATAGATATAATTAATTATTATAACATTATTATTAATTATTATAACGCACAGAGATATGGAAATACAATTTATACTTTCTTAATTTTTACCTATCTTCTTAATAATCTTTTAGCAACTTGTTTGTTTATGTGATATATAATGATAAGGAAATAACTCTCTAAACAGAAATATATTAAATAATAGGTTTTTTTTAGTTTGGAATAATACAGTATTTTATGAAGTGGAACAAAAATTCGTAGCATTGCAAATTTCAAAATTTATATAATTGTAATTTCGTTAAAAATAAAGAAAATTTCAATTTAAAAAAAGTTTTAAAGTTTAAAATCTCTATTTTCAAAAGGTCATTATGTTTTGTAAGTTTCTGTGAGTTTCATTTTTACATTCAGAAAACTACAAGCTGGACAAAATGGGAAATTTTTTTTTATTTTGTGGGCTTATTACATGTACAAAAACCTATAAACTTGCTATTAAAACTGTAAGCTTGTTACTCTTTTAAAAAACTTTCCATTCCCTAAATAAAAGGAATAATTAACTTTGATTGCTCATAACTCCATTAAAATTTATTATATCACAATTAAAAAACAAATTTTGAAAGCTGAAACTTTATTCTACCAAAAGGTTTGATTGCCAAATTAAAAAAAAAATGTGTAAACATAATGCAAATAAAGTAGCACTATAAATTTGCTCTAACAATAAATTAACATACAATAAAATCACATAAATTGATATCGAACTTACGAAACGAAATGTAGGTTCAGCTTTAGCTTCTGATAAAGCTTCAGTTATATACGGCTTTAACTACAGTTTCTCTGGTTACAGCTTCTCCTACTAGAACGGCTGCAGCTTCTTTCGTTGGAGCTTTAGCTGCAGCTTCGGCTGCAGCTTCGGCTGCAGCTTCCGCTGCAGCTTCGGTTTCGTTTTGGCTAAGAGACTAAGTTGAACAGCGTAGTTTTAGATCTATGATGATTATATCGCGATAAACACCAGTTTTGGAATTTTTATTGTTGTAACTTCGCATTACACTTCCATTGCTTTCTATCCTGTGACTAGCTGATTATTATAGGAAATAGTTTAGATAAAAATTTATAACAGACAGTTGTAAAAAATATATTTTATTATTTATAAAGTTATAACTTTTGATCATTTATATCATTATATAAATTACGAAATAATATGGATTATCAGTTGCTCATAAAGTTCCGATTGGTATAGAAATGGTATTATAAAATAGTGATTTTCCTTTTTCAATACATTCCATAATATTTAAAAAAAATTAGCGATTATATCATTCAATAGAGCAAAGTTTCAGCTTTAAAAATCTATATTTTTTATTGACTATATGTCGATTTTTAACGGAGTTTTATGAGCAATCAAAGATCAGATTGCTCCTTTTTACTTTATCAACGAGTA
>NW_011627093.1:1874588-1919822 GCF_000204515.1 Acromyrmex echinatior | reverse complement strand
TTCTATATTTAAAATATTAATAAAATTTAATAATAACTTAAATAGATCTTAATAAATTTTACAAATTTAAATAATAATTTTAAAAAATTAAATATTCTTATAATTTTTAATGTACATATCTTTGAATAGAGTTGCTCCGTAAACAGTCTCTCTATTTTTTCGAAAAAAAAGAAGAAATTAATGCTTTAAAAAAAGTAGTCAAAAAAGTATTTTAAAATATCAGTGTACTTATATGCAATGTGTATACGTAATAAAGAACGTATTTAATGTATGCATAAAGTTAATTACAACAAATGAAATATTATTATTAAACTCAGTTTATATTATATTACGCCATACTTTTTCGTTTTCATGTTAAATTACTTACATAACTACGAGTGCTAGAGTCAAAGGTCAAACTGACGTTTCTATAGTTTTATCTTAAAAATAGAAATTTTGTTACATTTTGTGCGTCAAATCGATGTTGTATCAAATTTCTCACATATCTCATAGTTTTATTTCGCACATACATCTCATTTTTCTTTACCTTATCTGAATAAATATGAATGCTTTGAATCAAAGGTAAAGTTATCGATGTTTCACATTTGTATCCCTTTCCCCACGTTGGAATACACAACGTAGGGCGGTATTATGCGAGAAAGGAAAAGAGAGGTGAAGAGAGAGAGAGAGAGAGAGAGAGAGAGAGAGAGAACGAGAGTTCGAGGGGGAGAAACGCGGCGCCGTGGCGAACGTCGCGACGCTCAGTCTACCGGCGTCGTCCGAACATGTACGATCTGTCAAGGCGTTACTACTCGCCTTCTCTTGAAATCACCGCCACCGACGACGACGACGCCGACAACGGGGACGACAATGGTCTCGTCGCGACCTTGCCCGCGAAAGATCGATCCGACAGCATGTCGCGGATTAGAGCAAAACATCGATGTCGTAGGACCGGTTCTGCCAACATTTCACTCAGTGCAGTTTAAATCTTTAAAAGAGTGTTGATAAATCTATCGTTGTTTATGGAAGACTAAAAAAAAAATATTCAACTATTTTAACAAGCACTAAAATTGAAAACTCAATAACAATGTATAGTATTCACTATACGTAAAAGTATTCACTATACAATTCACTATTCAATAGTGTAGGTAGATAAAAATAATAAGTTTTAAATGGAGAAAAATTCAATCTTATTTTATTTACACTGTAATTATGTGTTGCAATTTATTTTCATATTAATTAGCATAAAACAATGTCATAAATTAATACAAAAGATAAATTAATACAATAAGACAAAAAGCCTTAGTCATTAAAATTTATTAATTTTATTTTTTTAACCATTTAAAAATCTGAATTATTAAAAATTTAATTAAGTTCCATTCATAATTAATATTTTAAGGGAATTTTTAAAGAGACCGGCTCGTTCCTTGCTAAATGCATGTATATGTACATATATCCTACTAAAGTATCGCAGCTATTATGATCAATAATAATAATAATAATAATAATAATAATATTCTTTTAATTGCAAGTAAATGGCGAATGATAGTAACAGAATTGATCTAGATCGCATCAAGACCGCGAGTGCAAAGATTGGCGTTTTCTTGTAAAGCGTTGAATGTGAAGAGTATCGTCCTTATAAAGATGATTTAATTAAATCATTTTTATGATTTCCTAATAATGACAAAAGTGAAAGAGTTTTGATTAATTGCTTCCTTTTTTGAAAAAATTCAGAATTGATTCGTCATATTGATAATGTTTATCGTGAACCATTCTCCTTTGCAGAGATAGTTAGAAACATGAAAGAGACGCGGCGTGAAAGCGCTTGCGCCTTTTGTGGCATCCTTGGATGCGGTTACATGCAGCCAGTGTCTAGACGCGCTTTTAATTTCTCCGCATCTTTGAAACAGATGGAGTGACGAATAAAATAGCAAGTGATGATCTATTGGTTTCTTCTCCATTCAAGGTTATCAATTCATCGATGGTCTTTTTGTCACAGTGAGATAATTTATATTCGGGATTTTTATCAGAATACTATAAATAAAGTGATTAACGTCCAAAACTTGTATGATAAACTATGACAGTTTTATGAAAAATTTAGTTTTTGCTACAGGCGATTAAATAAGCTTAATCCTTTGAGACTTTTTAAAATGTATTTTAACACTTTGATTGGCATCTGATTAGTATATATATTAGTAATGACATTACGAATTTTAACTTTATGCGTTAATTTTTTTCATAGAAATTAATTTTTATTTTATTGATTATTATTATCAATATTACTTGTTTAATAATTTGATAATAAATTTTTGTATTCTATAATCATAAAAAGTTTTATGTTTCTTGTGTAACTGAAATGATAATAAAATTGTGTTTTTTATACTTTTTACATTGTTCAAAAGTATCTTCACATATAAATTTTCTTTTTCTGTCTTTTATCTCTGTGCAGTTCTAAAAATGCGCTTTAGGTAATTCGAGAGCGAACTCTTCGATTTTGCATGCGTAAAACGCGATGGCATTCAATCGTCATTCCTATTTACGTTTAGACGAATTGGCACTCAAATGACAGCTTCGCATTTCAGTATTACTGATGTACAGACTCTCAGTGTCATTTAATCTGCTTGTAAACCGGAAACTACATAGGCATTCTCATTATTCACTCCCCAAAGATTAATTCTGTTCTGTGAATTCTGACATTTTCTCAACAAATACGCAGTTTTTTTATGTCTTAAAAATTTATCAAGTATACTGGATTTATAATATTTAAATGAAGCAAAGATTCCTTTCTCTTTTTCAATTTAAATATTGTAAAGTTAGAAACGCACATATGAAAATAATAAATTCCTTAAAATAACAAATAAAAATTATATATCGCTTAATATTAATCATAAAAGAAACAAAATTCTATAAAAATAGCTATATGAGTTATATACCATGTGAAATGCCATTTATAAAAATAAAATTAATTGGGAATCTAATAACGGATAATTAATAACACAGAGTTGTCAGAATTGTTCATAACTATATTTTCGAGTTCTGTTATGCGCGCGCGCGAATTTAATTTATGTTAAAATTACGTAATCTGACATTTTACAACATCATCCTTCACAGAAATAATTTATTGAGTAAGAAACATTCACGCTTCGATCGAATCGATGACATACGTCGATATTTTTTAAATTTTAATTTCTAGAGAGAAAAGGGATTCATTGACACATATTGACGTGCAAAGCGTGAATGTATCTGTCGATCTTTCAAAACTTTATTTGCCTTTACGTTCTCTTGGATACTAGACGTGGAGGACAAAGGAATTAATTCGCCAATCGAAAGGTTAACTCAAAGCCATATATCGAACAGATCAAGTAGAAAATATCGCAAGAAAATTATGACAATTGTGATGATTAAAAATAAAGAATGGCAAAATAATATTTAAAAAATAAAAAGATAATATTTTTTATTAAAAATAAAATAAAATTGTTATTTCTAAAAAGACAAAATTAGAAATCTTGAATATTTAATTAACAAAAATAAAATAATAATGTCAAATATTCAATAAATAAAGCAAATAAAAAAAATCTAAATGTTATTCTTATTAATTTTATATGTATAAATTCTGCAGTAATTAATTTTTAGGGAGTATATATGTATAATAAACTAATTTAATAATATATTAATTAATGAAGTTATAATAACAAATACATTAATAAATTTTTATAAATCTTTGAAATGAAGTAAATTTTATTTACAAGATAATTTCATTTCGCGAATTCAATGATTTATTCCAGAATATGCATGATAACTAAATTATCGTCAAATCTTTCGTTCCATTATTAACGATGAAAGCGATACTGACACCTCACTATGTATGATACACACTTTCACACACAGAGAGTAATTGCTAATAAGCTAGAGGTAAAGCCTCTATGAATATTGCAGTATGTAAATCCAGGCCTCTCTTGAACTTGTTCTACTATCAACATCTCCTTACCCTGACCCCTTCTTCGGTTACCTTACTGTCCGCGTTTCACTACGTTCGGAAACGTTACCTTGGTGTCTTCTTGTATCATCTCATTCTTGTTTAACATTGAGTGAACAACAAGGATAAAACGATACATGGAAGCACTTAGGTAATGTTCTCGAACATAGCTCAGAGGAAGTCAAACATTCGTACACAGGCTACGATTATTAATATTTAACGCTTAATAAGGAACTCTCTCTCTCTCTCTCTCTCTCTCTCTCTCTCTCTCTTTCTCTCGCGAGTTGCGAAACTTGATATCGTTTCTTGTCAAGGAAACCCAATTTGTCTATCAACTTAAGAAAACTACAATTTTAAAGGCTCGCATAAAATTTCATGACCCTTTCAATATTTCTATATGAAAGTCGTAAAAAGCAGATATATAAAAATTTTTAAATAATAAATTTCTTATATAAAAAATATTCATACATATATATTTATATAGTACTGTTGGCAATTCTCTTAGATTATATATATATAAATGAGAAGCATACTTCTAAAATGCAAAATATCAATCAATAATATTTTTCCAAAATATCATTTTTTAAATTAGATATATTATAGTGTTCAGTCAAAAGCAGTATTTTAAAAAGCAGTATTCTACGATGCTCTGAAAGCATTTTTTCACTATCAATTTATATGCTGAAAAAAAATCTAGACATTCGAAATGTATTATGTCCTTTAAGAAACAAATAAAATACATTTGTTTAACATTATTAGAAATAGTTTAATAATTTTGTTGAACATTTTACATTTTACTAAAAATTTGGCAAATTGTTACTTTCTGTAAGGCGCATTTCCTCGTGGTTTTCTTTCTTGTTTTCTGAAAATTATAAATTTCGGACAAATTGTGAAAGTCTGCTCTCCAAATATTCTTATTTTTAAAATTCTGAAACGTTTATCTTTTATTTTAAAAATCATTGTTATATAAAATTATAAAATTAAACCATGTGCGTCACATTCAGAGTTATGAATGTAGAATAAGAGGCAAATATTTTTTCGCAATTTTCAAATTAAATTCTCGTCATGAGTTTTATACGAGCTCAAAAATTTTATAAGCTTGCGTAATGAAAAAGCTGTATACATAAGATGCATCTTGAAAAAACCCATGTCAAAATAGATTACGTATATCTATATTCCTACTTTATATTCGAAATTTTAACCACTTTCAATATAAGTGAACTACATCTATTATACACATTCATATGTACCGTTATTAAAATTTCAGAAAGTATCGTCGTGACGTAAATATCTTTACTAACAGAAACGAGATGTAAATTTGCCTCCGTGCTGTTTGCAAAATTAATATGAAATACTACTTTTTATTCCCCCCCCCCTCCCCCTCGAGGTAATATATTAATCTTCGCGGGTCAAATATATAAAAAATAACAAAGCTTATTTTCAAGGAAATAACGTTATTATCTACTGATATTAAACTAGCGGGATTATCTACTAATTATAATAGAAAAAAATTAAATATGCACATATAAAAATAACGAAAGAAAAGAATTATATAGCGTCTTATTATTTATTTCTTTCTAATTTCTTTAGTTTGTTTATTTTATATTAAAATAGGTAGATATTATTATATGTATGTACTTTATTAATAATAAATATTACATTATTATTTATATTAGGAGAGATTTAGTTTCGCCATGCATCACCAAGATATGGTCGCGACTACGATCATGTGATTACGATAAATCGAGCTTCCAAAATTGCAGCAATTATCCGGCGAATCTCCTGCAGTTTCGCTCGAGTTGTCTTTCCGATACCGGAGAGGAAGTTTCGCGCAAGGAAAGTTGCGCTGATAGGTCGATGTCTGCGCCAACTTCGCTATAAATGTTAATGAACTGTCGACAGTTGGAAAGTGTCGCCTTCCAATTTTGAGCGAAATTTTGATAGATTACCTAATAGAGATTAGATTACCTAAGCCGTAGTGCATTGATTTTGAGGCAAAGTTAAATTGTTACACAATGACATCGCGCGCGCGCGCGTGTCTTTATAACAGAATGAAATTCAAAAGAATATATCTAAATTTTTTCCTTGCAAGTTTTAATATATTATATATTTCTCATAGCATATTTTAAATATTAATTAAGGAAAAGGATTCTTATTGTAATTAAAGTAATAATAGTGTATCAAATATCAATTCAGATTCAATTCAGATCAGTGAAAAATATTTTAGAAATACATAGCTAAAAGAATATATTAAATATAATTAGGGATATTAAAGAACATATCAAAATTTATATTAAATATTAAATACTAATTAATTAATTGAATATAAAAAATTAAATATTAATTATAGATTAAAATAAAAACTATTCTAAAAATAAATTAGAATAATAATTTATTTTAATTGAATTAGATTCAAGCATCTGGACAAAAGCAGGATTAATGAAAAAATCTATCGTAATAATTTGTAAATATGTCAGAAATGGAATTAAATGTTATATTCATGTCTTTTGAACTGTCAATACTTGATTCGTCAATCCACCGCTAAAGGAGTTGGAAGACCCTAAATTATACACGTATGTAATCATATGAATATAAAACGTAGCGGTTCCAAGAAAACGAAGGAGAAATCGTTGATGGGATGTTTTCGAGGCTTGTCGTTAATAACACAGTCAGACGTATTTACAGATACTTGCGATTACACAAGTATACATAAAAGCCAGTACGATTGTAATTTTGATGTTCGCCATTACGATCGGTAACTGGCGTATGAAAGAAAAGGAAAGTTTCTGTTTAAAAAACCATTATATCCGTGTCTACGCTGAGTTTATTGCAGTATTTCTTAATTGTAACATTGCTATAAAGTAGACCGGCATTTTTATAATTATCATACATATGAAAAAAATAATTAAAAATAAAAATAATTAAACAGACATTAGATATTTTCTATTTAATCTCATGAATATAATTTAATGTTTTATTTATATGCATTCATTTTAATTAAATTACCTAGTATTCCAAGCATGTTTATGACATTGTTTACTTATGCAAATATTTCTCCATTAATTAATCTAATTAAATTGTAATTTTATTTAATTATTTTATTTAGTCATTTCAAAGCACAATCTTTTTTCTCTTTATGATAATTTTTATGACTTATATTCTAATATAAATGTATTATTTTAAACTGATATTTTCTTAAAAAAAGAGAATTGGTTTATTTTTAACTAATTAATTCTTTAAAAGCAGATTGTCTATTATAAAACAAATAATAAACGATCAAATTACAAAGTACAAAGACTTTCACGAACAATGTAAGAAAGAGATTTGTTTTAAACTAAATGCGAAATTAATACCGCTATTTAAGATGAGAGTAAAACACTATTAGTATGGAAAGTGATTGTAATAAATGGAGAATCTGGACTGCAGTGGACAGATACATTTGGATCGAAAAAATGATAAAAGTGATATTTTTGTATGCAATATAAAGATTTAATTCGTCTCAGAGATGGAATATTTAAATCGCTTATCTTAGCGCTATGATCCAGAAATGATTATAAAAATCGACAAACCTGTCGATGGATTTTCATAGATAAATATTTAATATGATATTGGTCTGGGATGGAAGTCAGCGAGCCTCCGGATGAGGAGGTCTACCGCCGAATACTCAAGATCAACTTTTCTTCGAGCCTTGAGGGTGTTCCCCTTTTTCGAAACAATCTGAGCATTATTGATGAATCAAGAAATATTGCTCTAATCGCCCTTAAGGGCATCATAATGATCAGCATCATCGTCACGGCATTGTTAGGCAATGCTTTGGTAATCGCCAGCGTCAGAAGACATCGGAAGTTGCGGGTGCCCACCAATCGCTATGTAGTTTCCTTAGCAATGGCGGATCTTTTAGTGGCGATGTGCGCAATGACGTTTAATGCTTCCGTCGAGCTTTCCGGTGGTAAATGGCTCCTAGGAAGTATCATGTGCGACGTGTGGAATTCGATGGATGTTTATTTCAGTACCGCCAGTATCCTCCATCTTTGTTGTATCAGCGTCGATAGGTATTACGCAATAGTCAGACCGCTGGAGTATCCAGCCATTATGAGAACTGTAACAGTTACTGCCATGCTGAGTAGTGCTTGGACTTTGCCAGCCCTGATTAGCTTTATACCTATCTTCATGGGCTGGTACACCACGCAGCAACACCTGGACTTCCGTCGGAAAAATCCGCAGGTAGATTGCTTTGATTAAAAAATTTATGGATTTAAAAATTTAAGAACTCTCAGGAGAACAAGAGCAAAAATTTACGAATTAAAAAATTATTCTTTAAGAACGCAGAAATTGTCTGAAATTTTAGAAATATATCTTTAATATGCTTCTTAAATCTCAAATATAAGTGTATTTATTTCATGATGAAATCTTTTCTTTGCTAATCTAATACACTACTACTACACTACAAGTTATCGCTTTATAATTACTTGTACAATCCATCAATTTCATTTCGATATCGTATTTCTAATTGTTTCTTTTTTTACATTGGTTGCTCCATCAATTCATTTTTCAAATTAATCTAGGCACTAGTAAAATTATTCTTCTATTAATTTTTTTTTAGAATTCATAAATATGTATATTTAGTACTTTATTTTAATAAGACCTTCAGTAAAAGACAAGACGACGAAAGAACTTGTTTTCAAATTCATATTTAAAAGATTGCATATTACAAAATTTTTTGTAAGAATAAAGATTGTATATACATATGCTATACTAAAAGGTTTATGAGAAAATTTCTCATGGATTTAACATAATTCGAAAATATAAATTTTAATTTATATTAGGTACTTCTTTTACTAAAAATGACGCAAACATCACTTTTGTGTTCATCACCTCGAAACATAAAATTAACAAAATACTAATAAAATATTTTGATATCATCCAATTTCCAAGTAAATCAATTGTTTCTATTTAAGAACTCCGAAACGTTTGGTTCTCTGCTTAACTCTCATAAAGTATATCAAATAACGATTCTTCATTTCAATATCTCTATAACTCTTATTGTCTTCCTATATCATGTTATTACTTTATTTGTCATTTTTCCGATCGCATTGTCTATCGATTGCGCTCAATGTGACATTGTCTATTATATTTAGAAGACAGATAACCTAGATAAATCAATATTTCAAAAAAAAGTTAATCAATACTTCTCGAAAAATTCTTCACTATAAATATTCTGCTTTTGTTGTAATAATACACTTATGCAATATAAATATTTTCTTTTATATAGTTTTTTTATATAAAGAAAATGATTTTAAATAATTTATTAAGAGCAAAACATAATTTTTATGAAAAAATAATATTATAATAAACTTACAAAATAAATACTGTGAAATTATTGAATAATAAATAAAATTATTGGAGCAGCAAAATAGTAATAATATACGTATAATTTTTGTCAGAAAATGAAAAGATACGTTATCGCAGAAATATTTGTCTCGATGTGTAATTCATTGATATTTCGGTTATATGATTTTGTTATATTTAGCAGAGATACAAATTGTGATGTTATATATATATATGATATAATTTATATTTTTTACGTATATTTCAGTCTTGTGTGAGGTATTGATTTTTAATTGATGGAGTTCGCCGTCGGAAAACTCCCAGTGATAAGACTCATTTATCAACGCTTTTCTTAATCGTCACAATTACTTGCGACTTCTTTTCCTCGTAGTACTGATTCTGAATTTAATTGATCTTCAAAAATAGAATCCGGCTAATCACTGCAAATTTCTCAAATGATTGCTCTTATGTTCTTAATACTGTTGTTAATACTAATCACAATGATGGCGACATCAATTGAGTATCACCATTAATATTTTTCTTATAATAATTAATATTTTCTTAACAGCTATTAATGTAAGTGGCTTGCAACATCTCTTATCAACTTAAGATTTAGTGGGTTTTCAGAGATAGCATTAGATTAATTACAGTATTTATCTCTCTCTTTTCTCTTTAATTAGTGTATATTTTTAATGAATAACTCTTGTAATCTTGCTCGTTAGGAAAACTGTATTATTACTTCAGTTTGTATCAATCCCTTAATTACAGAGAAATTAATTTCACATCATAATTTGTATCTTGCTAATACCCCATCACTTTTCGAAGTAAATTAGATACAAAGGCCAATAATTATGTTTAAAATGCATATAGAACGGATGCTAGTTTCGTCTATAATTAATCGTGTAATTAGCGTAGATTACCTCGTATTAATTTGGCAAAAGGCAATTTATTAACGTTGACATTACAGTAATAAATCAGCTATGACACCATATTCTCTGATAATGAGAGAAGGAAAAGAAATTTGAGGATTTTAGAAAAGAAATCTGATGTGATGGAGGGAAATTAAAAGAGCATATTCCCTTAAATTTTGTTATAAATAACATCTTTGAATTTTTGATATTTTAATGGTTTATTTTAATAACTTTTTTAATATCACAGTTTTTTTACGATCCCTTAATTTTACTCAAAAATAACTATTATTAAAGTAGCTATTAAAGGAGTAATAAAATAACGGTTTATCCATTATTCTCATTCATTTAATTTTACATTCACGAATATATCGAACTTTCCAGTTTTTATTTTTTTACAAATTTTTAAAATCAATTTTCTTGTGGTCTATTTATCTATGCATATATTTATAAACTCGAATTGCAAATTCATGTAGAATTTTTTTAAATTCTTTATACTCCGAAATTATTTAGAAGTCTCATATACTTTTTGCAATACTCCGTTCTGAACGGGGTTTATAAGGGCAAGGAGAAATTTTCACGATAATCCTACAAGTTTTATGCAACTGAAAATGCTTCGACTTCTGCAATCTCAGATTTGCATGTTCGTGGTGAACCTCCCATATGCGGTGATCAGTTCCTGTGTGTCCTTTTGGATCCCGGGTGTCGTGATGATCGTCATGTACTGCAAAATTTACAAGGAGGCAGTCAGACAGAGAGCGGCCCTCAGTAGGGCATCTAGCAGCACGGTGTTGAACAACGTTCATGTACGTCGCTCCTCCGGCGGCTCCAGACATCATTCTAGGACGTCGCACCAGCTGCTGCTTCATCCGAGCGATGCCAGTGATTATGGAAGACCGCCCTCTTACAGAGCTTCAGCGGCGGAACTTAACATCGAAAATGGTGAGTGCGAGAACGGACCGGGCGAGTGTGAAAAAAAAGCGAAATAAAATAAAATAAAATAATATAAAAAGAAAAATAAAGCGAAAGATAAAAAAATACAATAAAATAATTTTTAAAAAATGCTAAACAATGTTGAAGAAAATCTTTGGGGGAGGGGACGTCAAATTTTGTCATCAAGTGTACGAAAAGTATTGGAGCGAGAATGGTGTTTCTCAATTATCGACGAAATTGAGCGGTGGCGAATTCAATTGCGTTTCCCTTCCATCAGTCGTCTCTCGTCAAAAGACCTTAATGCATGTTCCAGCCGACGTGCACAAAGCGAAGATTATTACTTTCGCCCGCGGCCACTTGCCTTTTTCTCGCTACGCTTGATACGTCGAAACCGTATAATCATCGATCCGAGGAGAAATTTCGCTCGAATTTCGTAGCAAATGACATGCAGTGCAAAAATGCACGACAGAATGTTCATTATGTCGGTCGTTTTAACGACACAAAGAACCTCGCAAAGAACATTAATAAAATTCTCCCGATATGTGAATTACACTTTTTCAGTGCACTCGGTAATAAATACAAGTCGTATCATTTATCATTTTTCGTATCATTTTTCATGTATTTAAAGAACAGTTTTAAAGGTTAAGTTCAATAGTGAAAATTATCCATCGCATCTAAATTTTTAATGTTCATTTTCCTTCCTTTTTTAATGTTTATACTTAAAGGAAAAATCTAAAACTAAAGAATTAAAAAATTATCGTTCTTGAAATTTTTCGTAATATTTGAAACGTTATAAAAAGTATTTAAAAAATAAAACGTTCTAATGTTTTCATCTGAATAATTCATTTTTAGCTTTAATAAAAGACATTTTCCTGAATACTTGTACTGTTAAAAATTAAGGTTACAAAAAAATAATGTTAGAATGCCTTTATATTGAAATTTATAATGAATAGAATAATTGAGCAACAAGAAATTCGTTTTTGAATTAAATTAACGATTAAAAGCATCGTTTCACATAACAAAAATAAATTTAACAATAACATACAAAAGATATTCTCGAACATATAAAAATCGGGAAACATTTTCTTTTAAAAATATTAATATTTTTAACCGTAAATAGCCAAAAATTTCAATAAGCAATTCTACGATTATTATGATCTGATTTTGAAATACAAATATCTATAAAAATTGTACATCATATAAAATGCAGTATACAGTATTCATTGTCAGTGTCTTCTCCAAAACAAGAGAGAATTGGTTTTCAATCACAGATTCTTCGACAAATTCCATAACTTTCATTTTTTCGTTTGGGGATTGTTTTATTTCTACATTTTCTTATGTATTTTTATTCATGAAAACCGAAAATTATCATAATAATGCCTACACTCAAGGAAAAATTGGAACAAAAAATAAAATTTTTATTTACATCATTATGAAATTGTTACCAATTATGTTTCAATCATTTAAAAACTAACTAATACAGAGTTGCATCAAAAACTCTGAATTAATTTTTAATTGAAGCATAATTATCGTTCGATTTCGTAATGATATTAAATAATAATCTTATTAACTTTAGTTCACACACAATGTACCAATTTTTCTTTGAGTGTCATTATAATTATGATAATTTTTGGTTTTCATGAAGAAAAATATACATAAGAAAATATAAAAATAAAACGATTCCCGAACGATCGTGAAAAAATTGTGTCCTTTTGTCTCACAAATATAATACATTCCACACAAAATAATGTATTGATTGAAACTGTCATTATGGTATAAATGTTGAACGATAAATGGCATCCATCGCATTAGAAAGCAATTATATCTACAAACGCGTTTAGCGTTGACGCAAATTAAATATCTATATTATTATCATATACGCATTACAATACTGTTTCGATATTGTGACTGATGCGATTTGCAATGACGACCGTGGAGTTTTAGTTGAAATGTACGTCGCGACGGATTTTGCGGATATTATTTTCCCTGCTTCGAGAGAGTGGCAACGGTTCTGCAAAAGGAAGATAAAAATTCCTGTGCACTTCCCGTAGCGCTTTATCTGATGCCGTAGAAAAAAAGTGTATGAGAATTCTCGTCCCTGTAGATTTTTTGCAAATACATTGCGCGTTTCGCACGCCCACCAAACGAGAATTGCGGTGAATTGCTTTCAATAAAAATGTGTTTTTTGTTAGACATGGAGAGACGAATCGATCGGTTTCGCATTCGCTTTCATATCACGATGTTACATCTCTAGCAATTTTCTCGTATCTTCAATGACAGTGTATTTAAAAGCTCGCGACGATTTTTCCCTCTCTTCCTTCTCTCTCTCTCTCTCTCTCTCTCTCTCTCTCTTCCTCTCTTTTTCTAGCTCACTTAGTTGGCATCCCATCACTTTGTACATGAAAATAACGTCAGGAAGTCATGTTTCTAATTTTGACACGTAATCCGTGGAGTAGCATAGTCTCTGCTCGCCTCTGCGAGCCAAGTAAACACGTCTAGTAATAGATCACATAATCTAGTAATAGATCATCTAGTAATGCATCATGCATTATATTCTACAAGGTGAGGGTGTTGATAATGTCGTATAATGTGTAGAATAATTGCGTATAACATATATCCTTCGTGTTTGCGTGTGTAATAGATCTGATTATGAATAACAAATAAAATTATTCAATAATATATGATACAATTCCACCTAGCATACCAAATAATACTAAATGATAATAACGTCAGCGTATCAAATTCACTACTCTTCCGTACTAACTAATGTAATAATTCGCGAATACGAAATTATTTATGCAAATAATAATTTATAATAAAAATAATAATCACACAAATAAAAATTTATGAAAATATATATTTATGTTTTCTACTGATTTTTATTAAAATCATTTTTAAATGCGGTTATTTGCCGATATTAACTTAAATAAATTTTACTAGGTATTTAATAGCTTTTTTTAATTCTTTAAATAGGATGTAAAATATAAATGGAGTGTGAGTGGAAAATTGCAACCATAATTGTCGACATTTCTACGCATCTTTCATGTTGCTCGTTTTTAAATAAAAACATTCGTTATTTCTAATGAAAACTTTTGAAAGCGGTTTTTTTTTATTAAAAAACGAATAAACATAAAGGCTTAAATATCAGCATACAAACAGATCAAAATACATTGCAATATCGAGAGAGAAATATTTCAAAATATATTGTACGATTTTACCGCGGGATTTTCAACAACCCTTTTCCTTTTTTTCCTCTCTCTCTTTCTCTCTCTCTCTCTCTCTCTCTCTCTCTCTCTCTCTCTCTCTCTCTCTCTCGCGTTGTAGAAACTTTGTGCTCGTGTATAAAAGCATGGTCAAAATTGACGTTCTTTGAAAAATTCATAAAATATCTAACAAAAACATTTGACACCTGTGGCAACCGTGATCAATACTTTGTGTTTCATCTCGCTGGAAGAATATTATTTCACAAGCAAAATACAGAAACGTATCAATTACTGGTTATGGTTGCAATAGCTTTTACGGAGGAATATTGTGGCCATACAACTGCCAGCTTACAGGCAATCTGGTTACGGCAAATTGCAATTAATTTATACGTAGATATAACGTGTGTACGCGTCGTGAATGCGAATCACGATCGACATTGTTCCAAGCCACAAATCGAGATGATTTCACAACCACGTGATCCACAGACGCTATACACATCACGTTCTGATTAGAATATTACATATCGTAGTAAATATACGTGCGTTTAAATCTAAAATATAAATATAACTTATAAACTTTTTAAAATAGTTTCAAGTGAATTGTATTATAAGGCACTCATCAAATATATTTCATTCTATCAGATGTAATTTCTCGAAATTTAATTATTTTAGATATTACTTATTATAAATTTCATTAAATAACAAAAAATACAAGATTTTTAGTTTTTTCATAAAACAATACAAAGATAAGAAGGGCACATAAAATTCAAACAAACAATCAAACATGTAAAAAGATATAATATATTCGTTATATAGATTAAAACATTTCAGAACAATATGTATGAGACTTATATTACATATTTCTGCATCTCCATTAAGCCATTTTCAGATACTTAATACAAATATGTAATCATGGTATTACCTTAGCATAAATTTTATTTTATTAAGATTTTTATTCTATTGATTTTTATTGTTGTATTAGGTGTTGGAATTAATTCGTAGCGTTTTACAAGTGATGGGAAGTACTTTCATTAATATATTTTTTAATGCTCATGTGAAATAAATAACATTCTTTCATTAAAAACGCTACGAATTAATTCCAACACCTAATATATATATCATTAATCATTTATTATTACTTTTATTAAACTTGACTTAATAAGACGTTATTAAAATAAATTAATGTTGTATTGAATCTTTGTCCCTTTCATCTTACAATTTTAATTTGAAGTTTAGTTACAAAGGTATTATATATAACATTAAAAATTACAAATTCGATCAAACTTCATCTCGTTTCGCCACTTTTAACATTCAACTTTAGGTATCCTCGCTACCAACCCCATTAAAAGTTCGTTGAAGCGAAGTTCCACGCGAATAGAAGCGCTGGTGATAGTTTTTAAAGCCCTCAGAAGTTGACGAATGCAGAATTACTAAATCTCATTAAGGATCGTAATTGTGATGCAAAGAGCTTTCGTTCATATAATCAAACTATGGTTTCTCTTTTAAATATTTTTGCGTAAAATTAATCAAATATATTTCAAATAGATGTACAAATAAATGTACAAAGGTGTAAGATATCTTTTTTGCGATTCTCTGTGACTATAACATAAGAACTATCATCCCCTCTTCTGCTCCTTGCAGAGCTTACCTATCCTCCCTTAAAATTTCGCCCCTCTGTTTCTCGTGCTCTCTCTTTCTCTCTCTTTCTCTCTTGCTCTCTTTTTCCAGTTTGGTTTTCTCTCACTCCCGCAACGCATTCACCAGATATTGAGCGAACAAGTCGCGGGCGAGAGGGTGCTACCCCGGACGGGAGGGTGTTCCCGTTGGAGCTGGCTGACTGGCTGGCTGCTGCAGTCGCGTTCACTGACCTACCTCAGCCTGCTTGCTGGGTCGAGAGATCGAGTCTACCGTTCTCATGATGTCGTATTACCTACTAGTTTAGCTTTATTTCGATTCATTCACAGGATCGAATCTTTCGCAAATGTAATTGTGAATTAAAGACCAGAAATAGAAAGAAATAAACATATACATGTATAATTCTGTGCGACCTATCAGATCTACTAGATCGTCAAACATATAAAAATGTCCCACAAGTTTCTTATTTTAATTTTATTCATCTATAATTAAAAAATTATAGGAGTCTTGATACTTTTTATTGAAATCAATTCCGATTTCTTTTCTAGCATTTAATTTAAAAAATTTTACATTTATTAACTGCTTCATTACTGAAAATACTAAAATATACACACACATTATATATATATATATATATAAACTAGGGGAGAGTTGTCAAATGCATACCACTTAACCTGCTTTTTATTATGTTTTCCATTTAGTACTGTTTTGTATGGAAATGTACATTAGAAATTATAACTTGAAGTTTCGGACGCTTATTATTACATGTTTAACTAACTTTTCACCAATAACAAATTAATTTGTTATAAATCTTTTTGTAACATGCTACAAAAAGTATGATTTAGGCAACTGGTCGCCTAAATTATATCTGTAGATATTTTTTATCATATTTCCTTTCAAAGTATTGAATTTATGAAAATAATTGAAATTAAGTATAGATCAATAAAAGAAATCTTTAATTAATGCCTAAGAATGAAGTAATAATTAATTTTAATAAATTTTATTGAAGAAAATCAAGTATTTTATAATTATTAAATAATAATTATTAAACAATAATAATGAAAAGACAAATGACATCGAAATAAAATTGAAATTAAATATATTTTTGCACTTGATATTTGTATTAATCAATTATTAATTTTATTAATGTCAATTATCAGATTTATCTTGCGATGGCACGATTTAAGAAACGTGATGGATTTTGTAAAGTATCGATTTAATCTTTATAATGGTTGCAAATATGTGTGATAATATTGATAATAATTACTTTATACAATGAATGTACAATATTCTACACAATAAATCTTCTTTTATATACAAAATACAAAAATTTAATGAAATTTATAATGAAATTGGATGATCAGCTACATAAGTTGATTAAAAATTGCGTTGTTATCAGCTACATAAGTTGATTAAAAATTAATATCAGATGTGCCTGATTTTTTAAAGCGTCGCTAATGTCCAAAAAACAAGACATAGACTTTTATATTTGTGTATATTATTCATTTCTTATGTATTTTATATTATTGTTACTATGAGTCCGAGTTACGCATGAAGCGTACATACATCATTTGTCCTTGTTGTTCACCAAATAAAGAAGGATAAAACATCATGCGCTTCTGCGTAATTTGGAACGCATCCTAAATGTTATTTATATTTAGTTATTAAGTAATAATATAAAATATTAACGAGGTACGATTTAAGTGACTAGCATTCGACAACTCTCTCTTATATAAAACGAAAAAATAATATGTAATACTAAAATTAATATTAACACCATAGATTAAGTTTTATGAAATGAACATTTATCAAATTATAATATAAACACATAAATTATATATACATATTTTATATATATATTCTCTTGGAATAAACCTAGGTCGAATAAATCTTGATCAACTTTTTATAACCAACAAAACTGAGAGAACGTGCTTTGCAAGTTAGAGCGTGCGTAGGAAGTATCCTACAAAACCTCTGCAATGGAATTACGCATTCCTTCCAATTTTTTATTATCAAATTTATCAATGGTCTTGATAATCACAATATAAAAAACGATGAAAGAAAATCGATCAATAACTGTAGAAGCAATCCATTTACACATCCATTTACACACTGTACCTACTATCTTACGTCACTAAAATCTATTGTTCATATCCTACGTCAGAGCACATTTCCGTAAATGCGTGGGTATTTAGTCAAAAAAATATTAATATTTTTAATCAACAGAAAATATTTCTATTATCTAAATACTTAAATTTCCAATTAATATCTTCTTATCTGATATACATTTCTTAACAAAATTTTTTAACAAAAAAAAAACAAAATAAAAAAGACAAGCTTACCTCGAGCTTACCTCGGAGATTAGACTTTTTTATTCGAGAGAATTGTCGTATAGGATAATACACCGTGTGGCTCTGCCGGATTACGATTTTCTCGTTCCGCGAAATGAACAGTGCTGGATCAGTTCCCGCTTTGTACGATTCGTCATTCTGGACGTTCATGAGAACGGTTCCGATCTTTTCCATTTTCTATTTTACGACTCCCGCGAAGTCACGCCATAATGTGTGTCTATCGATGATGAAAGTGTGGCGGCTAAATGAAAAGCTTATTGGCAGGCGAATCGACCGTGAAGTATCGACAGCTTAACGTGATTGTGTCTACGTGAACTTCAATTTTTATGGGAGGAGTCTAAAACAACATGACGAAAATTGCTTTTTATCGATGACTGCCAATTTCGTTAAAAGATAAAATCTATTTTTCATATTTTTTTTATTTATTTGCTTTTAACTAATCACAAAATATTTCATAAAAATTTTTATTTATTTGAATTTAACTCATTAAAATTCTATTATTTTTATTAAAATAATTATTATTTTCATAGAGAATTATTTATTATTAAAGTATTATTATATATATATATTTTTATTAAGTTAATATTATCAATTTCATTTTTAAAAGAATTTTTTTAGAATATCTTTTTTTATCTTGGGATTTTTTTAAGGACATTAGAAATAATTCAGCAACTGCGAAAAACTGTCAAATAAAGCGCTGAACATTATATATAACATGATTTATGATTCTTTTTTTTGTTACTGGTCTGTTACAAGTTAGTGGTCTGTTAGAAGTTGGATTGATGTTGATTGATATGTCTTATTTACTATATTTTTGTTTGTTTTTCATGCCATAGGGCCATGGCCACAGGGGCCACACAAAAAACTTAAGCAGTAAGTCATAAGTAATAAAGAAATCAATATGTTAAATTGATTACGTTATGGTCTTACGGTCTCTAATGTAATTAGTTAATTCACTTATTGCTTACGTTTTACTGTTTAAATTTTTTGTGTGCTATGACCCATAGTTTTCACGTGATCATTTCATAATGTGAATACATATACGGGGTGTGTCAAAGTAATCGCTAAATATTTCTTGAGCAGATAGAGCGAATTAAACTGAGTCGAAAAGTCCTCTACTCATTTGCAATTTTGCAATTTTTGCAATAATTAACAAAATAGATTATTAAAAATTGCCGAAAATTTTTTAATAATTTTTTATTCAAATACCATCAACTTTGTAAAAAAATTGCTAGAGACAAAAATTGTTTATTTTCTTCTCTAAAAATTTTTATCAACTTTTTAGTACTGCATTTTCTTATTTTTATTAACATGAGAAAATACGATATTAAACAATTTTGAAAAATTTTTGTTTACAGTTTTTCTATAAAGTTGATGGTATTTGAGTAAAAATTATTAGTTCGCGGCGTGGATTTTTCGCTTCGACGAATATCGGAATAAAACTCAAAACGCTTTCGCTCTCGTTTCACACTTCGAGAATTCTATATTTGGCTTTGGCAGTGACTTCCAATAAAAATTTGCGAAGACTTGGCAACCAGCAAAACTCTCCAGGAGACCAACAACCTTAACTTGTTTCCGAGCCAAAGGAAGTAATGACATTGTATTATTTGTACCAATCATCAAAGTTCCTAACGTAATGATTTCGACAGCCCGATAATAGAAAAATCTAATTGCTCTCTCTCTCTCTCTCTCTCTCTCTCTCTCTCTCTCTCTTTTTCTCTCTTTCTTTCACGACTGAAAAAAGAACTATAGACCGGATGCTTATCAACGTTATTCATGTGCCAACTATATCGTGGTATTCTTGTGGTTTCGTCCTTACGCTCTTGAACACTGTTCGTAAGTACATATATACACGTGCGGGGTCTATATATATATATATATATGTGTGTGTGTATGCAATATGTATATATATAATATGAAATTATGAAATGATCACGTGAAAACTATAAATCATAGTACACAGAGAAATTAAACAGTAAAAATGTATCTAAGCAATAAGCGAATTAACCAATCACATTAGAGATCGAAAAGATATATCCACATAATTTGCATAGCCGCATAAAAGATGCATAAAAAAATTCCAGTCGTATTTTTCTTATAAAGACACTCGTAAAATGTGATTGGATAATTTTCTTTACGTTATGCGGCTATGCAAGTTTGGGTATACTCTAAGACCATAACGTAAACAGTAATCAATTCAACATGTTAATTTCTTTATTGCTTACGACTTAGAATCTCACTTTAAGAAGTGAAAATCGAGCCAATCTTGAAAAAGAATAGGTCTCGGAATAACTCAATTTTCAATCTTTAAAAATGAGATTTCATTCTTAATGACAATTTACTAAAAGTTTTAAATATGTGTGTGTGGTGACGGTGATGTATGTGTCTGTGTGTTGTGTGTGTGTGTGTGTGTGTTTGTGTGTGTGCGCGCACATGTATGTAAAACTCTTAACATTTTTCTTAAATTAACTATCACAAATTAATCGCAATGTCAGATTATCTTAATTTCTTTATATCTTTATTTTATTTTCTCAAAGATACTTCAAAACCGCCCAATCAAATCGAATCGATATACATATAGAACGATAACCTGATTCACACTGTAGGCCCGCGCAACGCCTGTCTTGTCGAACACCTCGCGACCTAATTTTGCGAAAGGCCTTTCAGAAACGTCGACATTTAGCTAAGTACATATCATTCCTGCGTGCGTATGTGTGACGCGTCTATGTGTATATATATATATGTGTACAACCGCGTCAGGGATGCATCATTAAAGCGGTTAGATGGAATGAAGGCGTAGACCGATTTCCGAGGATGGTGCATTTCAGCTACGTTGCACGTTGCACGCCTATTAACCACCGGAGCGATATCAGGGGTCAAATCTCGATGCGAGTTCGATTGAGTACGCATTAAATTTCATTTCTTGCTGAAGAAGACTTATTGCGTCTTGCTATGAAACTATTAAAGTTACTATAAATGATTGAACTATATTATTGCAGCACATGCGAAAATGTATACAATTATAATTATATAATAACCGCAGGAGCATAGAAAAAGGATAGTAATAAAAAATTTATATAATATATATTTATATAATGATTTGTACAATAAAGAGAATATATTAAAAAATTATTTTGCTTGTTCGAAATTAAATTTTAAAATAAAATAAAATGTATAGTTTGTACATAGTTTCTAGAAATTCAGATTTAGAATTTGGCGCCCAATCCTTTTCACACAGCTATTTTAGTTTTCTCTTTAATAGTCTTTTCCGCAGAGCACAATACTGTCTGGTTGTTGCGAGAGAGAATAATGCATACAGTTCCGTTGAAACATTCCATGGAGATCTATATCGTATGTCGTGTTTCTCTATAGCGGCAACTCGATATGCAACATCTATATCAATCTCATCTCCTCGCGAATCACGTTCCCAATAATAGACGCGACCGGGAAGAAGAAACGACTCGTTTCAGTTAGTTGTGGATGGCAGAATTACGTGTTATAGAAGAACGAAATGGAGTTATTAAGATTCTAGTAATATTCTCTCTGCATACATAAAAGAACATTGCATATTATTTTTTTATGATATGAATTTTTAAATTAATATAAGTTACAAAATTCACATCATAAAAAAAATATATATATATCATCTTATTGTTAGTAACTTTAATAATTAAATATATTAATAATTAATATGTATTATCATCTTTTTTCTAAATATTTTTTAAATTTAAATAAACATTTTTTAAATAATTTCGCAATTATGATATTCGCAATGATTTTGATACTAAAAAGTTACTATATCAGAAAAAATTTTCTAGCAAATTATAATTCCCCAGTAAATTTTTTATGAAAGCAACATTTTAAAACGTTGATGAAACGTTGTGAACATTATTTGTCTATTTTACCTTGCGCATACAATAAAAGAATTATAATATCCATAATTATTCATAATTTATGCATTCTTTCTTATTAATATTTCTATTGAGTGTAATTCATCCATTATAATCATGTCTTATCCCATCTGATATTTGAATAAAGCTTCGTGTTCGCTATCTGAAGGGTTAAACCTCCCACACGACGTGGATGACGTGTCAAATTTGAAGTACCATTTCATTGGCCTGTACAATAGGAAATTTGACAGCAATACCAAATAGCTATCTATTTCAAATACAAGATAAAAAAGTCGCCGAATATCACAAGTATTCTTATTACATATACAATGTATATTACTAATTTATACTCAACAAATTCTATTACGTATTATTATAATGTATTTTTCGATCTTTTTATTACGGAAAAATCATTTCTAGGAGTTCCGAACAGGTCATTTGTCAGTTTGAGACTCTGATGTACGTTTAACAGCCGGTTTATTTGCCTGTCCGTCTGTCAGTTAGTGAGAAATGAAACACATGTAATTGCCAAAGCCGACAGAGTCGCGTATTGTGGACAAAATGAACAGAGAATTTTCATAAAGTTCAGCAAAAACACTTCTTTTCTGTCAGTGAAATTTCGTCGGACAATTTCCATGGTGATGGAATTTTGCCTTCATAATTACATAAGTACATCATTATGCGATTATATCCTGACACGGAGTTCGCGTGAAAAAACTCGAAGTTTAACAGGATATTGTATGGAAGAGTGTAGTTTGAACGGATCGATTTTTCGATCCATTATCGATTATAATTTAATTGATTATGGTTTTATTGAATCATTAGTCCATTCGTTATCGTGTCACTTGTGACAAGACACATTCAGCATGAATTATGTATTGCTTAGTACGCAGAAAAGAAGAAATAGCGAGAGAAAAAAAGAGAGGGAGAGAGAGAGAAAGAAAGAGGGAGAGAGAGAGAGAGAGAGAGAGAGAGAGCAAATTAAAAACAATTATACATAAAAAATATTATATATAGTAGAAATATTTAAAATAAAATTAATTATATTTTTATACAATTTTTTGAAACAATATAGAAATACATATAGAAATGATTTATATTGGGTAATGAAAAAAAAACAGTAGGATAAAGTCTATGAGATATCTTTTTTTAAAAGCTTGTAATTTATTTAATATTTTGCAACCTGAATTTTTACTTTCATGACAAATTTATGGGAAATATATTTAAGTTTTATCGTTAATCAAAAGTTAGCAGTTGATAATAGCTATACTTTATCGCATATGAAATTTTTTATCAAAAGTGCCGATTTTGATCATTTAAAAAAAGGATTCTTTATATGAGATACAAGGATTTTCTTTTATAAGATGGTATCCCATACAAGGAAAAAATATAGATAAGCTTTTTATACTACATACAAGTAGAAATAAAGAATTTAAATATGTTATACATAATAATTATATAATTTTTCAATGTATGTGTATGTGAGTATGTGTGTATTGAATTGTTTAGATACTCTCATATTAGCTAAAAATATCCTGAGTATCTTATATTACCACTTCCATGCCTTGTGGTTTCACGATCACTAAATCTAATCTTTACACTTAAATAAATCATTATATCACGTGTTTTCTTCTAAATACGATCTTACTCGATGATCATTATATACAGACTTTATTACCCAATATTTATTTTTTATAATAAAACAAGATTTAAAGACTAACCTCAATAAAATTTGACAACATTCAATTTCACAAATCTTTTTTTGCAACAACTACACGCATGATCTAATAATGAATTTTCTACTAAACAGGTTTCACACTAAGAATAAAAAGTTTATGATAGAACTAAACACATGCTCTTATTAGTTTAGCAATAAAAAGCTATCTCATATTAAGAATCTATCCCATAATAGACGACTTTACCCTAATATATAATATCTTGCAGTCTTAAAAATTACAAAAATATAATTTACTAAATTAAGAAACTGTTGTAAAAAATTTTACTTATGGTAAAAAAAATTTAATTATAATAGCGTTATAATTTAATAACGTTATTTAATTTTACTAACGAACATAAAGAAATATTATAATTAGTTGCGAGCATATATTCGTACATAATAATACATATATAAAATATGTATAATTACACAAACAAAAAATAAATGATAAATATTTATAAATTTTTAATTTTATAAATTTTATAAAAGATATTTCATCCACTAAATAGTAAATATATTATATATATTGTATATAATGTGCTATTTCTTCACATTCTCATGCCACAGAAATTTCATTTTTCTCCTAGGAAAGTGAAATTCTCATTGGTTGAAGAGATTGCGATAATATATCATTGTTCATCACTGATATATTCACTTGTCGTTACCCATCTGTTTTCAAAAGAGAAAGAAAATTGGACCACAAAAATGTTGAAGATATTTCCCCGGAGACACCAAGTAACGAGCGACATATTAAGACGCAGCTTTAGTTCGCAAGATTATGCGATGCGAAATAAGGTCGGATTGTCTTGTATCTCCGATTATCCTGCGCGCGCGTGTATGGTACATGTACAGGGTGATTAGTAACAGAGAATATGCTGCTGATATGTATACATTTTAATTAATAAATATCTTGTAGAGAATAAGACTTATGAGATTTTTCACTTAAAATTTTAATATTCAGTATTAAGAAAGGTTTTGCAGATTTTTGTAAATCATTACATACAGTAAATAATAAAACACAAAACATTAGACGAGATAAATAATTTTCCAGTCATATGAAGTTTAAATAGATTTATGTTTTAAAAACATATTACATATTATAAAAATATATTATGTAAATCTAAATTTTCTATTGAAAATTACATTCTTAGAATAGATATCATATATCTATAAAATATTCAGATTCTATGTTTAAAATTAGATATCATAAACTTTTTTATATATTATAGAATAATAGTATGTAATATGTGTTATGATGAATTAACGTATATGTGTTAAAAAATTATTTTAAGTTTAATTATTTTTATTTAGAAATAAGAATTTTATGTATATACATACATGCATACGTATATATATATATATATATATATATATATATACATAAAATTCTTATTTCTATTAGGTGTTGGAATTAATTCGTAGCGTTTTTAATGAAAGAATGTTATTTATTTCACATGAGCATTAAAAAATACATTAATGAAAGTACTTCCCATCACTTGTAAAACGCTACGAATTAATTCCAACACCTAATAACTTTAAAATAATTTTTTAACACATATACGTTAATTCATCATAACACATATTACGTACTATTATTCTATATAAAAAAGTTTATGATATCTAATTTTAAAAACATAAATAGAATCTGAATATTTTTTTTGCTTATGTAAATTTATATTTAAATCCTAATAAATTGATACGCACTTATTGTCAAGGATTAACTCTAAAATTCGCCGTCACTTATAATTTCTCGCTAAAATCACCCTGTATGTACAGACGCTTCTTATATCTTGATAGACGAGAGCATTGATTGCACGAAAGCACTGAGCATCGACCAACCAACCAACCTAAATCTGCCTCAGTACGCCTGAGCACGCGAACCCTTCAGCCTTCTGTCTGGACGGACACTCTTCCTTCCATTCTCGTATTATCTAAACAACAACTACTCCGTCTCTCTCTTTTCCGAATATAACCCCAAGTGAATTCGCTCTGTCTGCGGTTTTCTGAGTCCCGTTGCACATCCGCAAGAGTACTTAGAGATTCACGATTTCTGTGTACTGATGAAACTTTTAAGTCTCCATTACTGAACTATCAAAACAACTCGCACTAAAATAATTCTTTTTAAAGAAATATTTGTCATAATTTCAATTGCTCAATAAAAAAGCGGGATTAAATATAAATGCATATAAAGAACGTTTTTAAAATATATATTAATATATAAAATATTATATTTTTATAATTATTCTGCAAAAGTGACTTATGTGACTTCTGTTTAGCTATAAGCCTCTCTACTTAATTAAAATTTAATGAATAAATTATATAATACTATTTCTGCATTTTATGAAGTTACAAGAAAAAATTTACGTACTTATTTCGTTTAGCCAAAAAAAAATTTGTTATGTATATATTAATGGAAGGAAGATGACTAGACCGTGAGTCCTCCTCATTATTAACGACTGATTGATTCAAATACGTAGAATTTATATGAAATACGGAAATCATAGAATTTATACGTGATACTAAAGTAATTTTGATTTTTGCGCTATATCCCTTAAAGTATTTTTTTCTTGAAACAAACAGTTTCGTTCCTATATATTCATTTAAAATTGCAAAATTACACATATTATTTAACTATGCAAAAGATATCTTTAATTTATGCTTCGCGCGCGAATAATTTTGATTTTTGCAACCTTTAAAAGACTTTTCTCTTGACATTAGAAATATAATCAGCAAAATAAATAAAATATCTTTAAAATGAAAAAGATTATTAAATCAATTATGCATTATAATTAATCTACAACTTATGCGCTTTCCTTTATCTACGCAGTCCGTTTTTGCATTGTACGCTTTAAAAAAATTTTATGTCTCTGATGTCAATAGAAAAATTTCTTAATGATGCTCATTTTATGAGATGCTAAAAAGTAGCATCAGCATAAATAGCACATAAATCCTGTAATTTTCTAAATTAGTTGTTGCTAACACGTAAAAGAGCACAAATTCACTGACAACATATATTCAATCTTTCCTAGGAAAGAATTGTTATTAGCTAAACAAAATAAATTTTTTCTTGTGAATTTATAAAGTGCATAAATAGTGCATTGTTATATAATTTATTCCTTAAATTTTGGTTAAGCGAATGGAGTCAACTAGAATAGAATTTCTAGAACTACCAGAGTCTGACCATTTTCTCTTATGATTGGCATGCCCGCACAATGGCAGTATCAATCGAGAACGCACATATATTCACTAATTGAGAGCAAACACACATTTTGGACACGCATGCCATTTTTAGGGCATGGCCAGACTTTGGTAGTTCTAGGGACTCTAAACTAGACAGACATGCTTATATGTTTACATCGAATGTCTCAATTAAATTTTAATAAATACAATTTAGTAAATTTTTTCCAGTTTAAGTAACAAATGTCTTTACGTTTTATGAGTATATTACCGTTTTTTGCATATAAAGATTATTATTATCTATTCCTCTGAAAAGGGAGCTTTTTTACGACGGCAGAAACTTTCTCGCGAAACATTGACTGACGAGATTAAATGGCCAGTGCGTGTTAATAGCTTGTGGAAAAATTTCCATGTATGATGATGTTCGCTCGCAGTGCGATTATCACAGTTGTGCGCTACGATAACAACGCTTGATGGCACGTTGTGCAAGGTAATTATATCAGAAATTGGGTAGGCCGGCTTTTAATGGCTTTTGCAGAAAAGCTCTCGGGAGAAACTCGAGAAAAAAACGTGATAATATGAGAGGTAGAGAGAGAGGGGGGGGGGGGGGGGAGGGAGAAGCAGATATTTTTCATTAAATCTCGTTGAATTCATTGATTAACGCTTTATGATCTGAATTTTTATTGCTAATCAATACTTTTATTTAATTATATTATATTCTTAAATGTATTATAATGAATTTATAAATGCAGAACAAATCAAGGATTAAAATAATATAAACAAATTATTTAATAATTTTAAAGTTATTTTATTCTTTTTTCTAATTTGATGTATTGCATCGCGAAATTTATCCGATTTTTTCACTCACATTTAAAGAAAAATTTGCATTTACCAAACAATTTCTTACTGTGTCAATACAGTAAAATCATTTATAATCATTTATAATCTTTATAATTTCAAATAGAGAATTTTTCCACAGAAATTAAGAAACAATTTAATATATTTATACAAATATATGATTAATGAATTATTTGTATCAATTTGTTTTTATTATATATTGTTAATAAATAATTATAATTCATTCATACACATAGTTTTGTTATAATTATATTTATCCAAAATAATTATATTTTATCCAAAATTTGTTAAAATTAAAATACTTTGATAAGTTTAAATCAAGTCATACAAGATGAAATAGAAAAAAGAATTAAATCATGCTTCAAAAATTAAATAAATTCATAAAATATAAAATACAATGATTGAATTGCTCTTTTCTTCTTTTAACTTTAAAACTTTTAAATCGTGAAATTAAAATTATTAAAATAAAAATAAATAGAATAAGATAAGAAAAAGGAAAAAATTAATTACAAAGAGAGAAATTAATTATAGAAATTAATTATCTTATATGAGTTTCGGTTTAATTTCAAATAATCAACAATCAATTTGACTTCGCTAAATTGCAGAGTGGGATTGTTACCAACTCATATAACTAATTAAAGGTTGAGAGTTGTGTGTAACTGAATCTCCCATTAATATGAATTTCCATAGAAAAATATAAAATTAGTATTAAATATACTAGAAGAATCATTATAATATTAATATTAGAACTGCATTTCGGATCTAGTTTACATTCTATAATGATAATTATGTAAACAACTCTAGTCTCGTTGAATTTGAATTAAAATTTAAACCAATTCAACGCGTGTAATGGAATGTACTATGTTAATACTCATGCTTCATACTCTACATAAATCTACGTTATACACAACGCGCATATTTAATACATAATTACAGATACAATAATTATCCATAAAATTTCCATAAAGAACTGCGATATTTCCGTCCGTCTGATAACATAAAATCTTTTTTAAGATTTCTTTTATATGAGATAAATTAAGATTTATTAAAAGCTTAATTTATTTGACTGATACTAATTATAAAATATTAAATTTCTCAAAAAGTTAGCATCACATAATTTGATTATTTTTATGTTTCAGGTACTTCGATACGACAGCAAACAAAAAGTTGGCGGGCCGAACACAAAGCTGCGAGAACACTCGGTATAATTATGGGGGCGTTTCTCCTTTGTTGGTTGCCATTCTTCATTTGGTGAGCATCAAGTGAAAAAAAATTTAATAATTTAATTTCTTTAAAAAAGGTTTTTTATGATTTTAATTAGAAAAAAATAGTAAAAAAATTTTCAAATAATTTGATTAAGATTTTATTCTATTTCTAATTAATCGAAGAGTTTGTCGATGAAAAGAGAAAACTAAAGATCAAGATGCCAATAAAATGTAAAATAGAAAAGCAGATGTAAATCTTTGATTTACATCTATAATTTAAATTCTTATTAATTCAAAGAAAAAATGGAATTAATTCAATTTAAATATTTGTAAATTAAGAATTTCAAAGAATTGTAGAATCAAATGATTTGTAGAATCAAATTGAGTAAATAAAATGTCTATCTTACAAGGCAATTGTCGAAGCTGTCTCTCACTAATTTTAGACTTGATATGTTGTCTGCTTATCTCAAGATTTGAAAAATCCCCTAAAGAAAAGAATTTTTCCATTTTCGACATTTTCAAAAAATATGAATACATTGTTAAGAATATAAAATATTATAAAACTTTTATGTAAATTATTTTTTCCTCATATACCTCATAGTTTCAAGGATATTTATTGGATATTAATAAAAAAATTATTATTTTGGGTGTTATTTCTTTAAACTTTGAGATAAGAAGATAAAAAATGAGCTTAATGTTTTTATATGCTCTATCCAAAATTATCAAAATCGATGAAGGACAGTTCCGATAATTGCCTTGATCTTTTAAAATATATTAAATAATAATAAATAAAAATTAATGTATTAAAAATTTATTTAAACTATATTCTCTTACTGATTGTATACACACTCACACACACACACTAAAGGAATAAATTTCTAATGACGTCAACAAAAGAAAGAACACAGAGAAGAGCTCGATCTCATCAAATAAAATAGTTTATAGTATATTTCAGTGAAAATTCATTTAGCCCACTTTACTTTGTAGAAATTTTGCTGTGGAATTTATATATCGAATTGTTTTATCAAGAGTAAGAGAGAAGGAAAAAGAGAGAGAAAGAAAAAGAAGTCAAAAGCTTTGCTGATGCCAAATGTCTAAAGTTAGTAGAGGAAGAGACGATCTCGTCCGCCCCATGTTTTATTAATGCAAGCTCGGAAAGTGCATCTCTATGGAGTTTGCCGAGGGCTTACCCTACTCTCTCCGCAAGCTTGCTCGCAGTTTGACTATTTGCTTGACTAAGCGTCACGACCGTAGCGGAATATGAAGGTCTCTCTTAGAAAGACTCGACGAAGAAAAAAACTTTGCCTCAAAGCGATTTCGATCCAAAATTCAAAATAGATAATGCGGGAGACAGATATGGTCTGTACGAACAAATTGATAGGTATCTCGGAAATTTGTTTAGCCTCAGGATGTGTGCAAATCCCTTTAGGCACGCAATAATTATACATGATGTAGTCACTTACCACTTAGATGAGTTTATCCCTGAAGGAATGGATTTCGCAGTAAAACTATGTTTTTAGGATTACGTGGAAAGTAGCAAGAATAAAGGAGTTTAAAATAGAATGAGTAAAAGTACTTAAATTTTAAATTACTATGAAAAGTTCGTCATTTACAGATTCGCTCTTTAAAATTGCTATTAAAATTAAAAAGATTTAATGAAGCATTTTATACGGATAATTTTAAAAGTATATTGTAAAAAAAGATATGATAAAATTATAATTAATTATATTCTTGTATATAAAGCCCATATTATACCATTTTATTTTATTTTCTTAATAAAATACTACATATTAAATCGGTTTTTATTGAATGCATTATAGTAATTTTGTTAAATAGCAAATGATGATGATGAATAAATATGCTCGATTGAATTTCCGTCGGAAAATGAGCTCTCTATGGAAATAGAGCGAAGCAATGCAGATATATGGACGTGCAACGGAACACCTCGATTTTGCAACTCGATTTTTATTCATGCAAATGCACAAAGCGCATCACTCTACTGACCTAAAAGCTCGCGTTAGTTTCCTAGTTCGGCCATTTTCCGAATCGCGTTATCGACTTTTGTACAATCGATTCACTTTTATTGTATGAATTTAATGTATTTTTAAGAAAATATCCAAATAAAATATCCAATACGTAAACCTCTTTAATTCACCCTTTAACGTTTATAGTTATTTACATTTTTTTGTATTCAATCTCGATAACCTGCTAATATTTTATATTTTTATTTTATTATGTGTTCGATATTGTGTGTTCTTCTTTCTCCATGTGATATATGTTTCGCGAGATGTGCGACAGAAGTAACAATAGAGATATATTGAAAAACAATACAACGAGATAAATCCGTAGGAGCGGATGTAGTTATATAGAAGAGATCAACTGCGTTTTCAAAGTCCAATTTGTTTGATTGATATCGGTGGCTTTATAATTTTCGTCAAACGGAGATAACTGTGACCACAAATCCACGTCGATCCATTTAATATTGCACTATATCGGTATCGATGCTTTGCACATTAATAATAATACGATTGTGTGGTCGAAAATACGATTGCATTACGTTTTTAGCCTTATTTCGATTTATATAGAATATCCAATATTCCAGTTAATGAGGCAATTTTTTAGTGACATGAAATGCATAAAATAAGCTTTCCTTTAGAGAAAATCGCGCAAAATTTTTGCAATAAAATGTATAGCTTTGAAATTATTTGTTGCTTTTTTCATATTTCATTAATTTAATTTTGGAATATAAATAATTATATTGAACTGCATTATTCCTCTTAATTTAAACTAATAATTGACGTGATAACTTTGCAAATTACTGGAACAGTTATAATAGGTTCTGTTTAATAGATATACCTTCAAATTTACTTCATTAAACTTTTAGGATTTATATTGCATTTTTTCAAGCACTTCTAAATCATAGGAAATTTCGAATTTCGTTACAAAATTGTGGGTGCTACGTGTGCTGAATTCAGGACATGAATCTTATTTTTACGTTGATTTTCACCCACGTAGAAAAGGTAATATTGAAATATTGATTCAAAATCTACACATAATTCAGTAGATGCATGTATATGCGAAATACCCAACGCAGATGTCTGTAGAAAAACAGATGAGGCATACGTTTTCTCCGATGTAGTTTTGGCATAAAACAAATCCCATAAATATCTGAGTTCTATATTTGTATTCGTGCTTTCAAGATACGGCTAACACTGCACTGAAGTACATGTCCTTATTGAAAATTATAGCGCACCGTACCTACAGATTTATAACTGTCTTGATTATTGATGTTACCACGGCATGATCATTCTTAATGATTTACGTTATTGTGTTATTTATAGTACTGTATTTATAGTACTATATTTATAGTACTGTTTATTACAAAAAAATAAAAAATCGTTTTTTTTACATAACAAATAATTTTATATAACGAAAGAAGGTAAAGATAATATGAATAACATATTATATTTTTTATATTTTGTAAAATTTGTGAGAGAGTTATTTATACACATTTTTTTAGATCAATTATATATTAGAGGAAATCCCCCTATGAGATATGCGCCTAATATGAGATAGAGGCGTTTCTGCTAAACTAATAGACGCTATCTATTGGTTCCATCATGAATTTATTACTCTTGAATTGAAAACTATTTAATAGAAAATTCATTATTAGATCACGCCATAGTCATTGTAAAAAAAAATTTTAGAATTTGGATGTCTTCAAGTTTCATTGAGATGAGCCTTTAAACATTGTTTATTATTTAATAAATAAATATTTGGCAATAAATTCTTCATGTAGTGATAGAGTAAGGTCGTATTAATAGAAAAATACAAGATATGTTGAATTGCTTAATTACAGAAGTTAAATTTGATCATAAAACCGTAAGATGTGCAAATCGTAATACAAGATCCAGAATATTTCTAATATGAAATAACTCATGCTCCCATGTCATAATCGTTGCTAAAGTATAAATGTTATTGTATAATAATAAAAAGGACAACCGGAACGTCGAGTGCCTATTTCTGCGAAATTTTGATTTTAATTATCAGAAGACGAGTTTTGAGTATAATATATCGCATACTCATTTTTCGCGCACCCTGGCTGTGTTTGTTTGTATTTAAGAAATATTAAATAAAGTTTTTTTAATTACAATACTGATATACTTTGCGTTTTATTATTGATTTCTCGGGGCATCTCATATTAGGAATACAATTGACTTTGCGTTTTTGACTTTGCGATTCACTTTTACATTTCTTTAATTTTCAAAATAATGGAATTTGAATTATATATATATATATATATGTATATATATATATATAAATTTTATATAATGTTATCTTAAAGCTTATTAAATTCCCTTCAAAATGACCATTCTTTGAAATGTAATTCTAAATTCAATTCTTACAAATATGGATTTAAAATTGGAGATAATTTCTTAACGTATATTTATGTAACACTTAATCTTTAAAAAAGATATATAATTATATAATATTTATTATATTTTATATAATATAATTTATATTTTATATAATTATATATAAAAATACTATAATAATATTGATTATACTTGATCTTTAAAGATTTAATAACATTTTTAGTTTTGAATGTAGAAGAAATGAGCTTTTTTTGTTTATTATTCTCCAGGTATCTGACAACGTCATTGTGCGGCGAAGCCTGTTATTGCCCGGATACGGTGGTATCGGTGCTTTTCTGGATAGGTTACTTCAACAGCGCCCTAAACCCACTCATCTATGCGTATTTCAACCGCGACTTCCGTGACGCCTTCAAGGATACCCTAAAGAGCGCCTTACCCTGCTGCGCCAACTGCTGGAAGACACCCTCGCAATTCGTGTAGTTTGACACAATTCCGAAAAATCCGCCTCCGAAAGGCGAGTTCCAAGTCCTTTTTTTCCTCGATAAATTTTCAGCCAAAATCAAGCCGCTTTGTTTCGACGATTTTTGGACACCAATCGACGCTATTCGCAATTGACCCTTATTACTCGAACATATTGACTTCACACATCGCTTCTCTGTTATTCGCAATATGGTGCGTGACATACGCTATTAATCATTATGTTGAATGTCAATCATTGTGGAATGTGCATTTTGTAGATCGCGTTCTTTGCATATCAGCATGTATAACAATTTCTGCTTTAAAGAAATATATTATGTATTGTTTTTTTTTAATATTTTATATAATTTTAAGCAAAAAGGAAATGAAACCTGCATCACAAACAGAATTAGAAATTTTTTAACTGGAAAAATATTTAATTAAAAAAAAATACTTTTTGTAAATATTTGTGTGCAAATTTATGATTGGGTGAGATGTTTTAATTTTAAATTTAACAATATGAAAAAAATGTAATATTAAAATAAAATAAAAATAACATTGAAAATATAAAATTGTATATATTGAAAGAGAGAGTAAAAATTTGCGTTAAATTTAAAGGGTTAATCGCGAATCTGCGGTCTTTAAAATGTGAGTTCCTAAATACTACGTAGCCATCGTTCGATAGAACGACGATCGGCAGCGCGTAATTGCCTTCCACATAATCGCATCCCGAAATACATCCGGTAATGTGTAATCCATGCTATCATATCGCCTCGGGAGGTGCGCGACAAACGCTTTAGAGAGATTCGAGATCGAAATTAATGCTTTCCAAGAGCTGAACCATTAAAACGGGTATTAGCGAATATAATCGACGCTATTACCGAACGATTATCATCAATATGCTTCGATCTGCGTGACGATTGCGAGGCTTAAACTCGGAATCTTCTTTTGACATCGATGATAAAAGGAATCGATCAAATATCGTAATAATTAAAAGGATTTTTGGAAAATTTACAGCAGCGAATCATTAATTAGCGAATATTCGCAGAAAATGAACGAAAGAGAAAATTGATTTATATGGAAGTTTTCAGAATATATACCTATTTAATAATTTTTTCCAGCCAAAATAAAAATATTAATATATATATATATATATATATATATATATATATATATATGTATATGTATATATGTGCAAGGCAGGGGGGGGATGAAAGAGCAGTTAATCTTTGTTTATTCTGTACATAGTCAAGACAGCCGGCTAGCGCTAATTAGATGTAATTATTAGCGCACCGGTATATGCAAGGCTGTATCATACATATAACACAAGACACTTATTAACGTGTCGAGGCCGTGTGTAACATTATCGTAATCACGAAACAATAACGCCGCGATGGATCAGCACGCAGGATAAGAAGATATCTGTCGCGTGCGCCATTTTGCCTGTATAAATGTACCATAATAGCAATAACCAGAGGCGGATTGTAAATATATAATAACAGAAGCGTGAGTGACTTGTTGTTTTTGTAAGTATAACAAATATAACATGTATTAGCGTCAAGTTCTGTGTGTTTTACGTGTTGCTTGCGTGTATATGCTAGGGAACCGAGAATACTATAGGGTGACATAAATAGACAAAAAGTCATTGTTCAAATATATACTTTTTATTTCTTGGATTAATAAGAAAGATGAATTTTTATTAGAGTCAAGAGAAAAAGAGAGGGAGAGAGAGAGAGAGAGAGGGAGGACTCTAGTAAATTTCATTAACATAATAATGTGTTTTACATTATCCATATGTACTTATTTGTCAAAAAAGTAAAGATATATATTTAAATGCAAGATAGAAGGTTACTTATGTCATCCTAGTACACACGTACCTGTAGAGGTATTCCGTATTTTGTTAGAGTACTCTCTTTCGTCAGTATCTTAAATCATTGGAAAATATCGCTTGCAATAACTACAGCAACAAATATTGATGTAACTCTGTATACTTCGGTAATCGAAAGTCGTAGTATCTTATCAACTTGTCCTATATTCTATACAATAAAAATAAAGAGAACACGTAAAATAATAAAAATGAAGAAAAAGACTTAATCTTTATAAAATCGAAGTATAACCAACTAGAACCCAATTATGTTGAAAATAACGATTTCAGTTAACAGACTAAAGAACAAAAAAAAAATAAAATTATGGGTCTATATTTATAGATCGCCATATATTTGAGAATGAAATTGTTATTTTTCACGGCCCTTTTCTAGTTCGATATATTTCAACTTTATTATTTTATTATACTATATATATATATATATATATATATATATATATATATATATATATATATATATATATATATATATATATATGTATATATATTAACGCAGTACGGAATACCTTTTCTGCATCAATGTAACGGTCTACTTAATCGACCGTCTCTATTTGCTTCTGGATAATCATTCCAGAGAGAGAGAGAGAGAAAAAGAGAACGAGTGACCGAATGAGTGAGTGAGAGAGAGAGAGAGAGAGAGAGAGAGAGAGAGAGAGAGAGAGAGAGAGAGAAAGAGAGAAAGGGAGACTATGCTACGTCGTGCGCAGTTACGCGGACCGTCCGGGTAAAGACACTAATTAGCGTAATTCCTTGGTAGGCACGGCTTTTCCGTTGCATCCTGGAACTTCTGACAAATCATCTTTTTTACGTTCCCTTAATGAAACTCGCCGTACACGAAAATTAAGTCGCTCTACAATAGCTTTGCTATCGCAGACCCTTTAAATTCACCATCGAATTCGCCTCATCGTTCGTAAATAAATGACTTTGCCAAAGTTGAAAAGAAAGCTCAATTTCGCAGGCTATCAGCAGCGGAAAAAAAGTAATGAAAAATTATTGAAAGACTGCTACAAATTTTTGATACAGAAATCTTGAAATACGAGAATTAAATACTTATTCGGATTTATGAGTAAAGGAATTCACGAATTATAAAATAGACAGAAAAATGGCTTTAAATCGCTCTTTGTTGGAAATACCTTTCTTTTTACAGTCTTCTGAAACGAAATCTGGTGAATCCAGGATTGGATTCGCTGGAAAAGATGCGCTGTCCAGATCTTTTTCATCTTAAATGAAATATTCGTTCGTATAAAAAGGATCTTACAAATCTTTTACAATTCGTACAAAAAAAGTAGAAAAGAAAAAATAAAATTCTAAAAGAATAATTAAATCGTTTGCACGTTGTACATATATTATTACTTTTTATAATTTAATTTCTTTTCACATACTTTATGAAATTCTAAGTATAAAAAAATTTATCAATGTATTGAAGCAGTGTCTCTCTCCATCGCATATTTTTATCTATTTTTGTTTGGACGGTTTGTCGATTCGGCAAAATATCATGCAACATCTCGATTTGCTAATTAATCCTACAATTTATTACAATCAGTTATGAGAATAACGATTGTTATTTTCTTTAGATATTCTGGGCGCTGAGGTACAGATATCGAACTAAACTGTACGTCGTCATTGTAGAACTGGTAAAAAAAAAGGAATTATGTTGCAACAAGGCAATTAGGGATGTCAATAATATCGCTGTGAGCATACTTTTATTTCGGATTATCGGTTATACGGGGAACAGTTTTTAATTAACTTATTCATTCGAACGCGGTGTTTCTCATCTATGAATATAAAACCATGTACATCTTGAAAACATCGTCAGACACGCAACAGAAAAGAAATAAAGGAACACAAAATTGAAAACTTTATTAAAAGAAAAAGCATTTAATTTTAAGATATTAAAATGTTTTTATTCTTTCCGCTTTTTAAACACTTAAAGAAATTTTAGTTTTAAACTTTTCCAGTAAACAAAACTTATGTGTTTGGATTTTAAACTCTATGTGTTTTAAATCCAAACACATAGTATTTTCACTTTAGAATAAAGAATATGTATATAAAATAGGATTTCTAATAATTGTAAAAATACAATACAGATTTAAAGGAGCTACTTTGGAATAGGTTTCAGCGTGGTAAGAGGTGCGCAACCTACACTTATATAATCATTAATAGTATAAAAGTGTATTAAAAGATGTTAGTTTGAACGTTTCGGCTATCGGTTTTAGCCATTTTCAAATACATAATTAATACATTAACAAAGAATATCTTCTATCCAGTCGGAAAGTGAGAAAAGCACAAACATCGTACAAAGAAGTTGCCTGTCTTCTTGGTTAACAAGTGATTGCGTTCTAATAAAGTTATTAAGAGTTAAAATTACGTAAAGTTAACATTGAAATTGTACAAAGAAAGTGCTTACCTCAATCCCATATAACTGCAATTAAATATATTACAATATTGAGTAAATGAAAAAGATTTATGTAAAACATATTGTGATGAAACTTAAAAATCGTCAAGATGTCGAATGTTCTTAACTGTTTCACGTCTAAGAATATAATAAACAAGATTTTAAGATAGATACTGAAAGGATATAGAACGATGTTGTCATTGTGTAAGTTGAATCTAAATTTATTTACATTTATTAAGAATGTCATTATATGTTTGATTTAAATCATTTGTGTCTTTTTGAAGATTGAGACCATTTGTTTGTCGTTTTATATTTACGATTTCTGAAATCAATCGTTTGTTAAAATATCTGTCTTCGTTCAGTATTTCTGTATTGTCCCAATCAATTTTGTGACTGTGATGCAAAGCGTGTTCAATGATAACAGAATAAGAATTAGGATCTTTATGTAAATTACTTTTATGTTCTGTTACTCTTGTAATTAATTTTCTTTTTGTTTGACCCACGTAGGATGTATCACAATTCTTACAGTTCATTTTATAAACGACGTTTCTTTTTTATTCTTTGGGCGTTAGATCTTTATGAACTTTTACAAATTTATTTAAACTAAAAAAGGGCTTTCTAATCTATGTACATCGCCATTAATTACATTTTTAAATTTATCTGAAATGCTTTGCACATATGGAATAGAGAACCACCTTTTTTTCATCTGAACCTTTTCTGAATTATTCTTGTTAGTCAATGAATTTGTTTTTTTAATTAAATGTTTAATTAAGTTTATTAATTATTGTCTTGAGGATAAAATCTATAGGATAATTATTGTCTGTTAAAATTTTAATTATAAATGTCAACTTTTTTTCATGAAATTCTGGATGTGAAAGAAAAAACATTCTGTCAATTAAACTTTAAATTTAATCTTCTTCTGAGATATCGGATGCTGAGAGAGGAAATTGAGAAATCTCCCAAAAAGTGAGTTTTTGAAACCAATCAATTTTTAGAAATCCTTCATCTATAATCAAAGTGACATCCAAAAAATTAATTTTGTTTCCTCCTTTTTCTATAGTGAGAGTTGGAGTCTGGGATGGTATGAATTAAATAATTGTAATATTTTATTGCATTCAGACGAAGGAATGCAAACAAGGATATCATCTACGTATCTAAAAAAGAAGGGAATATAAAAGTTCAATTTTTTTAGTCCAATTCTCCAATTCTTGCATTACCAAATCAGCTGCTATTAGTGATAATGGAGAACTCATGGGTGCCAAATTTTTGCCTACAAAGTTGACTATCAAAAGAAAAATAACTTGAATCTAACACTAATTTTACTGCTCCCAGGATTTTTAGGAAGTTTGCAATTTTTTGAAATTAAATCCAATGCAGTTCTTTTGTCAAGAACTGCAATAATTAAAGTAATCGGAATGTTAGTAAATGAAGCTATAATGTTTAATGAAATCATATACATAGTATTTTGTTTATTGAAAAAGTTTAAAACTAAAACATCTTTAAGTGTTTAAAAAATATAGACAAGAATAAAATATTTTAATATCTTAAAATTAAACAATACAATAAAATATATGGATAATAAGAGCATATATACAACGCAGAAATTGATGCGCAATTTTCTACAATTAATAAATAATGTCTACATAGGATATAAATGTGCAATAATTATCTGTATCATATTATTCGAACGTTTCGAACAATTTCCGTGCTGTGTATATGCTCTTATTGTCCACATATTTTATTGTATTTTTTAATTTTGAGAGACCAATTAAAAAATTGCTATTAACAGGAACAAGTCAGTTTTTGCATGTAATGTTAATTAAAAAGATAACAATATTAATTTGTTATTCTCTAATCGACTATTATTACAACTAATTAATAATTAGAAACAAATTTCAATTTTAGTAAATTTTAAAATATACAATTAAAAATACATTTTTTAATTGTGTACTGCCTTTCCTATTAATAACAATAATTTTTTGAATTTTTTAAACTTAAAAGAATAATATAATATTGATTTTTTACTGCAGCGACCAAATTGCAAATTAGGATATGTATCAAAGTACGAACTTGAGGCGAAAATGGCGGATTTTTCTGGCACAAGTGTTCCTTTCTCGACACATCGACGCAAATATTATTTTTCTATGTACATGTCGTAATTAGTTGTTGTCGTCAAGGCGTTTAAATATATTTTATATCGGGCTTCCGTTCAAGCAAGTTTTAGCTGGTCGTAATGTATAAGAAGAAAAAACAAGATGCATTTAAAAGTTAATTTCTTGCTCCGATTCAAAAACATCAACTAATTAAGAAAATAGAAAGTTATATTAGAGTGAAATATCAAAATAGCAAAATTAAATTTTATAAAAATATCAAAACAAATACTAAAAAATAAAACATCAAATGTTTATTATTTGCTCAGTTGAATCTGCCTTTCATAAAAATATATAAAAAAGACAAAATGTTAGCTTAAAATATGTTGAGTAATAATTCAATCTTCATACAAAATGGACCGTTTTTTGTTTTTCCTTTCGACATTAAGATCCCATTCTTAATATAAGATTAATTTTAATCTCGGTTTAACTTACTGTTTATCTTTTTCCAATATTTAAAATTAGAAAAAATAAATTGTATTTATATTTATCCAGGTTAAAATTAATCTTACATTGATAGAACGGGGCAAGAAATGCGACGTTAACTAACGTTAGACAAAGAAACTCTGTTTATTACATCAAGACATTCCCAGAGATGTTTTTTTATCAACGATATTAACTATTCGCAAACATGTCATAACGTAAGCAATTTGACGTACATTTCGACCAGCAAAATAATCAATCGGTACCGCTTGTTCGTGCGAAAATGCTAATGTTGTATCCGACAATCCTGAGGTGACGTGAAGAAAATTTCATCTTATTGAAACAACGGTTTAACTTAAGTCACGCTGTACACAGGGCCTAAATAAACAAAAAGCGTAGCGTTTAAAAGAGAGATTCTAGTGATATTCACTGCAATGGCAAATATAGGGCGGCGTAGACGTTTAAAAAGTGTCTAGCGACAGATCAGACACACGCAGCAAGTAGAATTAAGTGCGAATGTGAGACCGCGATGAAAGGACTGATATGTAGATATCTATGTAAATTGCGAGAACGAGAACAAGAAACGGGGACGAGAGTGTGAGAAAAAGAGAGCGACTATAAGAGTGAATCGAATCAGGATAAAACTGACTCGACTAAAATATTTTGTGCTATCTATTACTTTAAATGTAACATGGATAAATATCGTTTAATAATTGATTCAACATCTTATTTTCAAATACGTACGTTTCTTTCCTACAAAATTTATTATTTTACTTTTTTTATAAAAGTTTTTTTTAAATACTTTTCAGAAATGCAGTTATTGTCGAAATTGCTAACTAAAAGTGGACATTTGTTCTCTTCGTTTAGTTATAATTTCGTGAATCAATCTTATTCTGTTCGATAATAGCTATTGATATAGAGTGAGAGAGAAAGAGAGAGAGAGAGAGAGAGAGAGAAGGAAAGAGAGAAAAAATAAACGTTATATTACGAAAGGCAAGACAATGCAGTCTTTAATTCTTGTCATTCATTTCCCAATTTATTTTATGACATTTTCTGCGTCAATATTTTGTGAATTTCTGTATTCTATGCGATGAATTTAGAGCGGCGACATTGTCGCGATAATCGGGATTAACTGAAAGGAGAAATGACATGATTGATAGATAGTCTAACAGATTGTAATAATCGCGAGATAGTCCATATTTCCTTTTTTGTTAGTTTTCACTAAATCCTCAATATTCAAAACTGTTATTATTGTCATATTATTTTATTTTTGCTAATAATATTTACAACATTATTACTAAACTTTTAATATTATATTCTCATATTCTTTTATTTTGTTTTTACCGTTACAAAAAGATTTTTCCTATCAATAAATAAATGAAAAATATAAACAAACGTAGAAATGCAGTGAAATAACGAATAAGAATAATTAATATAAAAATGTAGCTATCTGAAAAAGAGTTTATCTTTTCCGCAACAATGTTCAAAGAACTAAACGAACATCGGAAACACAGTTCCGTATAATATTATTCGCAGCTCGTGATTTTATTTCTGTTGTATTTACACACAAAGAGACGGAAAAAAGTGAGGAAAGTATTTGTAATTTTACCACAATTTCTTCTTTAGTATATCTATTTTTAGTATTTCTATTATTTTTTCTTATTTGATTTATATTCCAATTTTTTAATCTTTCCTTTCTTGAATTTCCTCTTGGCGTGAGGTAAATATACATATCTAATAATAAAATTCTAATTAAATAAAAATCATAAAAATTTATTAAAATTTCCTATTTCCTATTTTATCATAAGATATCCTAATAATAAAATGAAAGTAGAATAAGTAAAACAAATAATATTTTCTCTTGATTAATTAAGAATATTCGTTTCACTGGACGAACATGAATATGATATTCCGCTGTTAAATTATACACATATACACACAGAGTCACAATTTTTTCGTTACTATATACAGTTATGATATTTTCTTTTACAAATGTACATTATACGTTCATGCCAGCCGATATCAAATTTCGAGAGAATTTCATTCTATAGGAATAACAATTGCATGAGATAAAGTCATGATCAATTGCAGACGAATTGCGCATAAAGCAACTGACAGATAGCTCCCGTTAAGGGAAATGGTCTGCGAAAATGGGTGGCGAGAGACGCGATTTTGCGAGAGTAACCACCGATACTGGTGTCATTTCACGTCAACAGACGTGTTGACAGCTACGAAAAGACTTTCCCTTATTTCCCTGCTTTGTATCCTACCCTCGTCGCCAAGTCGCGAGATATACACGTACATGTTACACGCTGGGCTTACGAAGATATAAGACAAATATTTTTCCTGCTGCCTTAAGAAGGATAAAGGCATTCCCATAAGCCGTCCCTTGTCTGTCTTCGCACGTAAAATTTTCTATAAAGACGAGAAAAATTTCTATGTAATTGTAAAAAAATATTTGACATTTTCGTTTGCTGTCATACTTCATTAAATTTAAACAGATTAATGAAAATTTAGATTTGAAAGGAGAATAGAAAATATATGTACATACGTGTATTTCTATGGAAAATTTTGTCAGTAAAAAATAAGGATAAGTGAGCGAAAAATATACAGAAAAATGTACAGAGGAAAAATATAGATAAAAATATAAAGAAAAAACAGAGAAAATGTTATAAAAAAAAATGTAGAAAAATGTAGTAAAGAAATGTAGAGAAAAATATTTAGAAAGAATATAGAGAAATATAAAGAGAAGAAACGTATAGAAAGAAAATATAGACAAAAATATTCGAAATTAATAATAAAATTTTAACGCATTTAACGCATATTTACATTAAGTAAAATTAAGCAAAATTAAATTTAAATAAGAAACAACTAAAATTAATTAATCAGATTAAAATAAAGTTATTTCTAGAAAATAAAATTTTGTGAGTTATTTCTGATTATGGTAAAAATTTTTCTTACTTTTTTTCTCTCATCTTTTGTTTTTTTTTTAAATCTCGTTTAATCCCGTAACACAACCATTGCATGCCGTGGGCTTTTACGGTAATTCGCAGTCGCGTCGTATCGGAGAATCGCGTATAATTGCGACTTACAAATTGGAGATAAAACGATGACTTTATTTACCACGTGAAGCGCAAGAGTACGTTTCTGCATTACATCGGACTGATTGCTCCCCAGGAAGCACGCAACAACCTTTCCGTAACAAGTCTTACTAAGGCAGTGAATAATGAAACAAAATAATCTCGTGCAAAAGAGGAGGAAAGAGAGAACTATATTTATCACGCGCTGTGGATGCTGCGACGTACATTCTACTTCAAAGAAATCCTATGTTCTCCCTTTTCAATAGAATTTTATTTTTCTTTTATTCAATGCAACATAAATGCACGCAACGCAGCTTTCAAGAGTGAACATTTAAAAAATGACAGTTTCCGCATAATAAATTCTACTTAGCAAGAAAAAATTGTTTCTTTTCTTACAATAGTAACTACGCGAGTAGGTAAGATAAAATATAAAATCAACAGCATAACATATGTTCAGCAAAACATTTAAATAATTAAAATATTAATTTAATAAAATAATCTCCCATAAATACACAATATAATTAATCATGTATTCCTTATAATTTTTTTATTCTTTTTTTAATAATCATATATATATATATATATTAATTTTTAGTTATTTTATAATAAACCGAGGCAGAATTCTTTTAATAGTGGCATTAAAACCAGTCTGTTTTCCGCATGCTACCCAGTATATTGTGGCCGTAAACACACCGTAAAGACAATGCCGTAAAGACAATAGTAAAATGTGCAGCGCACTTTACAACGTTGTTGAACATCCTCCGCTTTTATCCTTCACCCCACTAAAAACATTTCTCTAAACCACAGTATTTTCCTTTTCTATTTATAAATGCCTAAGGCATGACGCGCGGGTGTAATCATGCTTATGGTTGCAAGATGATGCATCGCAAACAACCTTGCTGTTGTTAGCGATATATGGAGCTCCTCTAATGAAATACTTCGATATGATGCTGCAGATAATAATTCAAGTAACTCAAAACCTTAAGGCAGATAGAAAAATAAGGCATGCTCGCGTATAAATGATTTTATTTTATGAGTGTTCTTAATTAATTTCAATCACTTTAATTTTTCAACGAATAATAAGTAGATAGTTATTATTTTTCTTTCTTTAAATGTTAAATGTACTTGTTAAAAATATTTTGTACTTAAGACACTTGGAGTATTCTTGCAGAAATTTAGTTACTTATTTTCAGTATTAAAAGCACTTATTGTTAGTACTTTTATCTTCCAAGATTTTAAATTTCTGTAAAGAGAAAAAAATATGTTTATCTAGTGCAGTGAGATTATATAATATATATAAGTTATATAT
>NW_011627093.1:1846271-1868771 GCF_000204515.1 Acromyrmex echinatior | reverse complement strand
TTGGAACTTGATCGCTGTAAATCACTGTACATATATCGCAGTTAACAATTAAAGAAAAATATTGCTCATGTGAGAGGAAAATATTGCGAAAACTTATAGCAAAATATTAACGTGCAATAATGGTCACTGAAAGTGCTTTCCATCATATCGAAATTCTTCTTTATTATTCCATGATTGTTATCGATATTGGTATCATTCTGCTTCCATTTTGATAGAGTTTTAAAGAGAACAAATGGTCAAAGATCATAATGAAAAAGCAAGCACATTAAAAAAGATTTTTTTTTTAATATAAATTTACATGGAAATTTTAAGATTCTTAAAATATAATTTCAAATTTGTATATGAAAAGATTCTATATTTATTAAGGGGATTGAAAAGGTTGTGGGTCTTACTAAATTAAAATTGAGAAGCTACTATTAAAATCTCGCTTTATGATAAACAAGAAATATATCTAAGCAAATTATGATATACTATAATTCTACGCTATCGGCAAAGAGAAACAGTAAGTACGATAAGTACGAAAGAAAAGAAAAACAAATTCCTATAGGTTAATCAAAATAAAAAAGAAAAAGTAAAAGCAATTAATAAAAAGTATAAAAAATAAGTTGCTAATAAAGTTCGTAACAAATATAAATTTTATTAAATTCGTGTTTTTAAGAGTTAAAAGATTGGAAAAGCATCACTTTATATTTTCTTCTACAAAATTTGTCAATTATTTTGCGAAATAACGAAGTTATTAACAGAGTTAAACTTAGCTTTCGATAGGTACTCTTAAGTAGCTCGCAGAAGTAATTAGTGTTATATTACAGAGAGGATGAATATCGGCCACCTCTTTGTAAGCTTATCAGCGCGACGAGGCCCTGATACGTCAGTCATTAATAGGGATGTGCTAGGTATTCGTGTTCGCTGATAACTTTCCATTTCATGAAGATAGAGCGGATTAAATTAAATTCGCCAAATTCAAATTTCACGCAAGAAAGGAAGCCTTTAATATAGAAATTTAATAAAAATAGATCCATAGATTAAAATGAAATATGAAACTTAACAAAGAGCTGTATGTAAATTATATTATGTATTATAAAAGCTATAATTTATATATGTATTATAAATGATACACATATAAATTATAGCTTTTATAATACATAATAATTACAAAAACTTACAAATAATGCATGTATAAATACTACGTAAAAAATATAAATACTGAATGAAAAATAATGAAGAAGAATGGAAGCTGTTTTTTTAATATTCTCATTAATTGGCTTAAAAATATTGACTACGTTAAAAATCAAAGATAACAAGGAATAATTATGATTTGTAGTCAAACTGATGGTTATTTTTTCGTGACATCTTCCATACATGTATAACCTTAATGTTCGCGGCTACGTTGCGGCAGATGGGGCCATCCACGCTATGTAAGCTCGCTCTGTCCGTCGTATCCAGTCAATTGTCCCAATTCCCGGGCGGAAATCGATAACGAATGCCCACAAAATTTATTTGCAAATTCGCACGCTACCATTACAGTCGTGAAAGTGAGTCATTGTGTGTCTCGCGCTTCGACGAAAGAACGGAAGCGACCGAGCTTGCGGCGCCTGCCATTAACGAGCGAAATCTGTCGAATGTGCTGATGATCCGGTTTCTGATGATTTCTTCCAGTTTATGATAGAACTCGGTTTTATTATAATTTTACACTGAAGATTATTATTCAAATATATATATATATTAGGTACGCAACTAAGTTCTCGCTGTTATTTTGATGAAAATGCATCAAAATAATAGCGAGAACTTAGTTGCGCACCTAATATTATTATTTTCTTATTGTTATTAAGAGTATAATAATTACTTTTAATTATGTTGTATTATATAGCATTTACAAAATAAGAACATAATTTAATATTGATAAGTAGATTAACATTAATTACAGTGTAATAAATTATAAAGAATATAAATGAATTTTCATTTTTTTGCCAGTTATTATCAAAAATAGAAATAAAAAAAACGAATTCTTTGAATCAAAATGTATAACTTTATGTCACAATGCAAGAGATACAATTAATAGTAATGTTAACGTATCGCGTTTGTTAAGGTAATGGACGACAGTGGTTGATTTGCGAAATCGATATGATTTCAATATTTATCGGTAGTATAAAGGCCACTTTTATGCACGTCAAGGCTGGTCGTGTATCTATGACCGACTTAATATCTCACCACATCTCCACTAACGTGGCAAAATATCTGCGGTCCACATCAAGTACATAGCTTTATAGCGATAAAGCCAAACGTTAAATATGTTATTTTAATATCAATAAACAAAAGATTTCGAAGAATTATGATTATTATAAAATTATTATAGAGAAAGGTACTATAGAAAAAAAATTATTATGTTGAATTTACCTGAAATATAAAAGTACAAAAAGATCAAATGATAATTTAATAATGACAGCATGGGTTCAAAAATGTTATTCGCGCAAAAGCCTGTATTATTAGCTTACTATATTCAACGTAAACTTATTATGAAATTCCAGCATTAAATAATTATAACTTCTTTGTGGTGCAGCAATAAATTATTTCCTATTAGGTATTCATAAATAAAATTAAATTAATCTACACAAACTTTGCGTTTCAAAAATATTATGAAACATTATTCAAGTAAAAGATTAAAAAATAATAGATTTAAAAATAAAGAAAAATATTCTACAAGAAAAAGAAATAAACATATTTGCGCGTTATCAATCTTTTTCGAAAGAAAAAAAGAAAGGAAAAATTAGTATTACACTTATTTCTTGAAAAAATAGATTCTTTAGAAAAAATAGATTATTCTTTAATGTGAAAAATGTTAAAAGCATGAAATATTATTATTTCTTTACATAAATTAGAATAATATAAATTAGAATTTTTTACATAAATTAGAATACAAACTTTATTATATCATTTATAAGTAAGTATATTTATTTTTAAACATTTTTAAAAATTAAGAATATAGAATGCATTTATATCATGGAAAAAATAATATTATTAATAATATTGCGATAATGCAATCTCGCATAATTGATAAAAAAAGCAAAAATGTTCGACAAATAAGATGTGACATTAATTATGGAAAATATAAAAAAAAATTAAAAAAACCTATAAAAAATTCAATAAAATAGATAAGAAGTACAATAAAGAACGGAAAAATATATATATATAAAGAGATATAAATAAAGAAAAACATATAATATTAGTATTCAAGAACTTTTTAGGCAGTCAATTGGAGCAAATGATGTTGCAGATGTATTTTTACTCCACAAACAGTAAGGCGACAGAATGCATAATTCCCAAAAGATTAAACGTGACTTGGATCCAGTAGTACTTCTCCTTGAATCTATTACAACTCACATTTTTTTATTCTAACGTGACTGTTATGGCAATGAGATAAGATGAATTCTCTACAAATTTTCTTCGTATACTTACAAGAATTTATATGTATTTATATAAGATCCTGTAATTCTGGAAATTCTTTATTTCGTATTGTTTTTTGTCAGAAATTTTATTAAAAGCATTAAAATCAATAATTATAATATATTATTTTAATATATAAAAAAAAATATTAATTTCTAATGATAAATAAAATTTCATGTCTTTGACGTAATATCTGCTAAAAATTTATTTTTAATGAACACATTATTAACATAGACATAAAATTGTACATTATAAGTAATGTTTATCATGCTTGTGTAGAATACATATGTGTTTTTCAATAATGCAGAGTAAATAAGTCGTACACCTAAATCTTTACCGGAATAAAGTTTGCCATGTCAATCTCAATATGCATTAATGAAGTCAATTTTGTGAGCAGATCCTTCAACCTTTAAAAAGCTCACGAACAGCACTGCCAGCAGAGAAAGCAGTTTCGCATGCACGCGCTTAATCTGTACAAGGAATCGACCCCTTCCGTCCTACCTTCTTCATCAACTCAAGGTCACACATACGAACCTCTAAAGATTCTTCGTCTCAGAAAGAACTTCTTCGAGCTCGGATTTTCGAGATTCGCCTATCCGATATTTCAAGTCCTTCAATCGATCGCTCTTACTGCCCCTTCCATTTCCCTTTCTGCTAATATTCTATACCTATAATGTCATTCACGTCATTTAGGTGACACACAATGGTTAATCCGGTTGATAGAAAACCGCGTCATGGAAATTAGTTAAAACCGCTGTCACATTTACCTCTTTTTCTTTTTATAGGAAAGCATTTATCAAGCTTCTCCCCTGGTGAGATGAGACTTAGTCGATATATTAGTCTTTAAGAAGGATATTCTATCTCGTCATCAAACAATAATCAGAAAATCGAAAGAAGAACGGCTAGCGAATCAATTAAATTCGGAGAAATCGCTTTTCGCGATTATGAATTAATCATTTCAGGATGACAAATTCTTTTATATATATTAACAAGAATAAGAATCAGTTATCTTGTGTAATCTATTCCTATATACATATATCAAAAAACGATGCATATATTTTTCTTTTTTAAATTATTCTTAAGCTAAATAATTTAAGAGTATCATATGTACATATGATAAAAGAATTTAATAAAAAAATGTTATTCTGCTTATAATTTAGAGATGTAATTATTAATTTAAAAATATATTTTACTTAATTCAGTTCTTATATCATTCCAGTATTTAAATTAACAAATATTTAAATTAAAATATATTTTTTTAGTTTATTTTGTTAATGTAATGTATTAAATATTAAATAATTTATTAATTAAATTTTTACTTAATTGAAACATATGACGTCAGATTTTAACTGTGGTATTTCGGGACTGTGAAAAAGAGAAGAAAAAAATATTAACGAACAGATATGAAACGAAACTCCAGCATCGAACAGGCCATCAATCATTTCTCCGATTTCCAATTTTTCTCCCAATCGCGCTGCAGCGACCTGCCGAAATTTTTCATGCTATCTGCTGTTGTGATAACGTATTGCAAATATGTAATGTAAATTCTTCAAATCGGACGTGTCGAAAGTTCTCCATTTAATATTTCGATATGTCTTTCATGAATAACGGTATCTACAGAAAAAAATGTATAAATTAAAAAATTCCAAATATAGTTATTTTTGTATTCAATATTCAAAAATGTAAAGTAAAAAAATTACATTTAAAAAAGTAGCATTTATACATACATATTATATATCATAAATAAAACGATATACAATAATTTTTATAAAAATATCTGCAAATATATATTTCTTATCAAGATAAAGTTGTTTTCAACCTTCAAATAAAACTGCTTTACACCTTCACGAAATCTACAAAATTCAATTTCTTGTAATCCGTTAAGAAATTATTGATTTAAAATTAGAAAGAGAGAAAATCTTATCCCGCTTATTTAAGTTTCAATTCTTAAATTTTTCTCTCTCAAGTCAGTAATTTGAATAGCAAACTAAAATTCAATCATATTTTATTACACATTATTAATAGGTAAAAGTAAATGTACTGTATACATTAAATTGAGAAAATCTTGCTTTCATCTATATGAATACCTATATAAATAATAAATATAATCATAAGACCGTAATTTTTCCAATACATTTATTCATATTTTTGTATTTATGGTTCAGCGACAGTCGGTAACGGATATCGTTCGAAGATACGTAGAAATCAACGCACTTTCTTTCTGACTTTAGACCAATGGATACCGCTAACCAGTATGAGTTACTAACGGTAAGTCAGAAAATATTACATTATAAATTTTTAATTGATAACGTGATTAAAAAAAAAATTTGAAAACTCATAAATGATCTTATAAAACATCATGAATATAATAACTTAGTATAGAATTTATGCAAAGCAAAATTAAAGTAAAATAAGACGAATTTATAAAAAAATTTTTTATTTTAAAATTAAATTATCACATAAGAATGCAAAGTAACAGCTCAATGCTAACATATATGCTAATTAAGTTAATTAGCATTTCCAGCAAAAACAATAATTGCACAGCTTAATTATTCCAATTTCCTGTGTATTGTAGTCAAATCACTTAATTGAAGTTATAATCATCATTTGTGTATTATTCTTAGCGCGATTGAATAAGTATATTCTAAGGAGAAACCGGTTGTTACAGTTTTTGATTAGTGATTTTTTTAGAAAATAGTGAATGTCTGATTTTGAAATATTATGTACGTTATATTTAATATATCTACATCCTTTAGATATTAAACAAAATATTATTCGTAAATTTATATCGTTAAAAATAAGTTATTTAATTTTAAATGAATTGCAAAAATATGACAATATTAACTCCGTATTTTGGGTTGATTGTCACACGTTCTAGAATTGACAGTAGCATATTTCTTATAGACAACACATTTAAAAAATGCAATTTTTATTTAATATTAGTTCAATATTTTATAGAAATAATAATAATTATTTGGTTTCTACATATTAATTAAATACTACATTTGAATAAAATAATTATTTTAATCATAAAATACTTAATTTGTTTTAATATCGTAGGTTTTATATTAAAAATGAATAAATATATATATCTATAAAATATATTTGTAAGTATATTCTCTAAAAATATGTTCTCTAAAGTTATTAAAATTAATTGTCCTAACCATGTCTCATTTTGGTCAACCTACCCCACATAGCCATTTTTAATAAATGAGATTGTATTCACAAACTGAGGAAATCAGGATAATGATTAATTAATTGTAATACAGATCTTTTAAGACATGTCATTCTATGAATACAGGGATATCGCGATTAATAATGCCAAAAACTTGTCAAAACAACAAAATAAATGATAAAAAAAATTTACTCATTTCATTTTCTTAAAAATTGTTATAAATAATTTATTTAAGATATACAATGCTTGTGGTGCAAATCATTTTACATAACAAATTAATATAATATTAGCAATCTACAGTAAAAAGAAAAGATTTTTCTGTCACATTCTGTTTGAATTATAAGCATTTTAATCAAATCAACCCCGTATCTCCCCTACTTTGATTGACACACATTTTTTTGTTAATGAATCAATCAGCATACTCACGTTTTAAAATACTTGTATTTAAAATATTATCTGTATTTAAATTTATATCTGTAATAATCATGTATTAAAACTCTTTTCACAAATTTAATATATTATATAACGTATATTATATATATTATAAAAAATTAATGAATTTAAAAAAATGTGATCACATATATAGAATATATCTGTGATCAAAGAGCATGTAATATGTATATACATTTTTTTCCATACAATTCAAGGCAACAAAAATTAAGATCATAAATATAAACTTATACAATAATAAACTTATATTGTATAAAAAATTACATTTTAATAACTCAATATATGTACGCCATCATAAAATCATAAATCATTTAAATTAATAAAAATGAGCAATAAAATGATCAAATTATATGACATGTGTGTTTTATATGCATTTTACATAATCAAGATCTGTTCTCATTAGTACTATTACGGATCAAGGTAATATGTAGAAACATAATATAAAAAAATTGTAAGCTTTATGCAAAGTGACAAGGATTACTACATTGTTAATTGCAAAAAATACGCTCTGAGTTTAACATAAAATTTCCATTCTTTCACGTAATTTCTTCTCTGCTTTTAATTCTTTATGCAAATTCTTCTTTTACAAATATTCAAAATTTAAGAGTTCCATAATTTAAAAGAACAATAATATTTCTAATAATTTTTCAACAAATCTAATAATTCTAATGATTTTGAAATAATCTTATTGTGTGATATTAATAATTCTAATCACCTCCATAATTTCAATAAATTTTGATTTCTTCTCTAATTATTGTTAATAATTCCACTTTATTTGAATTTTGAAATATTAATTTGTAATGAGATATTTTTATATATTATTTTCACTTGTTCTATTTACATATAGAGTGTGTTAAGAAAATTGGTAAATTATATATTATTTAATAAGTATTTATGAGAAAATATGTAAAAAACAGTCGTAAGAAAGAGAGAAAGTTGAAGGAAAGGAAATTTTTCACAATTATTTGTTCTCTCTCTTTCTCTCTCACTCTCTCTCTCTCTCTCTCTTGTGCGCACGAGTATATACATTTTTGCAAGTGATAATTCATTACAACATCGCAATCCAGTGGCAGTACAAGTAAAAGTGGGGACTCACTCCCACTATTCACATACAGCCGCAACTATCTCTTTCCCACGAATTCACTTGTGAGACTACTTCGTATGTCACTTCAGTTTGTCAAACTTGCAAGTAACGGACGACAGAGTGCTGTGAGACGATAATTCTTTTTCAAATTCAGTGGAGCATTTGCAATCATGGACAATTCCATAGAAAACCTCGCCGTCCATACGGATGTTAGCTGCGACCCAAATTATGTGCCTTCCGCTATCGAACTTGTAGAAAGTGAGTCTTGACAACATCCGGATAACAGTGCGATAAATTCTACCAGTGCTGTAAATAAAGTCTAAATAAAATTGGGATATTTTTTTTCAAATTATCTTATACCTCGAAAAATGTATTAATTTTATCTACATGTATTTAAATTTTATTTAATATTTATTTTTTTTTTTATTTAATATTTATGTATATTGCAGTTGTTTATTTTGATACAATATTTTTATAATCAAAAGAACATAAAAGATCGTTGATGTTTTCTAATATTTTCTTCTAAATCTAAAAATATTTCCGATGATATGATAATTCGTATATAAGTAAAATGAAAAATACACGGATAGGTGGAATAATTAATATTCTTAAACTTAAAGAAAAACTTTCCAACATAAAATCAATAATTTCAATGTAATAATAATTTCTTACTAATAATATTTAGCAGATTATAATTAAGTTTGTATGTCACTGCAGTAATTATGTAATAAAACGATTAATTGCTTATTAAACTAAAAAATTATAATTTTAAAGGTATTATAAGAATAAAGCAAATCAATTAAATAATGTAAATAGTTCCGCGATCATTATTAAAATGAGAGAAATTTTCTATTTTCTATATATATATACACACACGCGCGTTGTGACGACATAATTAATTTTGTTATCGATTCCCTTATTTAAAAAATATCATTTGTAATTTATTTTGCGTTGTACTAAATATTAAAGATTCAAACTCGCTCAAGATACCATTGTGGATATAATGATAGTAGAAAGTGAGTTACGTATATCTAAAGCAAGTATTCTGAATTGGTGCAATAGAAATACATTTAAGGCGGTATCAAGTGCCTCTCTTGTTTTGAAATTTCGAGTAAAATAATTCTCATATAATAAGAATGCAATATTTTAGTGTGTATATTTTGTATTTACATACGTAGAAATATATTAATTCGTAGTCGTTCTTTTTTACGAAAATTTATTGCGATGCGTATATAATGTAGGTATGTTTGCGTTGAGCGATGTAAATGCATCGGTGAAAGTTGGACTCAAGTTCGCTTACATGAGACCTTATTCATGCGAGTTGAACATCCTCAAAAATCCTCGGATATAACTTATACAAAGAGTACTTGTTATTCTTAAGCGCATACACAAGTTATTTTATTGAAAATATTTTTAGATTTAGAAAAAAATATTAGGAAGCATTAAAGATCTTTTATGTTATAAAAATATTTTATCTTTCTTTTTAGTTATAAAATATTTTATCAAGAAAAACAACTGTAATATTCATACAAGAAACATAAATATTATATAAAATTAAACAATATATGTAGATAAAATTAATACATTCTTCGAAGTACAAGATAATTTGAATAATTACTTTTATGAATTTACGTGAATGTTTAACATTACGCGAATTATACAATTATATAATTCGCAAACAATTATATAATTTATGCTATTATAATTATAAACGTTATTGAACGAAGGTTAAAAATACTTTTGATAAGCACCGTAATTTGTAAATCTAATATTATGCAACTATCTTTTTATACATACATGCTTTTCTGTATTTTTTTAAAATATATAACCAATATAACTTTTTATTTATTTCTATATGATAAATATAAATAAATTTTCATTTAAATAAAAATGTTTCATTTTGACATAAAATATTATACATGATATAATATCACATTACATTTGTCAAATTATTTTTATCTTTCAACATTCCTAAAATAATTTCCTTTACATAATTGTTTTCCTGATATAAATCTTAGGACTTCTTTTTAGACATCTTTCAACATTCCTGAAATAATTTTTTTTAGATATAATTGTTTTCCTGATATAAATCTTAGGACTTCTTTGAATAACTATTTTGTTTTTTTAGTGTAAATCTTACGATTTTTTTAGATAATTATTTCTTGATATCTTACACATTTTTTTCAGATAGACACGTGATAACACTAAAAAAATTAATGTGTTATTGAAATTGATAATATAAATTAAAATTAGAAATATATCGACTTTAAAATGTTATGTAATAAACTGTTTTCAATTTACAGTAAGTTATTTGTACAGTGTCTTGACTCACATTTCTAATTCACAATGATAATAAAACCTTAATTACATTAGAATTTAAACTTTATCTTTATTAGCTTCATCATCAATGTTTATTGATAAAATAAATTAAAAATAACGATAATGACTTTTAATACGTTGAAAGCGTGTATTATCAAGTAATTTATAAAGAAATTATATACTGACTTATATACTTAGAATTTTATATCTAAATCTCGATATTCAAAATGTTTATTTTTATTCTCAACAAAATCAAAATTAAAAAGAATAATTTTATCATAATTGAAAAAACAATATATTAATTTCATTATAAATTTTATAAATATTATGTATCTATATACATCATTAATTTATAAATAAAAAAAAAATTAAGAGCGATAACCATTTCAAACCATTGTTTATTTTAAAAATAAAAATAGAAAAAAGGAACTAAATTAAATAAAAAAGAGACAATTGTTTATACAAAATTTGATTAAAAACTTTTGTTAATTATTAATTTTTTAAATTATTATTTCTTTTTTTTTCAGATTTAAATGCATTGGGTACTGTACTATTAAGCGTCGGTTCAATCATTTTGGTCCTTACAATATACTTCTTTGCCAGTGCTTGTCGCAATATCCTCTCTCAAAAAGATTCGGAATTTTATAAAACAAATGCTATTATAATTCTATCGATATATCCTATCACAAGTGTTTGCAGCCTCATGGCGATTGCAATACCAAGGTAAAAAGTAAAGGCCTATTGCGACTATTTAACGATATCGAAATAATAAGAGAAACTTGCCAGTTAAGTGTAAAATAAGAACATAAGCATTGTGCCATTTCTATTTTCACTTCATGCATTAAATTCGCCTTAGATCTGTAATTTAAAACAGGACTCTATATATACTCGTATAATAAGAATAATAACAAGCTTATATAATACATTAAAATTTAATGATAAAATATTTTATTAATAATTTATCCATATATATAAAAATTATTACCATACAAAATATTTTATCATAAAATTTAATGTATAAGCTTGTTATTCTCCGTAATAAAATAAAAATTCTTAGAAAAATATTTTCTTAACACATGATTAAAAATAAAAAAGTAAAATTCAAGAAATTTTAGTATCTAAATAAATATATATTTCAATAAATATTTGAATAAATAACTTTAAAATATTACTTTATAATATTTAAATAAATAACTCTTTCTCTTTTTACAAAAATTCTATACAAATGATATTTTAAGAAACATGAAAAAAAGGAAGAATAGAATGAACACAATACATATTAGAATATACTTACATTATCAATTTCACTATTTCATATTATCTGATAACTGTGTGAATAATGATTGCATAACAATACTTTTGAAATAAAATGTAATCTTCTATGTTTCATAAGTTAAATATTGATTTAATGACTTGCTTAAAAAGTTATCACTTGCATAGTTGCATAAGAATTTTATTCAAATCTTCTTTTGCTTGCGCTTCCATCAATTTATATTATGTATATCATTAAATAATAATATCCTAAGTTGTGTTTATAATTAATTATAAGGTTGGAAAAATCGATAAAAGTAGATTTTATTAATGTTTCTAAATTTGATTATAAATTTCATTTTATCGATAATGATAATTTCTCCGGAATTTCACTTTACGCTCGTTTAGCAAAACTTATTGGAGAAATGACGTTTGTTTGACTTTCGACAGAGGCCAGTTACTATCGGAGGCTATAACTCAAATTTTTTTAATGATTTCGCTGTATCGGCTCTATCTTCTCCTGCTGGATGTCGGTCGCCGAAAGATCAGCGAGACGCCAGCGTTAATGTTACGAGTCGGGCCCTGTTGCTGCTGGCCCTGTCTGCCCTTTCCAAACCTTCAAATGACCGACGCTAATTTGTCTTGGATAGGAATTCTGGCCCTACAGCTTCCTATCACCCAGGTAAAAAAAGATCTCCCTCCCCCTCCTGTTCACGCTTTGATTATCACTTTCCTCACGCTAAATAACTATTATACCTAATTCCATGCAAGTTGATTAAAATTTATAATTAAAACTTATAAGAAGCGATTGTTGTCATCCTATCCATATAGGATTTATTTAAATTTTCATAATTAAAATATAGCCATACTTATGGTATTTACTTCTTTGCGACTGCATAATTATATCTAAATTAATCAAAACTGATTACACTAATTTAATTTCTTCTTTGCTTTAAAACTTCTGCTATCGCTTGAAGCAAATACAACTTCTAATATAGTGGAGTAGACTGATTTTCTTAGTTTAACTATTTCTCTTTTAATCTACTTTTAGAATATTTATAATCTTTTTAAATAGGATCTTAATAGAATTTTTAATAGAAAAATTGAGATTTTTCTTTTATACAGAAAAATCTCCATATAATGTGTATTGTATGTGTATTTAAAAAACTAACAATAAATCAAATAAATATTTTTCTATATAAATTATTTAAAAAAAAAATAAATATTTTCCAAAAAAAATATTCTAGAATTGAATAAACCATTTTGCAGAATTTCAAATAACAAATACTCAAAATATTAAAATATTTTTATTTAAAAGATAAACGGGATTGATTAGAAAATATAAAAAATCTTTGAAAGTTTAATATAAAAAAAATTACATTTTCAGAGTCTTCTGTATTTCATATTGCTCTACATAGAAGCTGAGGATCCAATGCTTACCACGCAATACGTCACGTTTCTTCAGCCAGTCGTGGTTATCAGTATACTTCTAGGGATATATAGTTTAACTATCACCACAAAGACTTTGCATACAGCAGTTCCTGGTAATGAATGTGATTATTTATTAAACGTTCTTTTGCCAAACATTTTATGGAAGATTTATTCATAATATAATATCCATACTCTTCTTCAATATCTATGGCTTTCTACATACATATGATTAATTAGTATTCTATTTTTTTCTTATAAAAATTGCTTATAATGTTAAAAATGTAAGAGTATTTGCATATTAGTGGAATAAAATTTTTCACAATGCAATCATTTTATTTGTTATATATATTTATTGTAATGGAAAAATGTTTAAACTCTGAGAGAAAACAATTCTTTTATATATTTCATTCCTAATTTATATTTTATAATAATTTAAATTTTATTTTAACTTTACATTATATGTATTAGGTGTGATACTTTTAATTCAATTTCACTTTTACACGGTGATGAGTTCAATTAGTATTAATTCTTTTTAGAGAAACTTTCTACACATCTTAATCACAATTTGCGTACATCTGTTGAGAGAAATTTATCACTTTGTAAGTCCAATATTTATAAGTCAAACAATAATTTTACTAGAATGATATGAATATTGTAAGAAACAATTTTTCGAGAAGTCCATGCATATGTTGTTGCTGTTCATATGATATTAATAGGAATAAAAGTTTCTGATCGATATTATTTGTTTTCGTTTCAGAGGTCAAGTTATATTATAAAACACTGGTGTTACAATTAGTACTGTTGTTCTCGAAACTGCAGACAGGTATTATCAAAGCCTTGCCCGCCGCAGGCGTATTTCCGTGCAAGCCTCCTATCACCCCAGCAATTTACGCCAACGGTAATATAAATATTGCTATATTTTGCTTGCATCCGTTCATTTTTTTATTTTCACTCTATCTAAAGTCAACGATTAAGATTGACTAAAGAAGATATTAAAAATTATAAATACAATAATAAATATTGCAAGCTTCAAGTTCCAAAACTGAGAGATGATCTTGCTATTACATTATTATTAAACATATCTATATGATAAAATAGATATTGTAAATGTTATCCAATTTATTTGTATTTAATTATTTATTTATTTATTTATTTGATTTACTTACAGTATTGTATATAATAAATAACTGTTCTAGATTGCTTATAAAATCTTATAAGGTACAAATGAAATAATTTTTCTAAATATATATTTATTTATTTACAATGATAAATGATTTATTAAGATCGTAATATGAATACACAACAAGTAAGAATATTAAAGCTTATAACAGTTAAAGTTGGATCTTTAATGCTTTATTAAATAATTCAATGTGAATTATATATATACTATAAGTAATTTTCTTTGCAATAAATTTACAGTTATTTACAGTTTTTCAGCATATTAACATCTTTCTAATATACCGGACTGAGCATCAAATTATTAAAATTGTCAATCTAATTTAATTTGTGATATTACAGTAAAATTAATTCGATGTGTAGTTCGAATAACTACAAATATGATATATGTGCGTGTACATATATATATATATATATAGTATATTACATGCATATATAAATAGTATAAATAATTCACATTGAATTATTTAAAACATTAAAAATCTAGCTTTAACCATTATAGGCTTTAATATTCTTATTTGTTATATATTTATTTTCTTATAATGTGAATATTTCATTAAAATGATAAAATTTAATGATCGTATTGATTGTATGTGTATGATAAAACGAACGATTAATAAATTTTTAATATCTTTATTTGGAATATATAAATAAGTTGTTGGAATTCTATAATTATGTTACTTATATATTGTCGACTGTTTATTATTTAATTTACTATTATACCATATTCTGAGAGACCGATAAAAGAACGATTTTATGATCCAGTAGTTTCTTTAAACAGCATGATCATTCAACTCTAAATTTAGAATACGTATGTACTTTTCACTGCTTCTACTGCGACTAACTACTAGATGGGGTGAAAAGTAACCTCCTTGACCACCAGAATGCGCCACTACTGCAAAAAAGTTTATGGTGCCTTGTAGTCCGTTCATATTTAGGCAGACATGCCAAGTGGCAGTGCGATACTGCCCTTAGTTTTGTTTTGAGAGCTGATTGTTGTTGACGTGTTTGCGAAAACGATTTTCGTTCTCTCATAAAACATTATTTTTTGAGAGGCAAAACGGCGAAGGAAACAAAAGAAAAGTTGGATAAATATTATGTGGCTAATACTCCGTCAGATTACACCGTCAAATATTGGTTTCGAGAGTTTCGTGGTGGCCGCAACTCCACTACCGATGAAGTCCGCAGCGGCAGGCCCTCCGATGCGGTTATCGAGGAAAATGTCAAAAAAATACATGAAATGGTGTTGGCTGACCGGAAAGTGAAGCGCGAGCTAGCAGATGCTACAAAGATTAGTACTGAGCAACCACGCCATATTTTGGGCGAGATTCTGCATAAGAAAAAAATTTTTTTCATTCCCAAGGAGGTTACTTTTCACCCCACCTAGTATAACAAAGAAACTCGTTTCACTGAAAAAAGAGATGTCACGCAGCATCCGTGAGCATCATAACAATTTACTAGTTACGTGTTATAAATAAATTTCCCAAACTAACATGAGACAACACATGGTTGTTAAAAAAGATCATTTTTATATATTAGTGTTGCAAAATATTTTACGTTTTATATATATTATATAATATTAAATATAAATATATTAATATTATTATAAATATATTAATTTTTTTTTTATACTTAATATTAATACAATTATTATGACTCTGCTTAATTTATTATTAATTCCGCTAAAATACTTTCAAGTCTCAGAACATATTTTCAAACTATCTTATAAATCAATTATCTTTTTTAATATATATTTAGAACAATATAAATAGGTACTTAAAATAATTAAAATTAATATAAATTTTTTAAAATATTTCACAATGGTAATTCTTTCATTAAATAGGTTAATTTAAATGTAATACAAGTGATAACGTCACTTCATATAATTTTCCTCTACTCTATTTCAGTGATGTGTAACGCGCTGATGCTAGTCGAGATGATGATGCTTTGCTACGCTGCGTGGTACGTATATTACGTCGATCTAGAGAAGAATCAAGAAACAGACGCAATAGATAAAACGTCAAAGACTTCAGATCAGGTAGACGCGAATAGCAACGACAGCAACAAACAGCTCTCAGCGACTGTGTGAAATTTAACAAATCATCAAAGATATTAATTTTTATGAACTTTTCTCAAAAAATTTTCCAAAGGCACATTTAACGCATATAAAGAGAAAGATAATATAATACTCGTCAAGTAAAAATAATTCGATATTCCAAACTTTTACTATATTACTTTACTATAGACAGCTTGCTAAGATTAGCACTCAGAGACTAAGATTAGAACTGATTTGTACAGAGATGAAATTGATCTGCACATTTTAACGATTCGAGACTGACTTTCTCTAATCAATTAGAAGAGATATTATCTACTTTCTATTTTTCACTTTTTATCCTTTTAATTCTCCTCGCATGCTGATAATGATTTTCATGTATTCTTAGGAATAAGTAGAGACATTGTACGAATATAAAAATCCTGAAAAGATCTATAGACCTAGATTCTCGTTTTAAATGTAGTTCTTTGTAAATAGCAATTTGTTTAAGGTTATATGATATCATATTAAATATATAAACAAATTTATATATATAATATACATATGTATTACGTAATTAAAGATCTCCATTTCTTAAAAATCTTAAGATACTTAAGATAAAGTAAAATTAGTTGTAAAAATGTATTCTTGCATTTCTGAGTAATTTAAAAAAACGACAAGGAGTTGTAGATCCTGATTAAACAAGAAAATAAGATTGCAGGGATTATTTTATCACAAATTATGTGTGTTAAAAGATCCCCTTTTTAAATTCGATAATCATACATAATACAGATGAGTAAAAAATATATATTCTCTGTGTTCTTATTTATACTTATCCAAAGTACCATCACTTTCTTTGTATCTATATTTGAAGAGATACGTTAATATTCCGATAATGTGTTTTCACGAAATATATTAAGCATCTTCGTCTTAGCGACTCTTCACTTTTAAGATGATCATTTTACAGATAAGGGCTTTCATAAAGTCTGTTCTTCTGACTTGATACTCTATCTTGAATCTTTCGTTTTATTTACATCACTTTGCTCGTTCTCGTAAAATGTTGTCAAATTTTACAATTAAAACTATAGATCTTTTTGACATTTTCGAAAACTAAAATTAAGGTCTCATTTTAATTTGGAAAGTTTTATTGTATTTTAGATTTAATATTGCCTAATACATGTTATCAGTATAATTTACTAAAATATTAATAAAAAAAATAACTTCATAATAATTTGATTAGTTGTAGATGTATGTGTGCGCGCGCGTGGTGTGTGTGTGTGTGTGTGTGTGTGTGTGTATGTATGCATTGTGTACAAGAAATAAATACAAAAAAAAGCGTTATAAATACAATAAAAATAAACAATTTAGTAAAATCATATCGTATAAATATACTACAAGTAAAAATTAAAACCTATAACGATCATATAAGCTAGATCTTAGATACTTAAAAAATTTCCATGTGAATTTATATATTACATGCACATATATGTGTATAATTGAGTAGTGAATAATTGAGATGTGAACTGTGTACCGAACGTTACTTTAATTTTAAGCGAAGCTTAAAACTCTCTCTTCCTGTGTATCTATCGACTTTGAAAAAAGAAAGAGAGAATGTTAAGCTTAAAGTCAAACTAACGTTGGTGCAATCGGGCCTTAGAAACGCAACTGACTGTAGTAATATCACAAATTAAATTGCAATTTAATAATTTGATCAGTCATTTTATTATAGCCTAATTTAATCAGGTTTCTATTATAGAGATTATAGCACTCTATTATAGAAATGTTAATATGCTAAAAATCTGTAAATAAATTTATTGCGAAAAATATTATCTCGAACCCGGATATCTAGCATTCCAGTGCGAAAGTCGTAAAAAGCATTTAAAAAATAAAGGCACGATTAATGTTAGCATGAATAATCTTCATATTAATGTAGAAATTATTTTCACATTTTCATAAATAAAGAAGAATGTAATTTATTATTATAAATTAATATTTTATTAGTATATAATGTTAATTTTAGATATATTAAAAGGATTAGTGCGTGCATGTCAACGGTGGCAGAATGAAATTATCAAACTGAAAAAGTTATGGAGAGAGACAAAACTACTACGCACAGTTTTCATCCCTTTCACCGCCATTCTTCCACGTCCACCCTCTACGAGAGGACAAACGATTATATCGCGTTCGAACAAGAAAAAAGAAATCTTACGGGGGCCTGTGTACCCCCTCATTTTTCGAGTGATTTCAGAGTCCGCTCGCCGCCTACCTGCGACCAGGCCCACCGAAACTACAAAACACTCTGCTCTGTCTGTCCCTTTTAACCCCCCTTCTTACTAAAACGCAACTCGCCGCTTGGGACTCGATCCTCGACCCTCTTCACGGGACGTGATCGTGATCGAGCTTTACAGCCGTAATAGATTTAACAGTTTCCTTCGAAGGCTTAAGGAGAGGAAGGGAAGAGAGAAATTTGCTGAAATTGAATAGGTTGCTTCCTTTTCTTGTTTCCACGTGGATAGATAGGTACTTCTCGCTTTAATTGTATTGAATTGAAAAAGTGATCCACTTTTCGGACAATTTCATATTTTAACGAATTACTCAAGCAGTTACATTATCGTTAGTAATATTATTATTATACAGTCTTTATTATACACTCGCTGGTAAATTATTAAAAGGAATAACAATTATTACGTTTTTTGCTTTATTAATTTGCTTAAATAATTTTTATAATTTTATAAGATATCGTTTTATATATAAATAAAGGTTTATTTCATTTAATATTTTTAAAAGATATATCTATTTATTATATATTTCTTTTGCTTCATTATCAATTTTCATCGTGAAACATATGCACCAAACAAATATGAATTTTTGGAATTAATATTTCTACATTTTTTACGTTTTCAAGCGATGTCGAACAAGCGGAAAAATGCATTTTCGCATATCGATATTTTATCCTTTATCATACTTAAAGGATTTCGAATATTACGATCAGTAAGTTGAAAAATCATCATATCGTAATTGCTGAATTGCTGATTGGTAATCTGCTACGGTAGAACTAATTAAGGCACTACCCGGATCTCAAATGGGACGTCCAAATTGTTTTCTACGTCTCGCCCCCCATCCGACTAGATAGCCTTGGGAAGAGATAAAAAGAGAAATTGGACGATTTCGCGAACTAATGAGCTGGCCCTAGCGGACTTTAACATAATCATCCTTATGATTTATAATAGAAGATCGTCTCTTCCCACAGACATTCTTTTCGTAATGTGTCGCGTCATTTCTATCTCTTTTAAATTTATTAAAATATTCATTGGAGTTTATAGGTATCATATCAACATTTGGTATATGTGTGTGTGTGTGTGTGTGTGTGTGTAAGAAAGTGTCCCAAGTTTCCATTGTCAAAAGAAAAAAAATTTTCTTATTCAAATTTTTTTTTTAATCTTTTGTTCATTTCTTTTCATTTCTTTCATTTTTTACATTTCTTGAAAAAATTTTCGAGGATCTACGCATAAAATTATTTAGAATATTTCTTTAGATATACTTTAATTCAGAATTTTCACATTATTTTTCAGAATTATAGATATATTATATATTTTGAGCGATACATAATACAAATTGTCAGTTCATGACAAGGGAAACATGTCGGAGAACGAAGAATCGCTCCCATAGGATTTCCAGATCCTTGGAGAGAAGAACGGACTGCTCCACCCGGCCATCTGTTGCATACGAGAAATCGGAAAATGCTTTCCAGAATCAAGTCGACATATGGCACGCGGGTAGACAGATTTATTTTTAGACAAGAAAAAATACAGTTCAGTCGCGGGGTTCTATCTGCCAAAAATGTTGAGAAGATGATAAGGGGAGGATGATTACTCTCTATTTTATAGAAAGCTGGATTAACACCAAAAAAATGAGTGCAAGGCAAAGAAAAAAACAGTAATTGAGCGATTCTTTGTTATACAGTTATAACATATGTATTCAGTACCTGCTTTACCTTAATGTTATTTATCATAAAGATCTGATATTTCACACTGATGCAATCAAATATTGCAATAAGTGTGATAAACCAATCAAAATAATGTCATATCAATAAATATAAGTTTACGGTCACTAATCGTGAGCAAAAAAGTTCTAATTAAGGAAGTAGTTAACACTTCTTGCTACGCGCATATTTATCCAATGTATCGATTTATAGCATTATAAAGCCGTGGTATTCTGTTTCAGATTGCATTTTAGTCCTTACACTATTATCTGCTGCATGTTTTAAGGAATATGCAAATCAGGCATAAACGCTCCAAGAACGTTTCAGACAGACAAGATTCGTGCGAGGCTGCAGAGTAGATGCTCAGAATCTGAGGTCTTTCTGAAATCTCTCAAGAGCAAGGGAAGTGGCTACTTAGAGTTTTAAGTCACTCTTTTAAGTAACGAACTGACAAAATACACGATAACGCACTTATAAAATGCTGCTAAGTTTTTATACATATATATATATACATATGATCCCTGTCAAGATATTTTAAGTCCTCCTCGTATGACCAACGGCATGATCTTTTTAACAGCGGTATTTTTAATATATCAATAAAAAGCGACGTATACTAAATCTTAAATGCTACCAATGTATCAGACAGCTGATATGTCGAAGTAGAGTGTAAAGTTACAGCAGAAAAAATTATAATTTATTTACGATATGTGGTATATATTATAGACTATAGATATATTATTATAATGACATCTCGTAATATATTTAATATATTTTAAATTTAATATCAAAATTTAATAAAGCTTGGATAATCGGTTTTATTACAATATATATATATATATATATATATATAATGTTCTACTGCAGATTACGTAGATCAATTTATTGCGGAAATGATTTAAGCGGAACAGATATCTTAACATCCATCGGACAAATCGATACTTTTATCGTGGCAGCCAGTATCGCGTTCCAGGAAGAATGGGGCACCGAGAAGGATCGTGTGTGCCCCGCTCTGTATTGAAATTCAAATTAAAAATCCCCGATCATAAAATTATCCCCGAAAAACGAAAAGCCGAGCGAGGTGCGCCGAGTAATTTTCGAGTAATTTCGTGGTGGGCTCCGATCTCCCCTTTCCATGCTCCCCTTTCTTTGGATCCCTCATCTGAGCAATCCTGCTAGAAAATAATGACCTGTGCCGCCGGCGACCATATGGTCTTCTTCTCTCTTCGGAACGACGAAGTGCACGAGCGAAACTTGGGGCTTTGACGTATCTCAGATACTGTCGGACACTTCTGCTACTCTCGATGATGGATCGACGCGCATCTGTGGATCGAACATGACAAAGTTACTAGAACGAAGGTAGGAATTTCAAGATGCATTGTTTCGAAACAGTTCGAATGGTACAATTTATGCTTTCTAACTCCGCTTCTACATAAGAAGAATTTTGCTGATATGATATTTTTGTATAACTTAAATATAACTTATTACTTTAATAGAATTCTTTTTGTGTAAGAGGTTAGAAAACAGCATAAATTGTTTGAATGATCTTTAATCCCTGGTAAAAAAAAATTAATAGAGATTGAGAACGATAGGAGTTCTATCAATTTGTATTGTTTTCTATCTAAGTTTATATCATTTTCTGTCATTTTGACACCTCGCGAGCATCACAATTGATCGGATATGAATCCTATCATATTTTATTGGATTCTGTAAGATTCCTATAAAATCTGATTTAAATTAGTAAATTTACGAATCAAATTTCGTATTTAAAATGATAAGATTTTTCTATTGTTCTCTATCAATTATTTTTTTGCTAGGAATATTTCTCAAATTAATTTATGCCACTTTACAATCCGCTTTATCTTATACAAAAATAACTCTAAAATATAAAAATTCTGTTAAATAAACAAATTTTGTTATTAAATCTATCTATATGTAATTCTTTATAGGTAATTTTATAATTTTTTTTTTTAAATCAAGTATTAAATATATCAAATTTGTCTATCACTTCAGAATAATCTCCACAGATTATGACGATGGCAAATTCTCGAATGGTTTATCCCAAATAAAATAAAATCTCGCCTGCGCATCCACTCTCATCTTACCGAATTTAATTTCCGTCCTTTCCGTATCCAACAGTATTCTACCTTTTCGTTTTTTTT
>NW_011627093.1:1801436-1841149 GCF_000204515.1 Acromyrmex echinatior | reverse complement strand
AAGATGGGTGGAAGGAGTTCATGCTATAAAATAAAGAGGAAAGGGAGTTCGCAACGAATTTTCTTGGTGTAATATTAAACTTCGATGGGTTGGTCGATCATTTGATCCACACTACGTCTGTTTCCGTTCAAGGACCCATACTGGATCTTCTCTCTCCACCCTCTTTCTTACATTAAGACTCCCCGGATGTTGGATAGGCGGAACGCCTAATTATACTTAAATTTCGTGACCATGATGGAAAGGTTGAAGCGTGACCGTTTTCTTCTGAGAAATCCGAAAAGTTGAAGACAATTATTATTAGTAATATTATCAGCAATATATTATCAGCAATAATAATTTTAGAAATTTTAAATTCTGTGTGTATAAATAATAAATACATTCAGCAAATGTCTGCTAAAAAATTTAATAAAATATTTTTTAAATAAATACACATTTATATGTATATATAGATATACGTTTCAAGATGTATACTAAGATTCTTATATATACCCGACTACCCAATAAAATAGTCTACAATTCTCTAAACTATATATTTTTTAATACAAAAAATACTTTATAATTAATAATCTATCTTGTTAAACAAATTTGGTTATAAATCAAGTAAACACATTTTTTCGAAAAAAAAGCGTGAGTGTATGCACATCTAGATGATGTAGCGAATATCGTTTCTGCTATCTTTATATAATAACTGTACTCTTTGAAGATTTATTATAATTATCTACGCTCTGGTCCATAATATGAGATTTTTGCATATAGTCCAAAAAACGTCATCTTACTTTCAACCAACCATTTTTCTACTACAACAAAACTGTTCATTTGGCGGCACTTGAATACGAATCGAAATTAACTTTGCTCACAGGATGAATCGTTTAAATTTCGTTCTTTGTCATTCGTGAAATCATAATTCTTTATGGAAATTATATTCTTTATCTTGTAATAATGTAGAATTTAATGTTAATTTATAATATAATAACTAAAAAATTGAAAAACAATTGTACATTTACTAATTATACATTTAATAACAATTATACATTATTAAAAATCATACATTTGAAAGTTACAATTTAGGTGTTGGAATTAATTCGTAGCGTTTTACAAGTGATGGGAAGTACTTTCATTAATGTATTTTTTAATGCTCATGTGAAATAAATAACATTCTTTCATTTAAAAACGCTACGAATTAATTCCAACACCTAATATATTAAATTTTAATTACAAAATATATTTTCATTTGTCATATTTTAAACATTGTGTTACACATTTTTGGCTTAAAAAAGATAAAATAATTGAAAAGTTATATGAAAAATTACTTTCTTCTTTTATTCGATATCGCCGTTGTATCGATGGAAAATTTTTCAAGGAATAAAGAATTAAAGAATCTTTTCAAGAAATATCATCAGTTATTTTTCACTTGAAATTATCGCTAAAATCACGAAAATCATTAGTTATTCTGTTACAAAGAAACTTATTGTTAAATGCTATATTAATTACATTAAATATTAACTTGCATTTTTGTATTACTTATCATTTAGTTGTTTATTAATTTAATTAATATTTATTTATTCAATTTATCATTATTATCTACAGAGTCCTTCGTTATTAAAAAAAAAATTATTTATTTCACGAAGAATATTCTAATCCAAGCTATGAAATATTCGTAGCATCGCGATTCCTTCAGCAAGCTGGCCTACATTTCATGTAGGCCGAATAATTCGGTCAGAACTGAAACCTCGGGGCAGGCCATATGCTGAGAAACGACGTATAATTACGAGGGATGCTTCTTCACAAGTCAGTAAGGGTGGGGACCCACGAAAACTCGAGAAGCGCGTAGTGGGGGACGCGTGGTTATATAAGGAGGTTCTGAAACTCTGAAGGACTGCAGTCGCACCGAAATTCCGCTCGTGGAATCCACGCCCGTGGCCTTCGTGTCCTGCTGGCACGATCTGTGCTCGATTAGACCGCGAAATATCTTGGAGTTTTAATCGCAGAAGAAAATAATAATAGTAATTTTGTGGTGAAAAAAGTGAGAAATAAGATTCTTTGTTATCGAGGATGAGGATGAAGATCGCATGGCTTCCGGCGTTGATATTCTGCGCGACCTTGGCCTTGGTAGCCGCCAACCTGGATCTCGGACCGATCATCAAGATCGCACAGTGCCGATCATCGTGTCTACGACATCACATGGTCGATGGCAACTGCTTGAATATAAATAATATCAACAGCCAAGTATACGACTGTGATTTGGTAATTAAGAACATCTTACATCAATCATCTTTTTTAGCTTTTTTAATATTTTAAACTATTCTAAAGAATTCTCGGCAAGTACTCACAATCAGTATATGTATGAGATAATTGCGCACGATCGTCGCTTTCAGAATAATTTCAAAGAAAATAATGCTTCTTATTTATAATCAACAGCATGAATCAACTGTGCTGTTTCTAAAACTGAAATTAAAATCAGGAAACGTAAACATAAAACAATATAATATATTTATATTTTTTGTGCAGCTTATCGATAAGCTAATTAAAGATTTTATGATTTCATTATCAGATTCAGTCAATACAAAATTTATCTGTAAAATGCATGCAATATACCTTTATTGCAAGATATTTCATATTTAAAACCATTAACATAAAATTTATACAATATAGTATACATTTTGTCAAAAATTTCAATTATTAACAAATAAAAATAAAAAAATATTAGTTCCACGGAAAAATAATTATCTTTAAAATTCTATTTAAAACTTTTGATAATATTTTTAATATATTTTATTTAATTATTTTTTGTAAAATAAAATTTGGAATTTTAAGTGCATAAAAATGCAGATATAAAAAGATAAACTCTTAAGAGAGCTGTTCTTCTATTTCAAACTAATCGTTTAATTTTAAATGTTTAAATATTCCAATATTAATATTTTTATTTAAAAAAAACCAAGTCACATACAGGAATTTAAAAAGTACCCCAATAATTGCAAAAATAAATAAAAAATAATATCAATTAATCAATAAACTTAATTGTCTCCAATAAATTCACAATGGAATAAATAAAATTTTCTGTTCTCTACTTGAAATTATACATAAAAAGTACAATGTATATTTAAAGATTTTATATATTATACAGATATTTTTATTTAAAAAAGTAGAAAATGTTCGTGCAACGTGTACCCTATATATATATATATATATACACACATATATGTATATATATTATATATACACACATATATGTATATATATTATATATACACATACATACAGACAAAAAAGGCACCAATTGGAGCCGGAAATCGGATAGGGTGTCGATAAATCTTTAGGTGTCGATTTTGAGAGAGAGTGCCATGGAAAATCACCAGGTGTGGTCGCCACCCCCTGAGCACATATGGATGAGAATCGAAGTTAGGGGGGATTCGGGGGACATCCAACAACGCGCGCGCGAGGGCGTTGCTCATTTTATGCTAAAGGGGGTGTCCATTAATTTCGGGAGATCCATCGATTCCATGTCCCACGAGAGCGAGGGGGCCGAACGTACAAATTTATGCGTGGGCCCCTGTGACGATTACAGGGGTGAGGGAGCATCTTGCATTAGAATAACAGCCTGCAGAAAGGATGGGAATAAACTCTTAACGAACACTATACAGTTAGTCACCTCTTACTTCTTCTCTTTGAGAAAAAAGGATAATCCATACACTGATATCAAAGGAAAGGTTTACCACTTCGCAACCATGATTGTTTTAACAAAATGAAGAAATAATAATTTCGGAATAAAAGAAGCTTCTGCCTACTTCTTGAATATAAAAATTTCCTATTTTTTTTCACGTAGAAACCGAATCTGCGATAAAAAAATACCACGTTCTATTAAAAAAGAAATTGATTTTTAATTTAACCCATTTTCGTTCGGAACCGGAAATTAAAATATCATTATTCAATAAAACGTACCTGATTTACTTATCAAAATTTTGAGGATTTTTGATGAAAATCCCTTCCCTCATTTTTAAATGAGTAGCATGAGGGTTAGTACGCAACGTGATTTTGAATAATGTAATTAATTTTTTATTAAAAAACAAGGTCCATGCACTGATAATACTTTGCCTAATATTTTGCCTAATAAGCATCTTTCAAAAAGTTCGTAAAATTTTTATTAATTGAAAACTGATTTTCTAGTTCTTGTCTACTCCTTGTTAATGTCACAATAATATAAAAGTAATATGTTTTAAAACGTAAATTCTAATGAATGAATATAAAGTATGTATGTGTTTATTTAATATAAATATTAATTTTTCTAAAAAGAATATGTTTCCATTTGTCTATAGACATTACGTTTTTTATATTTATTTTTTTAAAATAAATTTGTATTTTATATATATATATATAAAATATATAGACACACACATACACACACACACACACACACACACACACACACACACACACACATCTTCTAACATATTTATTAAATTAATACATAAATTTGAGTGGATTGGGACATGTGTTAAATTTAATACAAATTTTCCATTGGTGTACATATTTTTTTTCTAGCAAATTTTTTTCTTTATTTTTTTTCTCACAATTTTTGAGCCTTGCTCTATTGTTCCCATTTTCCTTCGACAAATTACAGCCCTTTTCGTCCATATATTTCATTTACGAGTTACCATCAAATAAATAAAGCATTGATTTTTAGATTAAGATGACACCTCTTGTTTTATGACTTATAAAAAAATTGTCGTAAGTCGATAATTTGGGCCCAAATATTATTATTGATTGACAAGCGCACTGAGTGAATTTGATTTCTTTTTAATTAATCAATACTGAAAATTACCGATTTCCAAAAAAAAAAATAAATAAATCATACAGTATACGTTTTAAGCAAAAATGTGATTAGCCTTTTTTAAATATAGAAAATATAAATAATTAATAAAATGAAAATATACCCATGATCCTAAATTCCTTTTGGAATGAGGAAACATCTCGGTGTGGCTTTCGGGAAATGTCATTAACTAGAAATCAGAGGCCTTTCGTTTCTCCGAAGCAGAGACTTGAGTTTAGTAAGGGTACGCGACGAAGGGAAGAGAGAGAAAAAAGAGAGAGACAGAGGTAGACTATGAAAAGAAAAGAGCAAAAAGAATTTAGGGCGAGCCCGCTCGAGAGTCGGTACCCCAATAAATATGAAGACAACGACAACGACGATGTCTGTTGTGCCCGGAACAGGTTGGAGCTAATTCAGTTCCCCTTCCTTTTCGCTCCGTCCCCCCCTTTTTTACCTTCTCGCAGTGTTTTCGCTCTCTTTCTTCTTCTTTTCACCTCTTCTTCTCTCCTTTTAAATCGCTTGATTCAAAGTTTTTTTATTTTGCCCTTTCTTCTACATCAAACCTTCTCTCTTCATTCTTCCTTTAGTAACTCCTCTTTCTTCTCGTGCATCCCATACATGCCGTGAGAGGTTTTTGTTTGCCGCTAAATCTCTCCCATCTAGACTTCTCAATCCTTTAAAAAAAAAATTTAAGAATTCGAGAAGTTAGAAATTTAAAAATTCAGAAATTCGATAATTTCTACGAATAAGATTTTGAATTTAAAAAATATAAATCCAAAAAATTCGTTATTAAAATTGAATTAGATTTTCATTTAGATTTCTTTTTTCAGTGCTGGAATACTTGTGAAACTTTCAGTTTTTGGGACAAAGAAGAAATTGATTGTATGCAAATATACAAGTACACATCTCATGTAAGTAAACAAAAAAGTTCTTATTCATTTATATTTAATCTGAGGTATTTAAATTATTATATTTCAATTTTTTAATTTTAATTTAGGCAAACTATAAACGACTAAAAATTTCACATTTCGATTAAACTTGTCAACACATACACACACACATATATATACATATATGTGTGTATGTGTGTGTGTGTGTGTGTGTGTGTATATATATGTTGACGAGTTTAACAAAATGTGAAATTTTTAGTATAAAATATATAAAAGAATCAAGTATATCTACTACATAATATATATATTATGTAGTAGATACATTTAATCTGTCTATTTTTTTAATTATTACACACATACCTATTATATTTTGTTCACATTTTACTCCTTTTTTACTTCTTATATCCATATTTTACTTCTTTTTTAATTATTTAATTGTAAATTATTATGGTAACAAATATTAGATGTATAAAAATATTATTAGAATATAATAAAAATATGAAATTAATAATTTCATATTTTTACATTATTCTTAATATTTTTATATAATATTTGTTGCAATAAAAATATAAATAACATAATATATAATCGAGTGGAATTTGAAAGACACTATTCGTATCGCAGTTATATCTTTTTTTTAAATCTTTTCGAAACGGATTTACGCGCAGTTTCAGATCGTCATCTTTGATCGCGGCTTCGAGTTTCCGAACCTTTTAGAAATGCGCAGGTAACTTAGGTCGATCTTTCTAGTCCTTCATTACGCCTCGGGGCAAAGGGGCTAGCCATCCAAGCGCGAGGAAAATCTCGATTGTCGTTTGAAAATAACTTTCGATTCTACGGGAAAGAAAGGACAATCTCACACAATAAAGATAAAGTAAAGTAGAGGGCAAAATCCTTGAAAACGGCTACCTGTCAGTTTCCCAAGGAGATCCAATGTATGGATAATACTAGCTCTAGTAAAAACAACTGGGATTTTTTCAATATTTAGGAAAAAAAATTATTTATTTCTATTTATCTTTTTTAATTTTAATTATCCTACCAAAAAATTAAGATTTATTAAATGTTACATAATCACATAAAAAAATTGATTCGATAATCGATAGAAAAAAAATTCAATTAATATATACATATATACATATAAACTTTATCATATACTTTATATATACATATATAAAACTTTATCATTATCTCACATGCAAACTGATGTCATAATGTATAATATAAATTATATAATACATTCCTTATTCACTTTTTTTATAATCTTATAATATAATATCTTTCTGTTTCAGATCCAAGGTTGCAAAACTGCGTATACGTTTTATCAAACACGCGGTATGGAGGAAGACAAATATGAGCCGACCAAATTACCAGCTCCTGAAGAAAATGAAACTTTCCATATGAATAACTATGACATTGCCATAATAATGCAAAAAAATGAGAAAGGAATATGGGAAGAAGAAAATTATTTCTACGCAAAACAGCAACCTGCAATGATACCTGGCGGCTGGATCATCGTCGTCACCGATGATGGCGTGGTCAAACACTACAGGTATTTTATCTTCTTTAATGTGATTTTTATAATACTTCCACAAAGAGAGAAAAAAAGAATATAAATAATATAATAAGAAGATAATTTCAAATGAGAATACAAGAAGTCTAAACAGAGATAAATTTTATACTTGACAGAAACATTTCAAAGCAATTAGAGCTTAAAGATTTAATATTCACAACATAAAATAAAAAACAATATATTGTCTCATTTATTGTGATTATTATTAATATAAAATTGTCTGTGATGAGTCTGTTTCAAAGAAATATTATATCCGAATATTATACCCGAAACAGCATTTCTTTCAAAAATTACTTTCGTAATTTTTAAACAGGATATCTTTAACTTCCTTTCTGTTACTTATTTTTATTATTGATAAAATCATTATCATTATTATAGTTGGGATAAGTGGTGGCCAAAACTACAATTACTCAAAGCCGGTGGCCCTCTCTACCAGGCCTATATCACATGGGAAGATTGGCAAATTCAATTGAAGGATCAACGTGAAAGGATTACCTCAAATTACTTTAAGCGCCAATCCATGAAAGAGAAACAGTATAAATCGTCTTTCGTCGTTACCTGGCAGCAGAAGACGGGAGACGGTATTATGGGCAACCAGGTAATTAAATGTTTCGCAAGTGAATTCGAATCTGACTTGATACAATTTCGATCTCTTTACTGTTTCGAGAAACACAAAGTACTTTTAAATAAACTCAAATCCTTTACAATTAGTTAAAAAATAAAAAAGTATTATCAAATAGAATCAAGTTTCTTACAAATATCATTTACAGTCTTACAATAATAGTCTTCTGTTTATGCTTTTCTCTTTCATATATTTAAAATTTTCAGTAAAATGATATTTTTCTGACAATGAATAACACTTAGTTAGAATTCTTATTAAATTTCAAAAAGCAGAAATTTAATGAGAATTCTAACTAAAAAAAGTAATTCTTAACGAAAAAGAAGTATTAGTAGTAAAATAATAAAATAATAAAAGTTGATAACAATATTTCAGTAGTGATATTAAAATTTATTTTAAAAATATACTGTTTCTTCCCAATAACAAAATATCTCGTGCATTTTTAAATATACATTTATAAATCTGTTTAGATTAAATATTTTGCGAAGGAATAAAACTATACTTTCTATATAAGTAATGTCAAAACCTAAATAAAAATCAGATATTTAAATAATTCGAATTCGTGCATGTATAATATTGAAACTTATTTCTATCATTACAGGTAACAGATAGCGAATCGGCACAGATTTCCTTGCCGTGCGGTAAATATTTGGTCAGAATAGCCACTAACGATGGTCCCGGTAGCTACCCGATCGTCGTCGACACTGGCGACTGCAAAAGTCCCAACATATCGATCTGGGATCTATATAAGTACATCAATGATCCGAAAATTTTGATATTTATATTTTTAATGGTGGGACTCTTCTGTTCTATTCCTATTATATATTTATTTAGACGAAATCGAATAAAGAGTGGAAAAAAAAGTAAAATGGAGGAGGGCTTGACAAAGTCGGAGAAGATAAAGGAGAAAATCCTGAAGCAGCAATTGCAAAATAAACTAATGGATCGAGTGCAGACTAGCTTGGAACACAAACACCATAGTCACTCTACAGACAATCTACTGTGGGTCAACGAAACGAACGTGAATGTTAACACGAGTACAAGAGCACAAGATGTGAATGCGAGCACGCAAAACACAAAATGTGAGAAAGCAAACGTGATTCAGAAAAGCTAGATAATCTTTTAACAAATTTGATAGAACTTTTTTTCTTGCTTAACTTAGCAAGAATAACTCAGGGACTTTATTTACTCTTATGAAAGAGGATAATCTTCCGCTTTCAACAGCATACACGATAAAGGGTGATTCGAATATCATCCGTTTTTGTTGCTACGAAGGCAAACAAATCATCTTGGCACACTATCTATATTATACCATATTTATCAAAAATTTAACGACAAAGATTTTTAAGAAAATCTTTTACACTTTATAAAAATGGCCAAGATAAATATAATAGAATTTATGATTCTTTAAAAAATCATAAATTAAGACCATTTATTTGTAGAAAGTAAATTGTATAAAGTAAATTGTAAATTTCATGGATAAATAGTTTAAGATTCAGTGAATATATTTTTAAAACTAATTGGCACATACTATGTTTTTGGAACAATTTTATATGAAAGAGAAAATTATTGATATAAAATTTGTTAGATTACATTATTATTGATATTACATTTGTTAATATTAAACTGAATCTTAGAATAGCAGTTTTCTCTTAAATTGTCAACAAAAGAAATAAAATACATAAATGCAAATGCATACATTGAAAACATTGATTCGTATGCTATTAAATTGTTTAATAGTATTTTTGTAAATATTTTGTTATAAATAATTATGTGTGTGAAGGCAAAGGATGTTGGAAGATCGAATGTACAAAGTGAGTTTAGTATTATAAGATATACGAATAGCGAATAAGAAAATAGCGATATTAGTTAAAATTTTACAAACTCTTGGATATCTTTTTTACATAATAGGGTACATAAACATATGAACGCTGTTCTAGCTCAATGTAATGCAACGAATAGACTGAATTCTAAGAGTTCCTATAGCCGAAAATTGACAAGCAGCTTTGAACTTCAAATATTTATTTGTAAATACATAGCTGCAATCTTGTATGATATTTGTATTATATTATAATTCGTAACTAAATAAATATACGTCAAGACCAAAAAATTCTTTATTTTATGTTACATATTCTTTTACATAGAATCTGTTAGCATTACATTTTATTAATATAAAAAAATAATGATAATTCCAATAGCACTCTCTCTCTCTCTCTCTCTCTCTCTCTCTCTCTCTCGCTCTCTCTCTAGTTCTACAGTTCCTTATAAAAATAAAAAAAGTTTTGCATTTTTTATATTAAAAAACAATGAAAATGATGTGTTATTTCGTGAACTTAGCACGATACTTCCCCTTCTAAAATACAAAAAAACGATAAATTACTACTTTTGACAACAATTCTTGTTAGTACTATTCGAATTCTACCAATATATATAATTTGACAAAAAGTCCATAATAATAACCATTAATTACTGTTCCAACAATTACTTTTTATACACTTTAAAAGTACACGCTGTTTTCTATGTAAAATATATAAAAAATGATAACTGTTTTGAAATTATATATCAACGTCTAAACCGTAGAAGATATTATATCGAAAAAAACATGAAAAAAGGTCTATATTAAAAAATGAATAAAAAAGTGATCTATTTCGTGTGAGGCGTGAAGATCGGTCTATGTCGGAAACGCATACGAAATATGGTTTATATCGAGAAAGTGAGAAGAATAGTTCAAGCCGCATGAAATTAAGGAAGGGTCCATATAGCGCAATATTCACTACTCATAAATTACACAAATTTAGTTACGAAAAATTAAATAATATGAATAAATGAATACGAGAAACAGGATTGAGAATTAAGACAATTCCCGTTTTCAGTCATGCCACTATAAAATTTATGAGAAGAAAATATATTGTGCTATATAACTTTATTTTTAATTTCATGCTACTTGAACCATTCTTCTTGCTTTCTCGATATGAATCATACTTATGCGTACCAACATAGACCGAGCTTCACGCAAAATAGATCACTTGTGCAAAATAGATCACTTTTTATTCATTTCTTGACATAGATCTTTCTTCATATTTTTTTTATTTTTTATATATAGGGTAATATTATTTCCGACATTCGAAAAACATATATCAATATAACACTATTAAAGATAACAAAAATTAAAGTATGCTTTTTGCATTTTAAAGATGATCATCTTGCCTAATCTTACCTTATTGGTAGAATTCAAGTAGTATTAATGAAACATTCAAATAGGAAGGACCGAAGCTGGTTATCACAGTTTTTGATTAGTGATTTTTTTAGAAAATAGTGAATGTCTAATTTTGAAATATTATATACGTTATAATATACCTACATCCTTTAGATATTAAAAAAATATTACTCGTGAATTCACATCATATCGTAAAAATAAATTATTTAAAATGAAGCTGTGAAAATGTGACAATTAACTCCATGTTCTAAGTTGATTGTCATACGTTCTAAGATTGGCAATAGCATATTTGTTATGGACAATAGATATATAAAATATGTAATTTATTTTTGTACCGTAGTTTCTATATGAAAAATGAAAAAACATATAAATCTATATGAAATATAATATATTTGTAAATATATTCTCTAAAAAAATGTGTTCTCTAAAGATATTTTTAAAATTAATTGTCACCTAATTTCATCTCATTTTGGTCAATCTACCCCACATAACAATTTTTAATAAAAAAGATTGTATTCATAAACTTTGTCAGAATAATGATTAATTAATTATAGCACAGATCTTTTAAGATATATTATTACATCTATGAATACAGAGATATCACGATGCCAAAGACTTGTCAGGCAACAAAATAGATGATAAGAAAAATACTCACCAACTTCATGTTCTTAAAAACCGTAAGTAAAATAATACACACAATGCTTATAGTGCAAATTATTTTACACGACAAATTAAAATTACATCAGCAATCTGAGTAAACAAATAGTAAAAAAAAGAGCTATTTTCTGTCCTGTTTGAGTTATAAGTATTTTGACAATCAACCCCATATAATAATCAGCCCCGGTCTCCCCTACTGTACTAAAAATAATATTTATCGTTTTCTTGTATTTTAGAAAAGAAAGTGTCGTACTAAATTTGTGAAGTTAGTACACCATATTTTCATTTTTAATTTTTTTAGTATAATGCTTTTTCATTTTTATAAGGAACTGTAGAACTATGAAGAGAGAGAGAGAGAGAGAGAGAGAGAGAGAGAGAGAGAGAGAAAGCGCTATTAAAACTCTCATTATTCTTTTTATATTAATAGAATATCGCTAATTTTACAGATCCATAAATCAAGCCATGTGTGAAGTTGGTTTCACCTTTTTGCAAATTTTAACGCAAGTTCCATTTGTACCTCCAATAGTTCCATTTGTATCTCCAATAATTCCATAAGTTTTAGATAAATATAATTTCTAATATATTTTAAAAATAATTCCGTTAATTTAACTATAAAAATAATATTTGAAAATTTGAGTTGCTAACTTACTGTAATATTTCAAAATTTGAAAAAATTAATTTATCGAAAAACAAGACTCGAATAAAAAACTATTTAATTATAACTTATAACTTATAACTCGCTCGGAGAAGTATTTTAGAAGACTCTCTATAGATTTTCGAAATAATTTTGTAGAGAAGGCCCTTTCTCTCTACTTTCTTCAGCCTCGCTTCTCATCCATAGAGGGTATTGAACTCGAATGACGCGATGAGTTTGCGAAAAAGTCAGAGCTGTACCAGGCAAACGTTACTTACATACATGCACACACGCACGATGAAAAGTATGTCGTGACCTCGAACAAGGTTCCGTTATCTTAGGCTTCGCCTTGAACGTCTTCGTCCTCCCAGTCTTGACTCGGAAGTCAAGCCACGATGATGATACCACTGCTATTCGCCACCTTTCTGGTCAACTTTCCTCATCAACTTGCACAATCGCACTCGAACAATGGATTAATCAGGATTGCTGTAGTGTTAGGAGCCTCCGTGTTGCCCGTCGGACTCGCCGCCGGGCCCAGGTATCGTAAATCACGAGCATAGATCTGCTTAGCCCGCAAGTAGTTCATTTAAAAACAATGGCTAATCCAAAATAATTTTTTTATATAGAATCTAATATGTATATATTGTTAAAGATTTTTCTTTATTACAGAATTATCATATTTATTACAAAATTATAATATTATTATATTATAAATTTAAATATTTTCTATAATCTATATTATTAAAAAATTTCTCAATATTAAAAACATTTCTATTATCTCGTTTTAATAATAAAAATCAATTTTTTTCATTTTTTTCAATTTATCACTTAATTATAATCTTCCCTGATATGATCAATCGGTTTGAAAGGACATAAATCACGATTAAAAATAACACACAGAGCTTTGTTGAATCCTAACCATGTCAATGTCATTTTATCTAATCGACAGTTTCTTATCTTTAAGAATGCATCAACTAAGTGATTTTTAAGAGATTATCTCTTAAGTAGGCGGTAATCCTTTCTGTTCGTTAATCACACATTCTTCAATCATGCTCGAACGTTGTTTTCCTTGGCATAGTGATTAAACTTCTTTTTCACATGAGAAAACGTATTTGTAGAATTATTAATAAACGTTCGTCTGATTTATTAAAATGCGAAGAATCTGCAAAGAAACGTTTGCGACGACATTTCGCAACTTTTACATATTGATAGATATTTATATATATCGTGATAGGAATTTATGCATTATTTCCTCGGATTGAGAATATAAAATCTTGTTACTAATTTACAAGTTTTAATTTATCGACATTTTATTAAATTTAATCATCTAGATATGTTCCAAAATGGAAAAAGCAAGCATGCGAAATACCAGCATCTCAACACCCGAATTCGCATTATATTTGTGACGAAGCTGGTGAAGTGAAATGTTTGCCAGGTATAAAAAGTAATTTATTAAATTAGATCAAATTATACTTTGCAGCTAAATTAAAGTAAATTAAATCAATTTAATAAAAATTAATGATTAAATGATTAAAATTTGTATTATTTTTTTCTAACGTTTTTTCATAACGTTATAATAAAATATTATTTAGGATGGACTGGAGATCTCTGTGATGTACCAATTTGCCGCAAGGGTTGTGATCCTCTTCAAGGCTACTGTCGGCGACCAGGAGAATGTCGTTGTAAGTTAGGTTTCTACGGCGAACTGTGCGACAAATGTGTGGCTTTACCAGGATGTCAGCATGGAAGGTATAATCATTTGATATGTAATAAAGGAAAAGTGCACTTTAGAGACTATATAAATTTCTCAAAGCTTTATATTAACATAATAAATCTTGCATAAAATTTGAACTTTCTAGCAAAAATATTATACATATCTATCTTCTTTTATTAAATTCAAATATTATATATTAAATAATATATGTATAAATTATAAGTATAAACATTAATTTATTACTAAATTCAAATTTAGTTATTACTAAAAATTAAATTAATTATATTAAATATTAATTAATTATATTAATTATATTATATTAAATTACCTTATATTAATTATTTTATATTAATTATATTAATTATATGATATTAAATTAACTTATATTTTTTTGTTTCATTTAGTTTAGAATTCTTTTAACTAAAAAAATGTAACTAATTGATCATCAACTTTTATCAATATATCATTAAGATTTTTTTTGTTCTATTTTTTTAGCAGTTCAATTTTATAAAACTTTTTTTTCAAATTAGATAAAATTTAATTTTTATTATTTTTACTTAAAAAATATTTTTTTAGATTTTACATAGATACATTTCTTTTCTTCATATGCTAAGTGCGAAAATTAAACATTGTTTATATTCATGAGAAAATTAAACTCTAATTAATTGTTCATCGATTTTTCTCATTATATATACGATAACTCCATAACAATTATACTAGATCGATGTAGCACCCATGCGGCTATAATGCAGCACGATTTATCGTGCTGCACACGTACGATATAAATTGAACGCCGTTTGAATAACAACAGCCCATATCAGCTTCGCTTTGCTTTCACCTTGGTTGAGCGAACGAGCCTAATTTCCGTGTAACACGAAACGCTTCCTCGCTTGGAGCAATCTCTCGTGACCATCGATCGATTCCGTTTGATAGGCAGACTTAACTTTGAGATTTGCACTTTCAGATGTAACGTGAGCTTCGAGTGCTCCTGCGATCCCGGTTGGAAAGGCATGTTCTGCTCTGAGCCCATTTGCGCGCCCGATTGCCTCTCCAGTCAGGGTTACTGCGACAAACCCGGCGACTGCAGGTGATTAATCTTGTACCTCCTTAAATGCGTTCACGTGCATGCTCTAATTGTTGCAAATATTTTCACCAAGACTGATTTTACAAACTATTAACTCCGAAATATTAGACTTGTCAAAAACAAATTTTGTGCATTTATTTGATTTCTTTTATAATATTTATTATTTATTATTGCTTGAAGTGTATGTTTTTTTTAATTCTTTATCATGTGTATAGTATTGTAGAATATATATTATAAAATAATAGATATACTGTAGAATAAAGAATAATAAGGAATTTGAATTATTTGGAATATTAGAATATTATAAAAAAAATATAAAAAAACATATTCTATAAATTTAAAGATATAGATCATAATATTAATGACTGAAAACTTTTGATGCAATAAACGTAACATAATTTAAATTCTAGGATCTTTCTTCAAGATAGACACAGATGTGTAGGAAAGAGAAAAATCAAAGCTTGACGTATCCTTTCTTTCAGATGTCGTTTCGGGTGGCAAGGCCCTAAGTGCAAACAGTGTGCGGTTCTGCCGGGTTGTGTTCATGGGACCTGTCAAGGGCCCCTCGAGTGTCGATGCGATCCAGGTTGGACCGGATTGCTTTGTCAAACACGTAAGTTTATTCCCGAAAGCAAATAGAAGAGAAACTCTTCCCAAAATAAACTGAAACGTGACTATCAACGACAATCATCTTATTTGTGTTTATTCGGACAATAGAGAATGGAAGAGAAGGAATTTTTCTACAATATACACATAAGATTCTTGTTAACCGACTTTGATAGCATATAAAAAAAACATTGAAATACGCAAGACTTATTCAAAAAAGAAAATGCTATCTCAAATCACGTATGTGTGCCGTTCAACAATCTTTTCTCGGAATGCTAGAAATATCTCTCCTTTAAAAATCTCTTGATAGAATAGACATATAATATTAATATATAATATTATTGCATATATCTTTCTATCCTTGTAAGTGCGATTTCATAAAATTAAAAAATAATTTTTTAAAGAAATTAATATCAAACTAATTATTTAAGAATTATTCTTAACAAACTTTCAATCTAAATATAACATATTTTAAAACTAAACTAAGATTTAAGATGATAATATAATAATTACATTAAAGTTAAAGTTAACACTTTTTCATTATACAATTATGTATCAAGGAGTTTGATTTCCAATTTAAAATTCTATTAATTTTAATCTTATATACACATGAAAGTTAACATTTTAATTGGTAGTAAAATAATTAACACAGAAAAATGATACACATAAACTTTTCTTTTTAACAAAGATTCAATTCTATAAACATATTTTCTAATTGATATAAAATTGATATAAAATCATTAAAGTTAACTCTTATACATAATGTATATTTAATAGCTTTATAATATATATCAAGACTTGTATTATAATAGGCAGATTAATAAATCGACAAAACAATACATAATATATATATATATATATATATATAAATTTAATATATTAAAATGTTGCGTTTATTAGCGATCTGCGCGCAAGGATGTAGCCGGGATCACGGTAGCTTGGACAGGACCCAATTGCACCGAATGTGTACCATACCCTGGATGCGTGCATGGATCATGTAAACGACCATGGGAGTGTCGATGTGAACCCGGCTGGGCCGGTGACCTGTGTAACGAAAAGCTTACTTATTGCGAGGAGCATCTTGATATTTGTCGAAATAACGCTACTTGCATCAGCATGACTCATGAGGATGGTGATTATAGGTAAGACAGAATAAAATTGAATCTCATCGCGGTTGCAAATTAATAGTAATTAATAGTAATCTATTATAAATTTATTCAACTTTTTTTCCTAAATATAATAAATTAATTACATGTTAATCTTTTATACGTTGTAATTATATCATGATATAAATACGTCATTATTTTTATTATTACATTAAAAATTAATCACATATAATTTTCCTTTAATGAAAGAACTAGTGGTATTCTACCGTTTTTTTAAATTTCTGAACTCATAATATAAAATTCGCTTAAAATTTAACAATAAATGAGTTTTATTTGACTGCTTATATTAATTTTAATGTATAATAATTACATGATCGTGTATGTCTCTTTAGAAATATTAAAAATATTAGGAAATATTAGAAAAAAATTTGTTGAAAAGGATTTCTAAAGAATCTTTAGAAATATTAGGAAACATTCGTTTTTCTTTTAGATGCATCTGTCCTTTGGGCTACATGGGCCGGCAGTGCCAGATAAAAACTATGATACCATCAATGGAACTGGTACCACCGATGCCCGATGTCACAATGGAATTGTCGCAAGACGTTCAAGGCCTCGGAGATAAACCAAGTATCGAAGAAATTTCAAACGAAGATAATAAATACGGGGCAAAACCTCCTAAAGAAGAACAGACAGCGGAACCTCTTGGGCCCATTGTGATCACCGATCCACCGACCACTAGCACCGTAGATCCAGCCGCGACTGCGGGGAAATGGCCGATAGAAGAACCAACGACTGAAAGAGACGACGAGAACGAGACATAAAATTTAATTATTGTTTGAAAGTTTATTTATTATTTCTCTACTTATTTATTTATTTATTTATTTAAAGTCATGCTTGATTTAACTATTCCATAAAAAGTATCCCGAGATCGATTTAATTTCTTTTCTTATAAATTGTTGTAAACCTGTGTTTAAAATGTAAATTATTTAAAAGGAATTATTTTATAATATTATATAACTGATAAATTTTATTAATTTATTGTATCAATTTAACAATATATTTGGAGGTATGTTATATTTGTGTTTGTAGTATATGTATTGCAATTTAAATAAGGATTTTATTTTTTAACTCTTTTCCTATCTTTTTTATTATTCGCATTTTTTGCTCTTATTAATAAAATATTAAATAAAATGTAATATCAATTATTTCCTTTTCGAAAATTTACTATACAATCTATATTAAAACTCATGAAAAAAACTCGCCTTATAAATTGTAGAATATTTCTCATTCTATTTATCGAATTTCTTTGCTATTGTGTAGGCGAGAGATCCTGGATCGCGATCTAAACTAGCGGAACAAGCATTTTCGAGAAAGTTGTCCGACTATCTCTGGACCCAATTGCTACCTCTAGTAGATATAAGTAGGATGTAAGATATCTGAAGTATATCCTGCGAATGTGAAGAAGGGAAAAAAAGAAAGAGAGAAAGAGAGACAAGTACGTGCCTGGATACATAAACCTCTCGAAGTCACGCTTCAGTGATCACACATTCGATTCGATCTCTCGATGCGTGTACATGTGCCGTTTTCATAGATACGCCGCTGCGATCGGCTTCCCACATAATCGGGCGCAGCACAGTTACATGCATCGCTTACGTAATGTCAACGTCGACTGCATTTCGCCCTCCATTTCGCCGGATAAAGGGACGCCCATGGAATACGTGAGAAATCGAATATCGCGACGTATTTCCTATTAGTTTCAGAAGAAGAATGCCTATCATGCATCATCACTTAATTTTCTATCTCTACATCGTAATTTTCTCATTGTTCAATTTTACAATTATAATTTTTTATCTCAATCAGCACACAATATTTAAAAAACATTTCTTTAATATTTATTTAATAATTTTACATTAAATAAATATTTTAAAAATATTTGTAACAATATTAAATAAATATTAAAGATAAAATGTGCTGATTGGGATAGTATCATAAAAAATAAGCAAACGAGCTCTGTTCAAAGTTAAATTACAATATATATAGAACATCAATTAAATGATTAATATGCTAATATTATTTAATAAGATAAAGGTTGTCGGAATTTCACGGAAGTGAAATCAATTTTTTTCCCGCATTTTTCACTGATGTTTAATAAGCATTTATTTAGATATCTCGTAATAGATAACACGAACAGATATTATGAGATTTACATTTATTACACGTTATGATTGCGTTGCGTCACGTTATGCAGTAGGTGACCCTACAGACCAGCTTTCATCTATGAATTCTTCGATCAATTAAAAATCGATTTTTTTTTTCAATGTTACAGGAAATTATTATTTCTCGGAAGCTAAACTTTCTAAATAGGTTAAATATCTTTGTAAAAGAATATTTTTACGTAAACTAAATACTTACAATTAGTACGAGGCACTACCATGTCTCTTGATAGATTTATCCTTCAATATTACTACAATTGTAAATACTTCCAAATAAATTATTAGGTGTTGGAATTAATTCGTAGCGTTTTTTAATGAAAGAATGTTATTTATTTCACATGAGCATTAAAAAATACATTAATGAAAGTACTTCCCATCACTTGTAAAACGCTACGAATTAATTCCAACACCTAATACATTAATTTTTAATTTTCTTGAAATTATAAACTCTTTTATCCCAGTAAACTACACTTAAAATTATTTTATTAAAATTTATTATGTGCTTTCATTTCTCTAAAATTTTTTTGAAAAGAAGCTTTCTATCTTCAACAGCTTATAATTTAGAAATTATATCGATAAGAGGAATTAATGAGACATTTATGTTAACAAAAAATACAATTCTTAAAAATTTGATCATAGGTAAGATGAAAGTTGATAAAACACTCCGTATATTAGCATTAGTATGAAACGCATTCGATCCACTCTCCTTTATACAACATATAGAAATTGCGCACAATTTGCCTCCAGGTATTGCTCAGACCTACCAATTCCGCATCTTTCGTTATACATTTTAGCGATAAAATCTTGATAAAATAACTTTCTACACACTGTCACAGAGAGAAGGAAGCAATGCTCTGTGTTATCCATTTGTCGTTATACACATATATAAAATGCAACAACATGTTGCTGTTTTCATTCTAGTTATTCATGGAATGTGGTCCGATCCTTTTTTTCATAGCTTCCAATTTGCATTCGTTACTTATTACTCGCCTGTATCGAAACTATAAAAATAAAGGAATGTTCAAGCTACTTTGAAGGTTTTAACAAATCTAATATTGCAAAACTTTCAGATATAAAATTAAAGTTACGCACAATTTCATATTTTACTATAATATTTTTTTCAAGTTTCAGTAGATAAATAATTCAGTATTAATTAGAAGATAATAATTGCGTAGAACAGCAATAAGCAACATGATTATAAATGCTTAACTATTTTATAGAATCATAAAAATGCATTTTACGAAACACAGTTAATCGCGGCATTTGACATGAGAGAACAAAGTCACAACAAATATATAATTGGCATGCGAGGCTTTCGTTACCTTGTAAATGTCTGACGCTAAATGAATGCGGCCGCTTTATTACCATCTTAACTCACGAAAGGGTATTGTAAAAGTCGCTATCGAAAAAAAATCGATGTTAAACGCTCTAGCTGTTTGCAGAATATTTTATTGAAATCATCTACAAATCATTTACATTGACATCATCGGTCACCCTCGTAAGAGATATAAATTTAAATGAGTGACATATTAAATTGTATAGCAGAACTCCTCTCTCTCTCCCTTCCACAAATTTTTCAGCTCTTTATCATATATTAATTACAATCAAGAGGCGTTGGGATCCTTGATTGTAATTAATTTATTGATTGAATTATCGACATTCTTGATTGGCTTTCAATTTATCAGAAGAGAAGGTGGTATTATGGCCAGTAGATATGGCCTCTCTTAATATCTCCACTATATAGCAAATCCTAATTATTACTTATGGAATTATTTGTTCAGTAGCTCGCCGTTACATCATGATGCTCATATGCCAATACTCAATAGCCAGCACTTATTATAACACATTTTTACTTTCAAGTATTTTAAAATGTTTTTAACGTACATTTAATTACCTACCTCCTCATTTTTCTTACTTTTGAACATATTATTACACAAATATATGTATATTTGAGTGTGTTGTTTGCTATTTAATATTTCATTTGACTGTACAAATATTTTGAGTTATGCAAATTTAAACAATAGCATTTTGTTAATGTGATCCTCCGCGCATTGATTACTCACAGTCTCTTTTCATATCAAAATAATTATTTAATAATCAATTGTAGCTCTACTGTTAATCTATAATTTATATTACGTGTACTATTTTTAATACTGAGTAGTTTATATGCAGAAGTTATATGTATTTATATACATTTATTTGCATATATTTTAAAATGTTTTTAAAATGTTTACTTTTTTGTTAATTTTGTAATCAAACACTGTGTTTTTTTTAAACAAAACCAATTTTTTGAATCTGTTTTTGTAGGAGGCCAAATTACCATCCTTATTTCTCTTCGAGTCATTAATTAATTTAGTGTCGCCATTTTTATAAGTAACGTTCTGTAATAAACGTTTCGTATTAAGAGCTTTTAGTTTAGAATTAATTGAACAACACTTTGACGAATCGTTAAGTTTTAAATTTAAATTTTGATTAACCAAGTTATTGTATAAAATGTAAATAAGAGGGAGGGAGCCCATAATATCACCATCTATATGTTACTTCAAATACAAGATTTAATATAATACTTCAAATATATATAAAAAAATAGATTTATTTTAGTAGAAATTTTGAAAAATTATTTTTAAGCTAGAAGAAATCAATTTTATTCAAGATATTAATATTGTATTTTGACATTAAAATGATATTAACATCAGCTCATTTACCAACATAGCATTAAATCAGATGTATGATTATAAAAAATGTATAATATAAATTTGTTTTAGGTAGTCTAATAATTATAAAATCATATTTCTCTTTTATAACTATAAATCCTATGTTAGAAATATATAAACGAATTAATGATAATTGCAATATAAATAGGTATACATATCATTGAAAGAAATACTTCTCTAATACTTGTTATAATTATAATTGCTGTTGCGCTATAACTAGAACGTGGTACATAATAAAGAATTAACTATCTTGAAGTACATAGCGTTAACGTTTATTCGCCATATTCGTCACGCAGTTAAATTTGTGCACGTGCTGGCTGAGAAAATAACGAGGTAGCCGGGGTATATAGTCGAATACGTAACCATTATCCTTGTAATAGTGTCTGAGAATGCGCCTAAAAAATTCCATCTCTTTTGATAAAATCTTGTCGAAAAATAGAAACCATCAAGAAAGCCGAATTTTTAATTCCAAAGTTATTTACATTACCTTATAAATAATTAATCTCCATTTTGTATCAATAACTTAACAGAAGTATGCGCTTCCTTGTATGAATTATTTTTTAATATCTCATATAAATAAAAAAATTCCATATACTTCATCATTTTGCGTATTTACTTAAAAAAAAAGAGAACAATATAAAATAAATAATATAAAAATGACATATTTAACTTTTTTTTATTATTAAACTTCTTTAAACAGATTCTGAAATTGTTTAATATCTACAAGATTACCGAAACGTATTAAGCTGTAGTCTTAAGTCATTAATTACACGTGGGAACAAGATCGAAAGGAAAAAAAGACGTAAGAGTGCATCGAGTAAATCGATGACGCGATCGGCTGGCTGCTTCTAGAGCGAAACGACCCAGATTCTACTGTATGTGCGCGCGTGTAATAAGATTGGTATTACATCAGAAAGCAATATATACTCACGTAAAAGCATGTATTTATCATCACTGAGAATAATCTTTAAGGCCCATCTATAGACTGATACTTTCGAGGCATCCAAAGAATTTTACATCCCTGAACTTTAAAAACCTTAAGTGTTTATACCTATAATAGATAACACTATGTTTACAATAATCAGCTTCATAAAACTTTAATCGATAAAATGCCAAGTGATAAACGATTCTTATTTCATTTTTCACGTTTAATATTTGTAATTTTGTTTAATATTTCTTTAAAAAAAAATTCAATACAAATATCTTTTAAATAAGTTTGTTTTTTGAACATTATTACTTTTAATCATTGTATTTGTAATAGTAGAATATTAAATAAAATGTTGAATATTCATCAAATAATTTTTAATTAATCATTTTATTTTTTTTTATTCATATCTTTATTTATAATATAAGCAAAAAAGAGGAAGTAAATTAATTATGTATTAAATAGCGCTAATCAATGCTGATGCAAGTTTGTCTTATTTTTCTATCTACATTAAATGACTCAAATTAGAAATAAAAAAAACAATTAAATCACTCTCAATATATTTTTATCATCACTCTTAACTCTTTTATTATTTCCAAATCTTCTCAAAGAATTCGATAAAGGATCATTGCATATTGTGAATCAATAGAATGCATGAGTTAAAAGGAAAATCGGTCTTACAATTAGTCCTCTGCTACAATACTCGGATCGATTTTCATTACAATTGCTCGGAAAGCACGATTAACAACGTCGCGTTGGTGCAATTGCGGATCTGGAATTTTTTGATCGCGAGTGCGAGAACGGCGAAGGGCGAAAGGGAAACAGCTCTCGTGAAAGCCCCCCCTTTTCCTCCTTCCGCTTGAGCAATCATGCTTTTCCTGTTCTCCGCCGTTTCAAAGTACACGCGCTCGAAATTCCGACCGACATCCGGCGCGGAGGGAAATATTGCGCAATATTTCCGGACAAAAGAAACAAAAAAATAAAAAAAAAACATTTTCCTCTCTATAACTATTAATTTAATTATGATTGGATCACCAATATTTTATGCACACAGAAAAGGATTGGAAAAATTACATACACCATAATTAAAATTCTTTAAAAATTCTTTAAAAATTAAATTAAATAAGTTTTTCAACAGTTTTTCAACATATTAATATCTTTATAATATGATGCCTGATTGATCAAATTATTAAAATTGCTTGTCAATTTAATCCGCGATTACTAAGTAGTTTAATTACGTTTATAGTTCGGAAAAACAATTCGGCGCGCAGTTCAAAAAGACTACAAATTAATATGGTATATATGCAAGTATACATATATGTATGGTAATTCAAGATTGAATTAGTTTAAGCATTAAAAGATTTAATTTCGACCGTTATAAGCCTTTAATTTTTAGTACTGATTGTGTTCTTATATATGCAGTCTAAAATAAAGTTTCTTAATATTGTTTCAATTAAATAAAATTATTTAAAAATTATATAAATTATAATATATATAATAAAATTGCAAATAAAATAAAAAAATTTATTTTAATTTTCTAAAAGTGTTAAAATTAATTAGCATCTTAAAAAATGCATTAAATTCTTGAATGTATAATTATAGTTGAATGGTCTCTAAATAAAAACCTGTTATATCTGTTAATATTTATATCTTTATTTATAATTACAAAATGATAACGAGAGAATTTGTTACGAGTTAATTTTCAGATTAAATGAGACATGCTACTCGTAGCGAAATCTTTCGTTACGATACCTATATCGGAAAATTCCGATATAGACTCACCTCTCACGCTTGCATTCGCATAAATGCACATGTTATTTACTCGCAAGGTAGTTGCACGTTGCAGTGATTAACGAACCCGGTTGCTTCTGTTTCTTAAGTGTACCCTTCACCAGATTCCGCACGGATGCAGTATCACGTTTGTACGTCATGCATTTGCAATGAAACGATAATGTTGCAATGGTTTGCAGCGATGGCAAAAGTATCTCGGACGAACCATCGTGCAAAAGTATATATCATTCAAAATTACAAAATTAATTTTTTTACACAAATTACTAGTTTCAAAATAATATTTTCAATTTTAAAATTGATAATAAAAAGTGACGTGAAATTATAATAAAGAATTTAAAAATTTATAATAATTTATTTTATAATTTATTTTATAAATTTCAACGAGATATGAAATACATTTTTATTTATTTATATATTTATTTCTTATCTTCATATTTGTCATTTTATCGTTTAATTTATTTATCCATTTGTTTTTGTTGATTACGATTAATGATGAATTTGAATAAACGTAATAAGATAAGACGTTTCAAAGCTTTCACGGCCGCTGCACAGATTTCCGAAAAATTGCACGCGACATACAAGTTTATATGTATTTGCGCCACCGAACTCGTAATAGATTTCACACTCAAAAATTGAGACAAGTATCTGATTGCGACAGTGCATAACCCACATATCATTTATAGGAGGTTAACTGCATAAACAGAGCATTATAGCATGCCAATAATAATATAGTCGCCAATATCGACTTGCTAGACTTTAATTAATAGCTCGAAATCGATTTCACTTGATACTAATAGCAACAGGATAATAAACGATTATGGCTACTCTTTTAGTTTATATCCGATTATCGCAATATCGCTTACAATATCGATTGCGATAATTACTAACGGAATAATCGAGAGAAAGTTTAGAGAACTGAAAACTGACTTTTATTTAATTCTTGACTTCTTATTATGTGATTTGAATAATTATTGATGTATTATTTTCTATCTTACTTCTTCTAACACAAATGTATCAAATTTTATTTAAAAAATATCAAGACAGAGCGAATAAACTTCATACAACAGATTAAACGGTTTTTCTACGAAAATTTAATATTTTCATATGAAAAGAAAAACTCAGAAAATAAACATTAATAATACAAATATATTCTACGAAAAATATGCCTTTATTATTGCCAGTGAATTCAACGAATCATTTCTGTATTTACGAACGACTGAATGTATCAATACGCATTCATTACCTAACATTCACGACAGATACAAAGAATTGAAAAAATATATCATACGTTATGGATTTTAAATCGTAATATATTTTTAAATACATTATCAAATAAAATTTTCGTAAAATAATTTACATAAATAGAATAAAAAATTGTATTAATCATTTATAATAAATAAATTGCGCATGTTATGCAGTTTTGTAATTTTACATTTACAGTCGAACCTCCATAAAAATAACTTCCGTTTTGTTTTAACCTCCGTAAAAATCATGTCTTAACTTTTCATATAGTAATCGAGCACATAAATAAATGGTGCATGCGCATTTGTTTACTTTTACGGAGATCGATCGGTCCCGACAAGTAACTTTTATAGAGACTCGATTGTAAATGTAAAATTACAAAACTGCATAACATGCGCAATTTATTTATTATAAATGATTAATACAATTTTTTATTCTATTTATGTAAATTATTTTACGAAAATTTTATTTGATTCTTTTTTTTTATGAAATCTGAGATGTGATCTGTTAGTTAAATAAAATAGGAAGTTTATCTTGGTATATTTGTTACGCACCATGCATGTGAGTAGTCATTAGTGAAAAAGATAAAGTATAACTTTTTATACATATTTAATTTCAGAAAAATGCAATAATTTTGCATTTTATTATTATATCGTATCTCTATTACATATATAAAAATATATGATATAATCCAATAGAACTTTTATATAATTAACTTCGATAAGTACCGATGCTGCTGAAATCGTAAAATAATTGATGTGGGACAATTAATTGAGATTAGTACTGCAAGACTTAACCATAGGCATCCTAATCGAGATTGCTTTTCTGTTTCATCAGAATTCATCAGAATAGTTTAATTTCGCATGCGTGAGATTTCGCGGCTTCTAAATATTCACTGATGCATGATTATTGCATTTCATTAAAGCGCAAGTATTGATTGCAAGATGTAGTGACAGATTTGTAGTGTTATTTTTTAATTACTATTATTGTTATTTTTATTAAAATATATGGAAATAGCATATTTGGAACAATAATACAATCCTTATTTTCTTTAAAAAAAACTTTCTAAAATGTATATTTTAAAATATTTAGATAACATGCCGGTAAAATAATTAAAAACACTTCTCTTCTCAATTTTCCAGGGAACCATTTCATGGAATGTTTTTGCTCTTCCATCCAATTTTATATTATTTATACATACGATATTACCAAAAATATAATATAGCTAAAAAAATATCAAATTCAATACGCAAATATTCATCGCGAGAAATCTGATTTGCACTGACAAATATTTCAACAACGTTAAAGATCATAACATGAAAATCAAATGACACGAATCGAATACGCTTTGATGTTACAGGGAAATTCGATTAGATACATGATCACGTAATTTATTAGCGTTATCCCGCAGGCTAAGCTTCTCGCCAAGTCAATTAAGATGTCGACAGACAACGAGAGAGCCAAAGAGGGAATTATCCGTGAGCGAGAAATGCCTCGCGGCTGTTCTCGTGTCAAAGAGAGTAAGAGACAGAGAAAGAACGAAAAAGCTAATCTTCGACGCCTGCAACATACCGCAATAAGTTCTCTGCCACGGCCGGTACCGTGAATTAACGTAACAACTCACCTCGATCTCGAGCAGCGTTTGACCTTGCTATTGTTCGTCGCACTATTGTGACCCCACGCTGGTCACTCGAGACACTCGAGATTATGAACAGGTTTCACCGTCTTGATAGCAAACTGTTGATAAAAGACAGATCGACAGCTTCATGGCACGTGCCATGCGTCACCTTTGATTTACGTAAATATCATTGTTACGTGATCGATATCATTCACGTCGCGTTGTCGTATCGTATATAATTAGTATAATATATAAACGCCCGTAAAATGATCGACGCGAGTGATATATGAACGGTAACACAATTGCGACGCGGATGTATCTTATTGGCTGTGTTCAATAGAGAAAATTAATCAGTTAGCGTTTAGTGATTTTTTAATATGATTGATTCCTACACTTAGATCCAGCAAAAAACTAAAAGCAAGAATGAATCATATCACTGAAGAATGACTAAGCATTAAATGATTAGTTTTTTGCTGAATGCAACCTATTACGAGTATCTTTATCTTGCGAACGAGAGCACCGATTATTCTCATCAAGCCGGTGCCGATTCGACAATTCGACAAAATTTGGTGTGATAGATGTAAATACCAAAGTACAAGAAGAGTACCATTAATTTAAACATAATAGCACAATTTTTTTTATTGTGGCACGTGAAATTATTTCTTAAAAATTTTCAGAAAAAAAAATATCAAAGTTTCTTGCTGAAAGTGGAGACAGGGAAGAAGGAAGAAAAGAAAGACGCAACTCAAATCTGAACTAACAGCCAAATATAACTCCTATCTCTTATATACCCACTGATATCAATGATCCCAGAGCCGGGAAACAATAGGAACACTAAGCCGTAACACGCACTTAAAAGACGAGATCCGTCGGATCCGAACAACGCTAGTGATCAAAGATCTAACCACCAGATGGAGTCATTTTCAGCTCCTTAAACGCAAAAAATCACGTATATGGACGCAGATGAAATTAAACTCGAATCTACAGATCGCGAGTCAATCGCACCAAGCGATAAGCCACTCGACGATATGTATGTACATACGAATAATAAAGATTTTACACAAAGAAAGAAAATATCCTTACTCTCTAAATCCTTTGGAGTAGAATCTTACTCTAAAGAGTGAAAAATTCACTTTTGAAAATGAGAGTGGCTTAATTTTCAATCTTTAAAAGTGAGATTTCACTCTTCACGGTGACAATTCACTCTAAAAGTTTTAGAGAGTATGTGTATAATAAATAATTAATTTATATTATTTTTATTTTTAATTTTTATCATTTTTAGTAAATAAAATTGAATTTTTTCTCTTATTTTCTCTCTCTCTCTCGTTCTCTCTACGTACATAATATATATTACTTATTAAATAATATGTAACAATTTAATTTTAATAAATCTATTGCATTCTAAACGATACAATAAAATACGGTCATTATACCTAGCATGCGCGGTAATATTTTTCAAACTGTACAAGCAATTATCCGCGAAGCAATTATCCGGGACGTATTTCGTTCATAAAAGACAGCTCTTTCGATTTTTATGAATAATTACGAATGATTACGAAATGCCTTTTATGAATAATTACCAGTCTCATTTCCGAAAACGCGCGCGTGTAGATTATTGCTACACAGTAGAGAGGAATTCGAGAGCAATACCGATTCGCAATAATCCACCATAATAATTTTTCCATTACCGTATAACGTAATGAACGACGCGTATAATACTTGTCGCAAGACACAGGCGATACTTAAGGCACGCAATGCCACATTTGCGAGACGTTCAATTGAATTTTCCCGACGTTATGCAACAGTAACTTTCGATCGAGCGCCGGCAACGCGATCCATGTTAAAGCCTAACATATATTTCCACGCTGATCGAACATATTTAACGCTTGTTGCCGTATTTAACCGTTGACTATAACTCATTCTTTCGTAAGCTTAATTTGTGTGAATATATTTTATTGCGTGAATATACTGGCGTGTTTGTTAGCATTGTCACGAGAATGTTAATCCATTTATTTAGCAAATAAACGTCTCAATTTTTGATATTTTGAATTCTTAATTCTTTCTTTTCAGAATAATAACTTTTGATAATTTTAGAAGATTTAATTTTTTTATTATACTATTATTCTTTAATAAAATTTATTGCACAGATATTTCGCATTCTTTCTTTCTCCCTCTCTCATCTTTCACATTTTTTTACTTATCTTATATATTTCTGTTTCTTCATCATTAGAAATATTTACGAAATAATTAATTATTACTCGTAAATCGAAATCTCTAAAAAGTACTCGACTAAAGACAAGTAATTTTCGCGATATCTAATATTTTTGTATTATTATAGTTACATGCACGTGATAATAATAAAAATTAATAAAAATTAAACAATAACAATTTCTTATTTTTAAAAAATTGAAGAAAAAACATATATATTTTGGAATTTATAACAATAATTAAAATAAATAGTACATAAATAATTTTATTAATATTAGTTAATTTATAATCCTTTCAAAAAATTAATATCTATATTTACCACGAAAATTTGTAGCCTTCAAACGATCATCAAATACGACAATCGCACAACAATCAATGTTACAAATATTTATTTTCTGGCATTCCAGTAATGTTTTGAGTTAAAGAGAGTACAAAAAACGAACCGATTGCTGAAACCGACGCAAATGAACAGGCACTATTGGCTCTGATCCTTCGATATACCTTCAATCTTTATCGATGCACCTGCAAAATATAATCGTACTCCCGAATTAATAAACGCGAAACACGAAACACAACACATAATACACGTAAAGATATAATATCGTTCGATTGATATCATTTCCGAAAGAACACGCGTAATCACGATAACAACTCATGAATCAACATTAAAAAGACTACCCATGTATTCAGCATTCCTGAATGCATTTTGCGAATAAATTTTTCCGGCAAAGTCGTAGATTCTGAAGGTTGTATCCCAAAACTCGACTCTGTCAATCCGAGTATCATTTTATCTTTGTTATTCACCGAATTGCATTTGCTGCGTTCAGCAGAAATAGTAGCTTTGTAACTGTTGTAAAATTCTTCAATGGTTGGTTTATACACTTTTATACACTTAGATCCAGTGAGTAAAGGCAACTAAAGGCAAAATCAATCATAAAAAATTTTACAAGTTGCAAAGCTGATTTCTCTACTGACGCAGCCATTGTTAGTCATTAATCGATTTCCGCAACAATTCCAAATAACTTCGCGTCCTTGATCGGTCTTGCAAAATTCCAAGAAGCGATTATGGCTGCGTTTCAAAATTTATTGCTAGTAATGAAAAGCTAAGTTTATGCATTATAGATTTTTAGTACTGGCAGTAAATTTTGAAATAGCTTAAATACCACTGATCTAATTTTCACCGAATGCAGCATAGAACCAAATTAAAATCGATAGTAATGCGTTTGACTATATTTCTTTCACTGATTTCATTGTATCATTCTTATTTCACAATTCACAAAGTCTTTACTTTCAACAGAAATAATTAACACATTTAATTAACCGATTTTTTTCATTTGCTGATAACTTGGTTAGACTTAGAACGAAAGTACAGACCTTTACATAACGCATAAAGTACAAAAGAATCAACCAATTAGAGTCCCTCCGTTCATAAAACAAAGAACTTCAATTTTCTTAAGTTTTATATTATATATTATGCGTTATATAAATAAATCTATGCTTCGGTCTTTATACAATATACAAGTATTGTATTGTATATAAAGGCCGAATATAACCTGATGAATGTACAAAATTGCTTTTTTATCTGATTAATAAGATATGATTAATTACCAAACTGATAGTTTCATAATGAATAACTTAAGTTATCATTACAAAACCTTCAGTAATTAATCATAGTTAGAAAAACATAATATTTACATTATCATCAAGTGCAGTATAACTAAATAAACCATAAGTTAACCGGATAATGAAAAACCGAGTTGTAAATTTAATCTCCACTCAAGTGAAACCGAATATTGAGGGTTTAAGTGAGAACTGTACCTCTAGTGTGATCATGGCGGACAAGAGGGGCAACACAAAATCTAAATAAACGATCCCTTTTTGTACATACCTCTCATCCACACTATACTTCACAATGCTCCTTGATGCTGCTTTCAGTACTGGAGAGCACGTGTGATAAACGAGACAAGCGCGATTGCGGAAACAAGATCCAAGACGATGAAGCATGCGGAAGTACATGGAAAGTATGTAGATATATCAACACGGAGCAAGGATTATTAAACGGTCCCGACATCGTGAATCGATGTCGGCTCACGTTGAGATAATCATCCGTCTCCACCAGGCACAGATTCGACACTCCCGGAATTACAAATAAATGCGAATGAGAGACAAACACCATTGACTTTCCGCATAACTCGCCTAATTACCGAGGACGCGACCGGCGGCTATTATTAGAAAATTTTGGCGATCACGTGATCGTTTCGTGCGTCACATCGCCGACGCGCGATATTAATTGGAATAATGTAAACTGTGATTAAAAGAAACGTTGAAACATTTATTACCAATATTAATATTGATATTAATACTGTTATATCAATACTCGATATCAAATATTAGTCAGCATGTTCGAATGTAATTTTGAATCACAATATTGAAATCAATTGAATCGTGAGATTGCTATTAACTTCATGGAACTTTCCATCATCGCCAATACGATTTATTTGTACTGTGTCAACTAATTGAAATAGCCGTATTAATTGTTTATGTATTAAGGATACAAATTTGTCGCAGATTCAGTGCTCAGGTGTTTGTGCAGAAAAATATCTATCAGAAAAATACGCGCGCAAACGCATAACGTTTTACATTTTACGTCTAAGCTCTTAGGAGACACCGTGCGAACTGGCGGGCGATTACAAATTTTAGAATGGTGGATGTCACATCGCGTCATCTCTTTTTACATGAAAACCTTAGCAAGCTGCGAGCAGCATTTTATGTATGTGTTTTGATTCGTTCTGGGGTTAAAAACATCGTCCGTAACTCGTATAACTTGCTCGTTGCACATTTATATGCTTATATATATCGATTTATCGATAATTATATATTAGTTTTATGGACTTGTTCTTTTTTCAGAATTGCTTGCGATTATTTTCTTCGCTTTTCGTTCCTCTGAAAATTACATATATTCTCATTTGAGAATGTCACTTATGTTGAATGCCATTTACGTAATCAAAAATATTAATATTGTGGAAAAATTGTGACCTAATATCGAATATAAGTCTATATTTAATATTTTAATATTAACTTCTCTCATATCATTATTATTATTAAAACATAAAAATGTTACTTTTGATTACATTTTACGTCATTCTTTATCACTGAAAAAAATTCAAAAAGATATATTCTATGATTTCGCATGTTCCTTTATTACGTGGAGAAATGTAATGTAACTCATCCAAATATTATATAAAACGACAACATTCCTTATTTTTCGAGGTGCACTCTTCTCGGTTACGACTTTAAAGTGCCTCGTTACGCGACACAGTTTCGCCGAGTGTGTGTTAACATTATTTTTCTCTTGGCTAAAAACAGATCACGCCGAAAATAAGCGTGCGTACACATGCGTACGTGCGATTCCTCGTGAGAGATAAGCCGATCGGTCGGGTCGATCGCAGCCACGCCCCGCTCTCAGAGTCCTTGCGAAGAATGTGTGAAGTCGTTGCAGTTGCATCATTGCAACAGAATATAACGGCGTATCCGACGTTACACGTCACATCGAAAGACAAAGGAACACTGCTCGAGCGGAGAAAGACCGTTAAAAGAAGAAAAACGGAGTAAAAAAAGAACAGTAATAGTTTTTGATGTAAAAGAAAGAACTGTACTATTATAAAATTTTCCTCGAGAGATTTTTGTATTATGTAAGTATTTTATTAATCACGCTTAAACATAATATAATATGATATCGATCTGCACACATTTTCATACATTTTATTCATTTTCTAATTGTAAAACAAATAAAAAAAATTATGACTTTTTACGAATCTACGACAGAGAATAGTGCATCTATGAATTTCTTTATCATTTCGATTCTTGACTTGGCTGATTGTAGCGAGCTTTTATTCATCGGCATCTCTGAGTCTTTTTTATCAACTTTATAAATTGTAACAAATTAAAATTGATTAAAGTATAATTAATATATAATATAAATAAGCGAAAAAAAACCTTATTCAAAACGAATGTTAACTGGTACTTTTACGTAAATTTTTATATACATTTTCCAATTTTATGAAGATTGTTATAAGTCTCAGAATTTTTGACTTCTCTCTCTCTCTCTCTCTCTCATTCCCTCTCGCTTAATCAATTTTTTAATATGATTATAAAAATTACAAGGCTTTACAAATCCCATTACTGTGACTCTCACTTTCTGGCGACCCGGTGAAAATTGCAACCGTACCGCACTTATATCAAGATCATCTTACATAAGCGCGACACAGGATCGGGTCCGTCGTTTGTTACGTTACCTTGTGTATACACGTCGATCGCCGAAAGTAATGCGCTCGCGCCTTTTTTATCCGCAATACCAAAAGTCGCTCTCCGAATGAAGGCAAAAGGCAAAATCTTGTAAAAAAAATCCCTGACCGATCTGAATAAATAACTTGAATAATAAATTTGATACAATTTATCCACTGACATTATTTACTTTCGGTTTTATTAATTTGTATGTATACGTGCATTCATACGTAAATTATAGATAAAAAAATAAAATTAAACTTTACAATTGACATACGATAGTGTTTAAATTCATATTTATTTTTATTAAATTTATATTATTTTGTAATGTTAAATTAGTTAGATACTTTCGAAGATTATCTGCCCAATTAATCTGCCAAGGCAAACCGCAAGGAATTCGACCTTTCTCCGGTTCCAGCAAGATTGTCATGCGAACACCATGCTTCCGCGTATCCTGAGACTTCCGGGAAACCGCAGAAAAATCCTCGTTCCTGCTGGACCTTCTACAGCGGGAATGTGAAATGCGGTTGACTGCAGTGAGCAACAACTATTGTCGCCGGTGTAACCAGACACCGAGAAGGGGCTATTAACAGTGACATGTCTCTCATTAAAAAATCTCCCGCGAGTGCCGCGAGTCTCTCGCGTGTGACTCATAATTATCACTAAGGCAAATTTTTTTTGAGGCTTGAGCGAGCAATGACGTTCGTATTCTGCAACACGCTTGCCTGCTTGATTTTTGTAACGCGTGTACGTACGTTGTTAGTATCATTCCACTGATTTCGCGTCTTGATATCGACCTGATCCTGATCAAGAAGCGTGAAGCAAGGAGGAATTGATTACAGTAAAAATAATCGTAAAACACGCACGTTGTAATGACTTTGTCAAGTCGTTGTGAAAGACTAATTGTAATCTTTACATAGTCTTATTACCAATGTCTGATGTAAAACTTGAAGAATTCTGAGATAAAATATCAATCAAAGTTCTAATATAATGAATATAAAAATTATTTTTTGTTAAATAATTAAATTAAAGAATGAATTATATAAATTGAATTAATGATAGATTAAAAATAAATAAAAAATAAATAAAAAATATATAAAAAGCTTCGAAAAATTTACATATAAGTAGTTAATGAATAATTTTTTATTACTTAATTGATTATTATCAATAAAAAAATAAAGAGTAGGCTTATTATAATCTGCATGGAAAAAATACCATAAAACAAATTAAAATCAAGCAATTTGAATGTTAAATTAATACATTAATTTTTAATACTTAAAATCATACACTACAATGACAAATTCGATTAATACAGAATCATTATCAGTTCATAAATTTAAAAAATTATTTTTTTATTATTGATTTATAAATTAATGAAGACTGTGTCAAAACGTTTACATTTTTGTATATAATTTCAAGTATTAAGTTAATATATTAATTAAACACCCAAGTTGCTTAATTTTGATGTTCTGTCTAATTGTTTCTGTTTGGTAATTATTATTATTAATTAATATTTAAAGAATCCAATCACGCAACTTTTAATAAATGCGATATAGTACATAAATAATATGTTAAATGTCAAAGAATTTTTATTTACAAATGTTGTTGAAACTTGACAGTCTAAAATTATGTTATCTCTCTCATGAATATTATTAGTACATATATTATTATTATTAGTATTCGCAAGTTACCGAACTTATTCGCCGGTTTCCATTCTCTATAGCGTAAGGATAATTCATTTATTTTCTCGTCTATGACGTTACAAAGTTAGGCGTTGCCGAGGCGGCGCGCGATTGTGTAACGTAATATCGAGATCGAGAACCAGCCTCTGGCCAGACGGAAATAATGCTCGGAGGTGTGTCACCCAGTTCGCGATCGCTCTTCGATGTTTCTCGATATTCATCGATCGATTAATATACCGGGTCATATTAGACATAAATGCGAGCTCGAGCGTGTCAAAAAACAACCTGGTTCTCATTTCACGCACGGGCGATTTTGTGCGCGTGAGAAAAGTTAGTTGATGCAATTTACATCCGATCTGTCGTACATACAAGGGTGCGATAATTTTTGGAAACTATATTTATTCGATCAATATAATCTAAAAAAACGAGATTTGAAACGAATATTCACTATTTAATTTGAAAAATACTCGACTTACAATTAGTGAAGCCTAACATAAACATTTAAATTTTTTAATTATTCTCTTTCTCAATTATTCTCTTTGCTCGGTTAAATTTTAAATTTTTGAAAACATAAATGTCTATTTCTTCTTAAATTCGCTTAGATCTTTTTATTATGTTATCTCTTTTATTTATAATCTTATTACATTTTATATATAATTGTACAATCTTATATCTAATATGTATCTCTTTCTGTGATATATATAGTTTTTATTTTTATATTCTATTCTATCATTTTTACAATGCAAATAAAAACTATGCTTTCTAAAAAATAATAATTTTTTTTTATATCAAACTCTATGAATAGAACTGACTTAAGTCGCCTTTCCGCTTTCCTCAAGAAATGACGTCAACGTATTTTTACATCTATAGCAATCTCTATCTATGGTTTCCCTCTCGAACCGCCTAAATTGCAAATCCGATATGAATTTAAATTTATTAAATAATTTTAATGTAATATAATTTATTATTATAAATCTCATTTTTATTATTTTATTCTAAGATTAAAACTACAAAAAATATACCTGCTATATAGAGCGAAATAATAGTACAATTCGTCTGACAATAAACATAATAATTGTATTTAAATATAACATTTCATGAATAATCCGAAGTTTATGAAAGTATAATATCTCCAAAGTATTGAAATATCCTTGAAAGTTAAGCTGATGCTGTAACGGATTCTTTATTACTTTTTGCAAAACATGCTAGTTTTTCTTCTATTTACTTTTCAGTAAAGAAATTAATCATTTACTTGACGATAAGTATAATCGCTACTTATGTATACTTATCGTTACCTTTATTTGATGTAAAATATGATAATATGTAAGTAACAGCGCAATAATGATAATTTATCCATACCAGTGATTGTCTTGATGTTTGTCAACATTTTATACATTATAGCGAACATTTATACAAAACTTGTAACAAAATAGCAAACAATAAACAATAATTTTATTAATTTTTTTAAATAATTTTAAAATAATTTTTTAAATAATCATAATAATAAATAATAATAATTAAATTTAAAACGTAATTACACAATGAAATCCTTTTATTTTATTCAAAATCATAAAAATGTCTCGATTTTTTGACAAAGAATAACAAATAATAATAAATAAAATAGTAATGTTTCAATTAATCATAATAATTATAATAATAATTAAATTTATGAGATAATAACATACATAATAAAATCCTTTTATTTTATTTAAAATTATGATAATGTTACGATAGATCAAATGTATACAGATACATCTTGATAGACAATTCAGTTATGTAACTACGATAAGCATTAATCAATATTAATCTTGAGGTAAACACCGGATAATGAGATCAATCAAAACATGCATCATTAGATTAGCAAATTAACTGCGCCTTGATCAAAGATACCCAAATCAGACAAGCAAGTGATCGTGTCACTGCTATATTCCATTACAAATTACTCGTATTTAAAGATCTGGTGAGCAGATCTGGTGTGCGATTACAAGTTCGCGCTAAGTAATCGCAGGAAACAGAAAACCGATTTTTTTCGAATAGTGTTAAATATCCCTATAATTATGAATCCGTTATTATGTAATAGTACGTGCAGATTAATAACTGAGATCTTGCTTTGGCAAGAAATAGCAAGATATAATTATTCCGGACAGTCGGAGGACGGATGTTATGATGAAATAACTTATACTAAATTTATTAACATTTAATTATATAAGTGACAATAAAGTGTCCTGGTAAATATCTTATGCTTGTAAGATAATAAACTTTCGTCAATCCTTGTCTCTCATTTTGAAATTCTTAATCACCATTTTATTTTGCAACAGGTTTGAATATTTCTATTTTTTATATAACATTTACTTCACAAAATAACAGATTTCATTCGTTGATACTCAAATTGATATTATATTTTAAATAGATGCATGTTACATTATTAAGCATTTCGAATTTATGTATACAAAACTAAATATCAAAAATGACTTTTCAAAATAAACGATACTGTTATATTCATAGAGTACCTAGAATAATAGAAAAATTTAATGAAATTGATAATAATGAAAAATACAAAATGGCAATTAAGTATATCTATATATTATACCGATACAGAAAAGATCAAATTCGAACTTAAAAAATTGGATTCAAATTTTATTTCGTTCAGAATTGTATTATATTCGAAATTGTATTACTTTACTAACTATGACGTGTAAATTCCTCTATAATTAAAAAACAAACTGTGGTTAAAGATATTTTTCAGTCCAATTAATTCCAAATCTGTTCATTTTTCATGATTGTGGAGTTCGGCATAATCTACACAATATTATAATTTCAATACCAATTTGACTAAAACCACTTTTCTATAAAATTAGTGCGAAGTTCTTTAATTTATGATACTACAGTAACAACACAGTTAATAAAAATCTATAAAAAAAATTAGAAATTTTGAAAATTAATGAATAATAATTAAAAATTAAAAAACAAGTTAAGAAAATAATTAATATTAAATTATTCTAAAAATTATATAAAGAGCAATAAGTAGTAAAACGTCGCTAACAATCCGAGAACTTAAACTGCCGCTCGTAAAATATACAAGTGACTTTTTATGGTGTTTCTCTCTAAGAGAGATAAATGAACATTAAACCAGGAAATACGTTTATTTGAACGTAGTGAAATGATAGGGTGCCCATTCTGCGTGCCAACGTGACAAGCTTAATCGCCTTATATCAATTTAGAAATGTTATATATTATTTGTCGCAATGTCATGATTTAAACAATTAACTACTGCTATTTTGTGACTAAAACAATATAGTTTCTTATTGTACAATTTATCGCAAATTTAATATTGATAAAAAAAATTAAAAGATAATTAAAATAAAATTCTTAAATAAGATATCGATTTTGAAGTTTATAAATCTATATTATTAACTGCATTTATTAAAAATGTATGAAAATTTCATAAATATTTATATGATCATTCAAAGACATAATTTTCTTTTTTATTTCTTAAAGGTGATTTCTTCAACATTCCTTCACAAATAATAAATAAAATTCTCGTTTTGAAATATACATGAGAAGTGTCCAATGACTTACAAAGGACGTGAAAGTAAACTAACAATTAATTTCTCAAGAAAGGATTGCATATAAATTAATCGGCAAGCAAGGATGAAAAAAAATCGTCATAATATAGATCAATTAGCCAGTGTTTACACTGTTAGTGATCATTTTTACAGGCATAAAACTAACATATTAATCTCGCAGATAATAACGATAATACATACCTGCAGAATTACTATCTTGCGGACAATTTGCACTTCGTATGGTAAGCGCGTAATAGTGCACCGCAATAGAAGACACTACGTTCCTCTCAACATATGATTTATATTAGCGCGGTGAACTAACTGTTTTATCTCATAATGAAATATTAAGCAATCTTGCACTAACCGACAGCCGCCGGACACGAGCGAGAATAAATTCACATGTTACAATTAATACTGTGCTATGCGTACATTACGTTAGTTAGAAATTTGTTGCTTCATATCTCTACATGATCGCATTGCATTATAAAAAAGATATTTCGTAACAGAGAAATTAGAATTAAATATGTGCAATACACACACACACACACACACGTGTGTGTGTGTGT
>NW_011627093.1:1781971-1801193 GCF_000204515.1 Acromyrmex echinatior | reverse complement strand
TATATATATATAATATATTGTATATATATATATATATCTTTAAACATATTTTATTTAATCACATTTTATAGATTTTACTATTTATTCATATTATAATGATTGCAAATTTTGTTAAGACAAACTAACATTTCAAATTAGCTGGAGAATATATTTTATTATTATATAATTCATTTGATATCTTTTTTTCTTCTAAAGTTCTTATGCGCTAGAAATCCTTTGTCTTCAATTTTTAATTTAATCGCATTATTATATACCTCAGTTACACCTTAAACTTTAAATAAATAATAAAATTACAGGTACATTTTCAATTTCGATTTTTGTCAAGGAAAAATTCCATATTCAATTTTCTAAAGAATTTACAGTAAAAAAAATATCCGGTAATTTCAAAATACAATGTACAATACATGTTTAAAAATATATTTTATAATGTGCAATTTCATAAATAACAATCTAAACAGTCTAATTGATTATATGTATGAGTATATAAATTGATAATCTAATTTTGATTTCGTAACAAAAGACTTGAATGAAATGACCGCGAGAAAAAGGACTGTTATAATGCCGAGTACTAACAAGATCCTGCAATTTTTCAATGACGTATGTGACATCATGGCTAAGGTAGATCTCTCGGCAGGTGGAAAAATGGTCTCGTTAAGGTTGTGGCATCGAAATGCACTCACATATGCACGCATATCTACATAAAGTGGTGGCTAAGCGTATGCTCCATTTACCAACGACAGCTTGCGCACGTTTAACATGTTATACAATCGTTGCACCGTTATGTGTTATAACATACGTACATCTGTGTGCAGTATATCGTAGGTAAATAGTGTTAGACTCTGGGTAGGTGTGGCGAGATAGACTGGCCGTTGGCTTCCCTCGCCAATGGCGGGGCGCAGGGTGCGCGAAATGAAAGTCAATTCCCTATATAAAGGGTGGTTTTCCAGCCCGACGACAGAAACCGATCTATTTTACTCACGCGCGAGTATCACGCCAAAGTATTGTTCAACATGAGGGCCTTGGTACGTGCTGTCACATCTCCGAGCAAAGTTCTTCGAGCAGTGCTGAGAACATTTTTGTTCGGACATAATGCTTAATCAGATTGAAGTTTAGGAGTCGTCGTGCCAATTTAATTTTTCTTTGCTTATTGCGCTTTATTATGGTGTTCATTTACAAAATTGGAAAAATCTATTAGGTGTTGGAATTAATTCGTAGCGTTTTACAAGTGATGGGAAGTACTTTCATTAATGTATTTTTTAATGCTCATGTGAAATAAATAACATTCTTTCATTAAAAACGCTACGAATTAATTCCAACACCTAATATCATTTGTGCGAAGTTTAATTTGCGTGCGAAGATCCTTAAACCTTTCAAATTTTGGATCAATATCTCAATTGTGATAATTTTCAGCTTTATAAGATTTGTTAATATTGTTTTGCGCGCAGATATCATTGATTCGTCAATAATTATTTGTTTTAAAAAATAATTAAATTAGAGTTATTAAGATTATCATTAATATCATACTTAATAGTTTTTTTTATTAATCTGCACTTATAATTGACGATTTTATGCTTTATTCAATGTCTTAAGTAATTGTCTCGAGTTTATCAATTTTAATAACTCTAATTAAAACTAGATTAACCAAATATCCCAGTAATAGTTATTTTTACAGATATGTATACATTTAAATTTTCACTAAAAAGTCTTTTAATGTTCTTGATTTTGAAAAATTCATTACAATAATTTTTAATAATTATCCGTTATTTGACGTTAATTGTCTTTGTATTTGTTAATATTAATTTTTATAGATTTCTTAACTAATCGATTCACAAATTGTTATAGATTTTTAAATGACATTTCTTTTTCTATTTTGATTTTACAGATTTGCTTAGTACTGATCTCCGCGGCGTTCGCTGCCGAAGAGAAGACGGTCCAGAAGCGTGGCCTAATTGGCTTGGGTGACTATGGATTTGGCGGTTGGTCTGGTGGACATGGTGGTCTTGATGGATATGGTGGATATGGTGGATATGGTGGATATGGTGGATATGGTGGATATGGTGGATATGGTGGATATGGTGGATACGAGGGAGGTCATAGCGTTGCCATCGCTGTCAAGGAGAAGGCCGTCGCTGTTCCCGTCGCAGTTCCGCATCCAGTTCCCGTCGATCGCCCCTATCCTGTCAAGGTATGAATTGATCAGTTTAATTTTGGATAGAATGTCAACAAATAATAATAATCTTGCATATAACTTGGATAATTTAAATTATATAAACAATTTAAATTATATAAAATTAATAAAATTTATATACATTTTAATAGAATATATTTTAAATGTTCCATTTTAAATAAATATTGAGTTAATTAATCGAAGTCTTGACTTTAATTTAATATTTACATTTTTTATTAATTTTAATTATTATTTAATTCTAATTAAATACCAAAGTGATTGAAATAATTGTAAAGTATTGTATTAAACATTTTAACAAAGAGAACTAAAGAGCAAATAAATATTATTATTTGTTTTGACATATAATGGAGTCTGAATTCTTTGTTATCTTTAGGTTCCAGTTGAAGTTCCCAAGCCAGTCCCAGTTGCTGTTCCGGTGCCAGCGCCATATCCCGTTGTTAAGACCCAGACAATCACGATTCCCGTAGAGAAGCCTGTCCCGGTCTCGGTCCCCGTTAAGGTGCCAGTGCCCGTACCTGCCCCATACCCTGTCAAAGTAAGTTAAATAACAAATAGTTACACAAATATATATACAAATTCTAATTTTCTATTAGTCGTGACACTTTTATAATTTTTGAATTTTTATGAATTAGAACATACATTAATTAGACGTGATAACAAAAAAATTTGACAAAAGTTAAAAACCTGACAAAAAATATCAAGATTTATATTGTAATTTCTACATGAAAAAATCGTCTCTTCATATTTTAATATAATTTCTGATAAATTTTAATTATTCCACCTATGATATATTTAACTCGTTATATATTGTCTTATTATAATTCTTTACCTGTCTATAAGCGCAACAAGTAGAAATCGAAATACGGTTATTAACGGTTTCGTTGAATGCTTTCAGTTTTCAGTAAGTAATTTCCAGCAATTAACCTGCGATAATTAACTGATATTCTTATTCCATATATCGCAATAAAAATTATGATTTTATTTATATCTGCGCGTTATGCGATTATTAAATAAATGCAAATGTAAGAAAGAAGAAATCGCTGACATAATTGGACATAATTTTCAGCTTATTATAATTAAATCAAAATTATACTTGAAATTATTAACCGATTATTGTAATTGACGATTAAAATATGTTCAATTGATATAATTAACGCGGACATATTAGCCACAATTGTTTAATATATTAAGTACTGTGTTTTGTTTTTAAACTATATAATAATAATTTTGTAATAATAAGTAATTAATTATTTTAAGCGATCAACGATTATATTGTCTATACATATTAATATTCTATTAATTACTTAATTAATATTGGTATTTTGTTAATTTTAGGTCGCTGTCCCCCATCCGGTTCCAGTCCATATCTCTCACGCCGTTCCAGTCGCGGTCCCACATCCGGTCGTCGTCAAAGAATCGGTTCCCATTTTTGTTAAGGGAGGCCATTACTAGATGAATTTCTCCTCAAAAATCACATATACACACCTCTCCGCTCCATGACCCTTTTCCCAGCAGCGCAAAATCCATCACGACAAGCGTCTGTTCCAAAGACGCTTCTTTCGTTTTTTTTTATTCACGAAATAAATCAATTTTGTAAATGTTTTCGTAAAGAAACAATCGACTTTTTCTTTACCTTCTGCATACATAATTCATCTTCTATGCCAAATCAATATTGTTTTAAATTATACTCTTATACTACTTATATCAAAATTTTGCAATAATTCTTTCAAATATTTTAGGACTTTTTACATAGAATTTTTTCGTATATAGAAGAAGAATTTTTAGTTTTATAAAATACAAAAAAAAATTTTTTAAAGAATTAATAAAAAGAATGTTATTTTATTGATATAACAATATATAAATAGTTATAAATTTTATGTTTTTGTATTTATTAAATTATACATTTAAAATTAACAATTTTTTAAAAATTTAAATCTAAACTATTTCCAAAATTTTATTTGTTTCTATAGTACTCACTACTGAAAACCATTTCACAAAATTAAGAATATTAGAATCAAAACAAAATAAAATATATTCGTAATTTTTATTACAAAAAGAATAAAATTTGCTATTAAATATTTATTATTTGTGATATTTATTATTATGTTATATGTAGGTTTATATTACACAAACATACATACATAAATTTGTATATTATTATATATATATATATTTAATCTTAAATTTATCATTATGAATATTAACGACAATATGCGAATAATATGAGATACCTTTACATACTGTTACAGATTAGATATTTTTATGCATATTCTTGCCACGCTTAGGAATTGTCAGGTTGTACATTTGCGTGAGCAACGTCGGATATTATATATTCTTGTCATAATGAGAATTGAATTGCCTGACCTCTGCTCCGACTTTATGATCTCGGTTTGCTTTTGCTACTAATTAGTTATTTCAACAAGTCTTTGTCACACATTATTTTGCATATTGCTTAAATATATTCGCCTTTTACACTCTCTCGATCTATTTTTAAGCGAGAAACGTGAGAAATAATGTCCTTAAGCGTAATAAAATAAAATAAAGTATATTGCAACAGTATCTGTCTGTGAAATTGCTACACAAAATTTCAGCAATACTCTTATTTTTCACGGCCTTATGTTAGCAATTCACCTTGATTACAAAATAGAAAAAGTGAATAGTAAATCGTCCGGTTTAGATAAATTGACCAATGCCCGAAAACCTTTGTTTATAAATGATGGGTTGAAAATATTACAGTATTAAAATATTAAAACTGAAAATCTAATAAATAATTGTATGTAGTTGAAAGCATTTTCACAAAATTGTCATTTACACGTTCTAACATTTTTTTAAATAATTCTTTTAATTTGAATTATAATTTTTTTAAATTTTAATACTCTTTGTATAAAATTTAAAATGTATTCTATTTCTTTTTTATCAACAAATTATAAGAAATGTTTATTACAAATATAATTTTATTCTTATATTTACATTAGCCTTTATAATATATTCAATTTTGTAAAACATTTTTATAGAAAATTATTATAAAATTTCTTTTATATATACACACTTTTAATTAAAAATGTATTTATCCTATAATAATCCTTAATTATTACATAAATGTCTTATTAAACAAAATTTAAACTATAACCGTAAAACTTTAATCATAACATACTTAAGCATAAAATGAAATATTAAATTATAAGAAAATATTTTTATATTGATATATAATTAATTCCTGTCATTTCTGTCACAGATTACTTCTTACTGACTTATTTCTTTTTTTATCGAAATATAAACGTCATTTTAACCGAAGATAATTGAGCAATCACTTTGCTCTTTCTTTCTCTTTTCTTCCCTATTTTCCTCTTTTCTTTCCTCCCTTTCTATTATGAAAAGATATTTATGCATTAAGTTTAAAATTTTATTTCTATTCTAACGAAGCATTTTCGAGCATCGAATTATATATTATATTATAAAAATATTTTTAAAAGCAAACCAATGTAAGAATGCAAATATGTAATCAAGATCGAGGCAAATGCAAGAATGTGAATAAACATTCATATAAAATACTTCAGATTATTTCGAGATAAAGGAAAGCATATGCATATTTTTACAAATATGCCTGTGCATAAGATTTCCATAAATTTTCAAAGTAGCCGCGGAATTTACACAAAATCAAGAAATAATTTTTTTATACACGTAAATGCGTCTCTATTTACTATTTAGTTATAAAAATTCATAAGAAAAATTTTGTTATTTATTATCTTATATAATATCATAATATATGTGTGTGTATGTGTGTATATATATATATATGTATATTACAAAACTCGCACACACGCAACTTTAACACTTATTCAAAACAGTCCTTGGTGAAGATCAGCCATGCATCGGCCTGCCCACATTTTGTGACAGAAAAGGCAATTAAGAAAGGCATAGAGGAGAGTGGGGTAAATCGGATCTATTTGCAGTTTTTACTCTCTATAAAGCATAAATAAAGTCCGATCGTAAAATCGAAGATGCTGTTGGAAAGATCATTTAATTCCCTTCATTTTTGCTTCAAATCATTTTGTATGTATCTCTCATCTGTGTTGAACTATAATGGAAAATGTAAAAACATTTTTTCCAGTCCGAACTATTGGTTCCAAATCGGAACATCTGGTCCAAATCGAACACTCCCATTTTATAATATATATATAATTTTTAAATAGAATTTAAAAAATATTTTGAAAGTACTTTTAAAACTTAATACTTAAAATAAATACTTTGTAAAACGCTACGAATTAATTCCAACACCTAATATATCATATATATATATATGTATATATATATTAGTTTTATTGGAAAAATTTATTGGAAAAATTCACATGTTTGTAAAACCTGTCATATTTGTTTCTCGGTTCTTTCTGTAAAGAAAATAATTGTCTAGAATACAACGACAACGGGATAATTTATATAAGTTAACAGATTTGAAATTGTTTAATTAAATTCAATTAAAGATTGAAGTTGAATAATGTATTTTCTATAAATCTTCTCAAACATATAAAACATACAAACATAACTTAACATAACTTATTGTATCAACGAGAAAATTAGAACGAATTATATAAAGAGTCGTTATCAAAATCTTTAGAATATAAAAAGAATTACAGAATTTTTTAAAAACTTATCTTTACTTGCAGTTTCAAGAGTTAATGACTATATCTTTATAAATATATATTGTTTTTTAATCGCTCAGATTACTCTTCTCACTCAGCATCTTCGCTTTCTTTCCTTTTCAACGAATATATCTATTTCGTTTTAAGTACAAACATTTTAAAGGCAATATAAATAAATATAAAATCTGTTTTTTATTCCTGACTGCGAAAGACACCATGTCGCATCATAATAATCACTTGTGCAATACAATGTGCAATTGTCTTAAGCTTTGCCATGCATAAAAAGAAGGTTTTACTATAAAAATAGAAAGATAATTAAAAATTTTAATAAAAATAAAATTATATAATTTCATGGATCACATTAATTTTATGAAGGACATTAAAAGTTTATTACTTATGTCATTTACATAGCAAAAACAGCAATTTTTCCAAAAAATGTATTTTTCAGGAAAAAATGAAATCTTTCCGAGTTTTTTCAGCAATTTAAAAAAGCGGTTTTTTATAAAAATTATTATATATACATATATATAATTAGTAATATATATTATTAATTATTTTAATATAATTATCTTAGTTTTATTTTTAAACTCAGTTTATCTTTTTTAATTACTTTTACATCTTTCAAATTTTGTCATTAATTACATATTTGTTATAAATTATTTAATTGTAAAAATGTGAAGAAAAATAGAAATATTTTTAAGATATGCACATCACGTAAAAACGAGATCTACAAAATTGTCTGCAACAGCAATAATTGATATGAACACAATTGATATGAATGATACAAAAAAGATAGAGAACAAAGAAGACAGGAACGAGCTTCTTCGAAAACATGAAATTGACTTTCTTTCTTGGACAGCGCGAAACGCTCCGCCTACATAATGACTTCTCGATTACATCAATTTACACAATAACGAGGCATTTGGTGCTGATATACCATATTTAGTAGTTAATATATTTGACAACTTTATTGCCTACAAATATGATTCTACATTCTTTATAAACTACTAAATAAATAATCTGTAATATAGTTATCTTATTTTCGTCATTTTTTTTACATTATAAAATTGATTTATTTATGTAATTTAAATTGTTAAATCTATATTATAGCTATACACAGGAAATATCAATTTTGTTAAATAATTCAACCTTTCTCACTTTTCTCACTTTTAATTTCACATTGTACAGCACATTAGTAAACAATTATTAAATTAAAAATAAATTTATAATCAATATATATTTAATACACACACACATATGCGTTACAAAGAACGTAGAAACAATATTCGAATTTTGATAAACACTGGCTCGAGCCTTAAAGATGCGAAAGTAACGTCACGGCGCTTGTATAATGCAGATCGTGTGCATTCGCAAAATGCGTGCATACGTATATATCAAGGTGACGCGAGGAACGTGCGTGTAATAACCGGTGCGCGACGAATGGAACATGGAATTTTCGACGATTTCGCCGAGCCTGACTGACTGGACCCGACACTCATAATTATGCAATCGTTACAAACGATTATACATCTTGCATTTACAACAAACGACGAGAGGACCAGTTTCCGGTGTCGAAATCAGAAACGGTTGCCGATTTATGCAATTCACGAACACTCGCTTGTTTTTCCCACCCGGAAACTATTGGTTCAAAGTGCTTATTGAAGTTTCTGATCAAACCCATTTTTCATGCTCAATAATATCAATATTCAATTCTTAATTCCTTATGTAAATTTTGTATGTTATACAGCAAAGCAAATATAACTTTATTCTAATTTCTTTAATTTTTAAATATTTTTAACACAAATAATTTTGTAATTATTTTTAAGAATAAAAATAGGATTTTAAAGAAAATTATTTTTTTTAGATTTTCTTTAAATGCTTCTAATATCCGACTTTTAATTGTTAATTTGAATTAAATAATATTTTATAATTAATATTTTTGCAATTTATCTTTTTAAATAAAACCGGATTACTAAAATAGACCAATATACTCATAGACACCTTCACTTTCTTTAGATTTTGTTGGCAAATAACATTAGAATTTACGATGGATGAGGCGGCAACTAAGCATAAATCTTCACGAAGAAATGTCCAGAAGAAATTTATTTTCAGATCTCGATCGTTCTTTCTCTCGATGGAACCATTTCGTCTACGCAAAAAGTTAGTCGTTGGCGCCAGCCTCCATAAATGTCACATGTAAATTCGGATCATCTATATTATCAGCCATATTCGAGATTGCCAGACATCCTTTTTCTTTTCAGCGTAAAAATCCGGGTTTGTAACACTATAGTGTTTATTTTTAATTAAAATAAATACGCTCTCCCTTTTTCTGCAATGACTGACAAAAATAAGATCTTTCTTGTAAAAGCTATTAACATGTTGAGCTTGATATTTCAATAGCAATCTAAAGTGAGGCGATAAAAATTATATTTAAGTAAATGAAATATTTTATGTCTTATATTTTAATTTATTTTATTAAGTATTTATTATTTTAATTATATTAAAGGCATTACGTATTATATGTAATTTAATCATTAGTTAATTATTCATTAATTATTATTTATTATTTCATTTAGATCCAAAAATACTGTAATTTAAAAAATAATGAAAAATTATTTTTATTATTTTTTAAAATTATTAAACAAAATTTCTAGAAAAAAATCTATATTTTGATAAGAAATATTTATTAAGATTATTTAAAATAAATCTAGAAAAAAAATTCGAAAATGTTATGACCGATTATTTACATTTGCTAATCGGTTTTTAAAAATTAATATTGTCAATGTTGATATAACTTCGTATAAAATATATAGCAATAACGAAAACAAATATTCAATATTTCTTTTTAAAAAATTATCTTCCAAGTTTTTTAAAAGTGCCGATACTATAATATTTTTTGTAAAATACAGAAGCGCTTATTACTCTTAATTTGCGAGTCATAATTTATAAATTTATTTGCAAAATGTGTATCTAAATTGCTCGCAGCTAAGACATTAAGTCCATTTAAATGACTCTGAACTACCATAAGCATTTTTCGATTGATTATTTATGTTTGTCAAATTATGTAAAGAACACGGATTCGAATTTATATTCAGAAATTCGCGCCAAGTTGAAAGTTATGGAGAAATGTCAACTCAATCACAAATCGATTCTGATTGATAGCTTGCTAATTAGATATATCTTTTGAGACTAGTTAACTGTAACGATAAAAAATAAGATTAATGTAATTTTTATTTTAATTAACAAGAAATTTAATTTTTTGCCCTATAAACTTTATAAAATGCTTTATAGAAGAAGATAATTTAGATAATTTACTTTTTTATATAAGAACTTTTTACTTATACATTAATAAATATTTAATATTTATTTACATTATTTTTAATATCTTTTAAAAATAGTTAGTCTTTAAATCAAAATTTCGTTAAACCATTTATTCATAAGAAGAAATTAAATGTAAAGTAAGAGAGACAATTTGCTATTTATATATTTTTATCTCGCTGAAAATTAATACCGAAAATTCCAAGATCGAATAGTTTATTATACATCGTCCACGATATACTTATACATAAACAAATAATCTGCATAAATCCGCTTTGGGTTTGTCTCATGGATTCTACGGTTGTAAAGGAATCTGGAAGATGTATTCTGTTGGCATGGCCTCGCATACCTCGATTTCGACGTCATCCGGGAATTTACGAACTAATTTACGGAGTTTAATGACAGCGTCCCGAGAGCGACATGTTTTTTCTACTTAGTTGCATGTGCAAGGTTATCCAAGATATTTCTTTTTCATTATTAACTTCTTTCTTTATTAACACCTAGTAGCCGACTGTAATATATACTTGTCACTTCACAAATATATTTTAATTTTACACATTCTTTGTGACAATTTCTAATCAATGTAAAATCCATATGAAAAAAATATATACAGGAATAATCTGTACTTACTTATTAAATCTTTTAATTATTTTAGTAACATAAAAATTTTATCATGTGTGTGTATTTTACAACACATGTGTATGTGTAAATTTAAAAACTAGAGAGAAAAATATTATTTTACATAATTTCTTTATTATTGTATTTTATGATACTTACATGACTCAATTTTTTTAAAATAATCTCTTTCTTATATGAAAATCAATCTTATTCTTATTTTTATATACTTTATATAAAATACTGACCGCTGAAATTTTTTTAAAGGTAGCCCTTATATCTTTCATTCAAGTCATTTGCAATAAATTTTACTTTCATAATACTATTTCTTTTATAACATTTTATATTTTTCTTAAAATGATATTAACAACTATATTACAATTAATATCCGTGGTGCAACATGATCCATCAGTGAATAGCACGCAATTTAAGTTAATCATAAATATTAATCATACGTAACGATGTCAAGTGTTGTAACGAGTATAAGTGATCCGTTACCGCAATAATTTTCGTCAACACGTAGACAGCTGCTCATCTATGAGAAATATGTATTAACGATCACGCTTTCTTCAGGTTTTCTGGAACTGATCGGACAGGTGAGGCCAATTAACATCAAGCAGCGAAATTACGCGAAGCTGCCCAAAAGTCGGACCACTTTCGGTAATAGCACGGTTCAACCTGGAAAGAAGAATTAAGCCGGTTCCATAAGATCCATAAATTCTATAAACATCTCGCGAAAAGCATAGCACAAAAGAGATAGGTGGCGACGATTATTTAATTTACAATTGTGAAATAAATGTATATATATATATATATATATATATATATATACACACATAGAATTTTTACTATAAAAATAAAAAATATTTTACAATAATCGAATAGCTTTTATAACATTGTCTTTTAAATTTTAAATATTTAAAAATAAGTATTCAATAATTTTCACATACAAAAATTGCAAAATTTTGTTATAAAATTAAAATTAAATTAAAACTAATTCCTTATATTATTTTCCATATAACTTTCTTTAGATATAATTAATCTTTTTTTTTTCTTGACGCCTTTTTATATTTGTTCACAGAAGAGTCGTGAAAATCAATTTTTCTCAAGCTTTTTCTCATTTTTCTTTAAAGTTTATGGGATCTGATCTGTCAAACGCAAATCTTATGCCTGTCGCTTTTTCTCGCTGACTTCAAGAAAAATGAGACGTGGTTACGTAGTAAACGACGCAATAATGTATGGATGAGTGGGCATCCAAATGTAACATCGCGTGATGCGCGTAATATTGTTATGTCATTTTTATTGAGTAATTAAATAATTTACATTAAAATCTTTTTAAGCGGTGATCTTTTATGTCGTTTATTGTCAATATAATATAATTTTTCATTAAAACTGTACATATACAAAAACATCTAATTAAAAGTAATATTATAATTATGTATTAGGTGTTGGAATTAATTCGTAGCGTTTTACAAGTGATGGGAAGTACTTTCATTAATGTATTTTTTAATGCTCATGTGAAATAAATAACATTCTTTCATTTAAAAACGCTACGAATTAATTCCAACACCTAATAATATATAAAGTTTATACACAAAATATAGTATTAGAAACAAATTTAATTTTTGAATCTTGATTGATACTAATAAAATAATTTTAATAAAATTCAAGATGTACAAAAATATGCAAAGTATTAAATTGCGGAAGGAGAATATTTAATATAATAAAATATTTTAATATTGAATAAAATATGAAAAGAATTAAAAGAATATAATAAAATTATTGTATTTCTGTCTATTTCTGTCTTACATAAATTTAAACTTTACCTTCTATATAGATAGAATTAGATTTGATTCACACACAACTTGTAATTTTGCTTGTAAATATTTATTGTGCCATAGTTAGCTAAATTCGAAAGCTAACCTCATCATTTACATATTTCTCATTCGCGTAAGATTTCAATTACGGAATCAGGCGAGCGCATAATTGCACAATCAAATAATAATAATTGAGAGAACACCCATGAGCGCGCTCATGATCGCAAAACAAAGAACCACAAAAATTGAATCAGTATGGAGCCTTAATTAACCTATATTCTGCCGTATAAAAATTCCTTTACGCCATTTACAAATCGACATAAAATTTATAACAAAAATAATATACATAAAAAGAATTTTATTAAACAAATATTTATCTGACAAACAACATGAAATTTTTATTATATAGTTCAAATTATCATATAATATTATGTAACAATAATTTTTATTTAAATTTTATTAATTATCGTTGTGATAAGAATTTCTTCTCTTACCTAATAATTACATACATATAAAATTTATGAAAGATGAGTATGATTACTGAATACAGAAATATAGAAATACGAAATTCTAAGATTTATTAAATTATTTATTAAATTAGGCTTCTTTATACAGTTTTTCACACAAACAATACTTAATGCTATAAATTTCGATGCGTACGAGGTGATGCATTTGCGCAAGGTCTGCGCGAGTCTTTCTTACGAGTCGAAAAGAGTCGCGCGGGTGCGAGTTTTTCGACAATCCCCTACTCGCGGGACCCGGTTTCGGTTTCTTTTCACCTAACCGCGTTTCGGTGGTGGGCCCGGTTGCCCACCACTTCGCTCTTCATGTCGTCTCTCCTTGAAGGTTTATCGTATAAAAGCAGGGGAATCTTCATCGTGCTCATCAGTCGCAAACACGACGAACCAAATCCGAAACTGGTACAGCATCATGAACGCCAAGGTATAATTGGATACGACAGTTTTTTAATAAAAATTCATTAACAAAAAATCGTCCAAAGAATAAAAAAGAAGAATAAAAATCTAGATCTCGGAAAAACTGATCGTGCATTGCTACGAGGATGATTCGTGTTCTTAAAAAAAAATAATAATACATTCAATTTCGTTGCAGAAGATAGACAGTTTTATAATTGATGTAAAATTAAAAGAATTTTGTATAGCTAAATTAATCAAAAAATAAATGAACAAAGAATATTTACGGTAAATATTTTTTACTTTTAATTTAACGTATTTATAGTTAATGTAAATTAAAATTAAAATTTATTTGTTTATTAATGTGACAATGAAACACAGAAAGATAGCGATTTTTTCAACTATTCTTATTAAATTATTTAAGTTTTTATTTTTATTTTTAATTTTATTTTTCACGTTTTATTTTTAATGTAAATAATTTTAATATATTGTTTCTAATTACAAAATGCCTGAATATGTATTATTATCCAATTACATTAAAATAAGTTAAAAAATTAACGTATTGTTATGCGATCAATATATTTGCAAACTTTTTAAAAAGAGCAAAGGGTATAAATCTTCTAATTTACAGGTGGTGGTTCTCTTCGCCTTAGTGGCGCTCGCTTTCGCTGAAGAAACGAAAAGCGACACAAAGAAGATTGAGACCGCAAAGAAAGATAAGCGTGGTCTTTATGGAGCTTTAGGCTACGGTCTTGGTGGGTTGGACTATGGTCTCAATGGATTAAATACGTACTCGTCCCTTCCGCTCACCAGCGTGAGCCACGGTGTTTCTACTGTCTTGACGAAGGAAGTTGCTGTACCCGTGCCCCAACCAATTGCCGTACCCGTCGAGAAACACGTTCCGGTCCCGTATAAGGTATCGATACTCCCTATGTTTTTCCTTTCTCAAACATTCGTTAGAATGCGAACGTTTGCAATTACACATATGATAACAAAATTTAATAGAGAGTATCTGAGATAATTTCTTTCAATATTCTTGATTCAATATCACATCTTGCTGCTAATGGAAAATAGTAACGTTTCTCGAAGTCAATTTTCTGGAAAGCACAATTAGATGAAAGTGAAGCAATTAACCAATGACTTATTGGAGAAATAATAACTTCACTATATTCATGTGTTTCAATAGAAAGATCATTTAAAAGCGATTATGATTTCTCCAACGATCTCTAATACATAACATCTAACATAAAGATTATTTTACAATTACGATTCTTTTCATATTTTCAATCTCTTAAATATTAACATAAATATTTTATTTTTAATTTAACGTGTTGTAATTTTGATTAGATCTTTAATGTGTTACTGCATATATTCTGCCTCTGATGTAAATTAAAATCTACGAATTTAATGAACCTTTTCACACAAATATTTATTTTTCAAAAGATTTTTGTTTGGTAAAAGTATAGAGTTAGTTTCTAAAATAATATACTAAGATCTAAATAAAATATAGTAATCTAATCTTTCAAAACATTTCTACTCTCAACGCATTTCTACTACGCTAATAAAGTAATGGTAGTATGAAGAGAGATATATCTACTGTAATAAGTGGAGCGTGATTAGAAATGCGAAGTCTTCGTTTCATACATGATGTTTTGCGTTATCTTGGGAATCAATCACCTTGATCCAAATATCACTTATAATAACAAAATTAATCGAATCTACATTGTATACATTTGTATTTTTAATGAAATTTACACTTTGAAATCGAAAAATTAAACAGGTAATAGAACAACAAAAAATAATTTACTAATTGAGTAAAGCAAACAGTTTAGCTTTTAATAATCAATTGATAAGCCAAAATAAGCTACAAGAAGCTATTAAGCTTTGTATTATATTATAATATATATTTTTATCTTATTTATCTTCTTATTTAATTTTTAATACAAATACAAGAATGAAAAGGAAAACTAATTTATTCATAGGCTTGTCTCATCAATAATCAAATTCGATCTTTCTTTTTTTAGGTGCCATACGCCGTGCCTGTGGACCGTCCGTATCCCGTCCAAGTACCCAAACCCTACCCAGTCGAAGTCACCAAGCATGTTCCAGTCGCAGTAGACCGCCCCGTACCCGTTCCCTTCAATGTTCCAGTTAAGGTTCCAGTTCCCGCCCCGTACGCCGTCAAGGTGCCCCAACCCTACGCTGTCCCCGTCGTCAAACACGTGCCGGTACCAGTTGAGCAGCCGATCGTTTACACGAAATTGCACGCTGGTCTTGGATACACCGGTCTTGGATATAACGGATACAGTGGATACAGCGGTTACCCGAGCTATGGATACTCTTCTTGGTAAAATGGCAACCCTGAGAGCAACGCTCTTCATCATCAACGCAAAGCATCACTTGGACCGCTTGGATCTTTCAGAGCTTTTAGTGTTCATCTTCTTTAGAAAAGCGTTCCCAAAGATAGATATATATATTAATATGTGTTAATATATATACTTCTTCGTCGACAATAAGTGTAATTACAGTGAATACTTCACGTTTCGAAAATTAAGAAACAATTTGGAGAGTTTTTCATGTGGGATTCTTCTGATTTTGAAAAAAATAAAGACATTTCCGTGACGAAAGAATTTAAGTGGTGTTCGCGATCATTAAGTGTGACTACTTAGGTCTATATGTTTCTACCTGTAACTTCATTATACTGATTGTTCATCATCGAAATAAATCTTTTCTTATGACAAGATCGTACATTTTTACTTCTTCTTATTATATTCCCTTTTTGATAAAATTTGCAAAAGATATTTATTGTTTTACAAATCATGATGTAAATATCATGATGTAAAAGAAGATATTACAGAAAAACGTAAACAAACGATCCTTTTTCTTATATTTTACAATATTATTATATTTACTTTTAGATTTTACATTTATTTATATTTTTTATTTGTGATTACTTATATAAGCTTTTTCTTTACTTATAATTAATATCTATAGAGCCGTATAGATTTATATAAGATAAACAATATATCGGAAAAATCAACGCGATAAATAACTGGTAACGTGTTTATGATAAACAATTTAAGTTTTTGATTACGTGAGCATCTTTTACGAATTAAGATTATAAAACAAGATTGAAATTGTATAATCCAGGCATGAAAGCGAAATTTAAGGCTACATTATGAGAAATGCTTACTTGCGGCGGTGAAATGTCCATTAAATGGAGAATGAGGACACGTTAAACACGCGATTAATGAAATTTGCATGCAGAACACACGCCACACAAAACGTACATTGAATATGCACATATCGTAAGCAATCCCGTTGAGCAAGTCCAAGTCGTAACGCTATTTGTACACCTGCCCAATAAAAAATGTCGCAATTTGATATTTACGACGGCAGGGCGTTTCGCGAGAGACAATAGATTCTACGAGCGTGAGGAATAAGGATGACATCATTCTAATAAGTATAAATGTTTTATTAAAAAATAATACTAGCTATGTGAGTGTGTTCCAAAATTCACTGCCAATACTGAAAATTTATGGTGCACATAACGTAAACTATGAATTTTCAGCGGTGATAGTAAATTTCGGGACACAGCCACTATATTAGTATTAAAATAATCTCACACAACCAAAGAAAAATTATAACAAAAACAAAAACTCAACAATTTTTAAAAAAACCTACTTGTCTATATACAAATGCGCAATCTCAATTCTTCAGAAATCAACAATTAAAAATATATTGTATATATTTTTACTTTATAGTTAGTTACGTTAATAAAAATCATCATGTCAAAGAGAAAAATCTTATATGTGTTCTATTCTTCCGTTCCATTATATTTCTTCCAAATTTAATTGAATAGAATCTATTTCAGAAGAATTGCGACATTTATAAACATATATAACATTTACGTTATATACAGCCTCGTCGACTCATCTTTCTATTTTTACATCCAATTATTATTAAATCGTGAGAATAGATTATATTTGATAGAAATCAATTGTCTATTCGCAAAAATCGTTTTATAACAATTAAAAAATTAAACATGGATCTTTAGAAATCAGCGCTATAATAATTGCTATAATAATTTTTTGGGGATTTCATTACATCAATCCCAAAAAAAAGCGCAATTATTATAGCGCCGATTCCTAAAGGTCCATGTTTAATTATTTTAATGTAAGGAATCTTTATATTTAATAAGAAATCTCTATTTTATTGTAAGTATCGTTTTATAACACTCGAGTATCTTTTTCCATGTTATAGAAATACTTTGATGACGATTACTGTGGGAGAAATACCTATTAGCGTTATTTCTTCAGTAATAATGCTTAATGAATTGTATCCCGCAACATAAACATGTGTACAAGTGTCTAATTAATATTTCCGAAATGATACAAAACGAGAGTATATAAATTTTAAATCTTTCTAATGAATATCAATATTATATAAATTTTTATTGCATTTTAATAAGTATAAAATTAATTTTCTGTCCAATTATTCTTTTTTTCTTTTAAATCTAATTGAAAAGTGATCTGTATTTGCGATAAATTTGGAAAATATCACTTTATTTCACGTATTAGGTTATCGACTTTGAAAGTGGAATGAGTCAAGTTTCCAAGAAAGGGCAACGTCATTTAGTACTCGTATGTTACTTATTCAAACCCTTTAACATTTCGCTTAAACCGCTTTCAAAATGACCGGTTTGCGTATATCGTACGTCAATGATTTATTTCTTGATTTACTTTTCCTTTCAACCACACAGACCTCGCACACCGCCATAATCAGTCGTTCTGTCGCATTTCGAAAGCTAATGATCCGTCGAGTAGTCGGGCTGAGATGGCTGGAATTGGGCCTGTTGGTCGCTATTATGCTGATCGTAGGATTCATGGCCTTGAGAGGTATAAGTGCTGTAGTGAGACGTCTCATGGCTAACATGATCACCTCCGCCTTCAGTTCCAGCGGAAATACCACTTTCATCATGATTCGATTGTGGAATCGGGATCGCTTTTGGCACAGGAACGAAGATCGGCTTGGTCAAAGTAATCGGATGAGGTACGGGGACTGGATGCGGCACAGGCACCGGTTTAGATATCAGGAACGGCACCTAAATTCATATAGCAATCTTGTTCTAACTTTCCTATTACTATTTATACACGCTTGTCTGTTAATGCGTGCTCTCTCTTTCTCTCTCTCTATATATATATATGTATGTATTAATTATTGCACAAATATCATGTCTCAGTGATTGAATTGGTTAAGATCAATCCCAAAAAATCGGGAAGTTCTAAAATTGAATTCTTACTGAAATAATTCACAATAAAATTTTTACAGATTTAAAATACTAGTAGCATTAAATGATCAATTTAATTTGAAAAAATACTATTATTATTTCAGTTGATTGTGTTTAAGTCGAAAGTAATCAGCGAGTAGTTATATAGCTGAAATAAATATATTTAAAATACATGTAAAAATATTATACCATCAAACTTTGATCGTATATAGTTAGCGCTTCTTTTACTTAATTAATTTATTTATATCTAGTTATCTTATTCTAACTTATTATTAAATCAACTATTATTTATTTATAGTTATACAATTAATCTTTCTTAAGCAATTAAAAGAGCATGCAAGAACTAGGGTTAGTTCATTAAAATTACAATATAAAGTCATTATCATAAAATTTTTCTATTTTTTATTATATATAAAAATATAAAATCCTAATTTTTAATGCAT
>NW_011627093.1:1641768-1781630 GCF_000204515.1 Acromyrmex echinatior | reverse complement strand
TACGCTGCCCGAAAGATGGGAGAAAGTAGTGGCCAGCGATGGACAATACTTTGAATCATATAACCAGTTTTTTACAATAAAGCCTCGAATTTCGGAAAGAAAACGCTACGAATTAATTCCAACACCTAATATATACACACATATATATTATATATATATTATACATATATATATTAGGTGTTGGAATTAATTCGTAGCGTTTTTAATGAAAGAATGTTATTTATTTCACATGAGCATTAAAAAATACATTAATGAAAGTACTTCCCATCACTTGTAAAACGCTACGAATTAATTCCAACACCTAATATATGTAATCTGTATAAATAATTTCAGCATTAAAATGTAAAAAATGTACTTAATTATATTAAAAATTCTTAAAAAAGATGTTCTTAAGAAAATTTCTTAAGAAAAAGCAATGAAATTTTTAGACGTTTTTATTTTTTATAAATATATGAATTTATTGGAAAAAAATGTTTTATTATATTCTATTTTATTTGCTTCTTTCGTTTTATTGTCAAGTATTAGTTTTACAAATCTAATTATGATCTTTGCAATTATTTTGGATCTCAACATCCGATTTCAAATTTTTTAAAATAACAAGATTAAATTTATGAAAACTTGAAAAATATATCAAGTTAATATATCAATACTTTCGAATTGTTAATTAGCTTTCGTTTTCTCGGAAAACTGCTCACCTTAACGGGATACGGTACAGGGACCTTGATGGCTACTGTCTTAGTAACCTTGATCACCTTGGTCGGTACCTCCTGTAAATGTACTGATTGCGAGATGAGTTTGGGCTCATCTGCTCCAAGACCGTGGCCTTCATGTACCAAGAACGAGGGCCATGCCGTGACCGCCATCGCCACCAGCGTGAGTAAAAACTGCAAAGGTGTAACATCGTCATGAAAGCGTAACGGACTTGTCTGACAGATTGTAAATTAGCGATTGAACATGACACCACAGCAATTGCAATGAAAGCAATTGCGTAGAAAATTTCAACGATCAAAATTTAAATACTTTAAATCTCAACATTTATGTAATTAATAGAGTTATAAATTTATGATTTAAATAAATAGAAAAGAATAATTATTTGAAAATTATAATGATGATATATTAATATCAAAATAGTACTTAATTTTTATATTGAGTTAGAACAAAAATTTATAACACTACTTTATTTGTATCATATATCTGTTTAAAAAAATTTTTTTTATTATAATTTGGCAATTATACCATTGATAGAACAAAGTTTTAGTTTAAAAAATCTGTATTTTTTATTACGATACAATGATTTTTAACGAAGTTATGAACAATTATCAAAGTCGAAATGCTCTTTTCAGTTGTCAAAAATGCTCAGTCAGTTGTCAATAACTTAGTAATAAGTTTAAAAAATCTTAGAAATGTTTTTAAAAGAATTTTGTAGGCAAAATCTTAAGCTTTTACGTTATAAATCGAAAATTTTTGCATGTCATTTTTGGTCACGTGACAGACCTACAAAATGAGAAGAAAATTTTTCATTTTGTTCAACTGATAGTTTTTTATATATAAAAATAATCAATTTTATAGAAAAAATACAATGACCTTTCAAAAGTAGAGATTTTGGACTTTAAAACTCTTTTCTCTAATTACAATTTCGTTCATTTTTAATAAAATTACAACTGTTCAATTCTCAAATTCAATACTCAAATTTCAATCACAGTTTATATTTCACGATTATCTGTATTTCTATAGATTTCAATTTAAATATATATTTAAGCGATCGCATTTCGAGAGAAAAATTTTGAAATAATGTCATTCGTAATCCATCATTCTCAAGAGATTTATCAAAATCACTATCAAACACACGTATCACAAAGCCATTTCCAGTAATCCGAAAGTCGTGTTATCCAGAAGAAATGAAGAAATACGATGATTCTGAAATCTTCATGATTTTAAAATTTTTGACCACGGTAGAAACTTACGAATTTCAACATGATTGTCATCTTGTGGTTCTGGATCAAGATCCGATGGTGTTTTCGTACTGACTATCATAGTCTACACCGTGGCTTATATACGGGGACCTTCACCATGAATCGGTTCACCACGAAGAAAACACTCACTCACTCTCTTTCCGACTAGCCGATCTCTTTCTCCGTTGATCTCGTCTCTTCTTCTTCCGTTTTTTGCGGTTGTTCGTTTTTGCAATTAGACTTCTCAGTGCAATTAGTTCAACGACCCAAACGATAATGAACTAATGGGACGGAAAGAAAATACAGTAGGGTAAGAGGTCTTAACATGAATCACGAACAAAGAGATTGAGAGTCACGATTGATCACAAAGAGACACACCCTTTCCAATACGAAACTTAATAGATACATGTTTAAAAAAATGCAAATTAAGAATACTTTTATACATATTTTTCTTAATTTTAATTTAGATTAAATTAAATAATATATTTATATAAAATATATGTATAAATCCTTTCAATATAAGGTATATATTTATATAAGAGTGATTTATAACGTATTATGTGAAAAATTTAATTTATTTAATATAAATCTATTATAATATATAAAATATATATTTACATATATGCATTATATTTAGTATATAATAAACAAAAAAGATTATTCACAGATTGATTGACCATAGTTTCTCGTTAGATTATCTCATACAAATAGTAAAAAAGCATAGGAAATAATAATTTCGACATATAACTTACGTTTCAATTTCCGGTTGTATACTAATATGAAAAACGTGCGATCAATATCTTCTCAGAAGCGAAGCGAATGTAATGTAAACGAGAGTGAAAGGACTATCACCGAAAGGTAGCGACGGAGTTCATACAAAGTAAGAAGGCCTGCGACCTGATTCATCGATTTCCATTTCGCATACGTGCAATATAACATAAGAGTGGCATTCGTTTCGTAAAAAAATACAAGTTCATTGTCAATCAGTCGCGACAGAAATATTTATTTCATTTCAAACAGAATCTAGAATAAAAATGCTTTTTTAAAACAAATTTTATAAAAAAAATATTTTCTTAAGGTATTTTAGAATATATGTTTCAATTTCTAATGTTTTTCTTCTTACTTTAATATGTTTATATTAATATATTTGTATTTAGTACAGTTTTAACAAAATTATTACTTTAAAAATTGACATTATTTAATGAGATTGATATAATAAATATATAATCCAAATTTATAAAGTAATTATCTCGCAAAGATAAAAAACACGTTTGTTTTAGATTATATATATTATTTATTATAATACAATAACTTTATAATACAATTATTTATTATAACACTTTAAAAACTAGCGGTGTGAATGCTTAATTCCATGAGGTCTATATAATTTTTATGTTGGTGTTAAATTAAAAACCAACATAGATTTAACACTACAAATTTAAAATCTACACACCCATGGTGTTAAATCCATATTAAATCCACACCGATGTTTTTTAGAGTGAATACAATAATAATAATGAATAGAATAATTTTAATAAAAGTGAATCAGTGATTTCAGTGCTATATTTATAACCAGTGTTGGAGGTAGTATCTCTATACATATATTTAGATACATGTATAGAGATACATTTTGTATATCTAATCTGTATCTGAGATACATTCAAATTCGAGTATTTGTATCTGTATTTAGATAAAAAAACACAACAAACTGATTTTTCTTCTGAACTGATTTTCAGATGCATTTTACAGATACATTTCCTCAGCATAGTCATAATTTTATTTTATGCGTAATTGTCGATTGATCCTATTCCGCAGAAAAAAAAGCAGCTTTGCTGTTGCAAAAATTCTATAACATGATTGATCTTTCAGGAAAGTTCCTCATAGGATTTAAATACAAATCAGTCATATTAAAGAATTACACAGCTGCTTTTTCTGCTGAACATAACCAGTGATCTTAGATTATAAAATTTCTAACGCATGTATAGTTAAGCTGTATAGGAAACATAATGCTTGCAGCATTTTTAATTTGTAAAACTATAATGAATAATATCATCTTATAATTCTTATTCTAAATCGTTTTATGATAATTATAAGTTTTTTTAATTATTTATATAAATAAATGAATGATTATATGAATTATCTATATGAATAAATGAATGATTCATTTAATAACTAATATATTTTTTTATATATTATCATTATTACAATAAAATTAATTTAAGAATATCTGAAATGTATCTGAAGATACTTTCAAAGTATCTAATATCTGCATCTATATACATCTTTATATGTGTATCTATATCTGTATTTTTAGATAAATTTACGTATATGTAACTGTATCTGTATATAGATAAATTTTAAGAGTATCTTACCCATCATTGCTTATAACTGATGTAATCATCAATGAATATTTATTGTTTTTCAGTAATAATACATTGATTTATTTTTAGGGAGTTCTTTTCGATATTTTATCAATATTTATTATTTAGTATCATATATTTCTGTTAATAATGATTACGAGCTTTATTCCAATTTTAGAATCATTTCATTGTATTTATTTATTCTTTTTTTGTTAATAAGTATAGAAAAGTAGGCACAGCACACTTTCTCCGATGATTGCAAATCATTTACTCGTATAAACACTTATTATTTATACTATATGAGATTGCACTAATACCAATGTCTGTAACATTGCTAAAATAAAAGCAACAAAGAGAAAAATCATGAAACCGAAACCATTATCTGAATAATCATAAAGTCGCTGGAACCGCAAAAATATGAAATTAAATCCAGTAATAAGGACAATTTAGATCAAATCAAATGAATCAATAACTATTGTGAAAAATGAACATAACATTTCTAAAATTAAAGATTTAAATTTGTTAGCTGCAATTGATTATTTCCGAATTACATGAGTAATCTGATAAATGCATCCGTATATCTGTTTATACAAAGTTAATTGCGATTATTAAAAGCATAAACATTAATTATCAATTTGTGTATTAACTATACCGTTATTACGAACAATCTCCGTGAATGAATTTGCCGACTTTCATTGAAAGTGAGAGGAGAAAGAGAAGATCGTGCAAATAATTTTACTTTTGCTTTTGTGTCGAACCGGTTATTATTCTTCTCACTCTAAAGCCTTATTTTATCATTCAAATCTGATACCATTCCATATGTTAAAATTTCGTAATTAATTCTACAATTGCACAAGCACAATGTGTATAACAAAAATTTAAAATCTAATTTTAATTTTTAATTTTAACATTTTTTTAATTTTAAATTATTTTTTTAAAGAATTATAATAAAATGCACAGAAACATATTTTTGTTAAATAAATTTGCATGTTAAATTATTTTTAATTAATTAAATTATTTAATATCTATAAATTATTTAATATCTATAATTTAAATTATTTTCTATTAATTGAATTATTAAAAATTAATATAATTTAAGATATTTATCATCTAATTTAATTTAATTATGTAAAATTTATACAAAAATCAATTACGTAAAAAATTAAATTAAGACATAATCAGTATAACAAGATTGAAATTTAAGTTCATAGGCGGAGATGCGGAAGTGAACGTATGGGAAAAGGTATTACTTCCTACCTTCACTTATAATTCAAACATGCTGCAGAACAAAGATTTAACAAAAGAACAACATTTTTGCGTAAGCTTCTTTTTCAGCAAAAGCCAGAGAAAGGCATAAAATGTACACGAATGTCGTTATTCATATTGATTTATAATTGAATATACGTGTGAATTTATAGAGAGATCTAGGAAGTGATTTATTGTTTAGTAATAACAAAGGGCTATTGATAATTCAAGAAGTTATACTAAAACATTCAAAAGTTTGCAAAAAAAATACTTTTATATAAAATTAACAAATTATTTACTAAAACATATTATATTATTACACATAATTAATATATCTTTTATATATCATTAATTTTATATATCATTAATTAATATATCATTATTAATTAGAGTTAAAAAGAAAAAAGAAATATATGTAATTTGAAAGTAAAGAAAATAGTCATCTATAATTTTTGTAAATCATTTTTTATATCTTTTTAAATACTTAATATTTAAAATTTTAAGTAAAAACATTAATAATACAGATAAGTGTAAAGTTTTTTTAATTAGAGAATATTAATTTTATAAATATATGTACATATGTATATTATATTATTTACATACAATTAAATTGTTAGAAAGAGAGAAAAAGAAAGATAAAATAATTTAATTGCTATTTACATATCTCAGCAACATAAATTATAACTTTCACATAAATAGAAATTTTTTAACATAGTAAAAATATTTAGCGAAAGCTCCATTATCTTAAAATTATCTCTTGAAAACTAATGCAGTAGTGTTTAGTACTATATTAAATCAGTATAATATTAGGTGCAGTAAAATTAAATCCATTATTTTTCCAATAGATGGCTTTAGTAATCTGTATCTCGTCTACACGTGATACAGATTACTAAAGCCATCTATTGAAAAAATAATGGATTTCTTTTTACTACACCTAATATGTACTTATGTCAATACAAGCGTATAATGATACAAGCGTATTTTAATTTTAAAAAATTGATATTCTGATACGTTTATGTGTTTTTCTCTCGAATTATTAATATTCTCATCATATAATCGCAAACTCTAGTTTTATAACGAAAAGGTGCAACTTGCATAAAGTTATTGATGTCTAGTCTGCTTATCAAAATAGTTTCCTGTTCACTGATTCATAAATAGCAGACATCATAGATCATATGTACTGAAATCAGCATAGTCTTAAAATAAATAAATTATTAAATTAAATTAATCAACAATTTTTTTGAAAATAGTAAAATTTAAAATTCTATCACAAAATTGAAGAATTATTAAGAAAACTTTAAATCTGAATAATTTTATAATAAATATATAGATATTTTTCCGATTTTCCTGCTCAAATAAATTGTATATCAGCATTCTATGTATCCAAAATAAATTAATAAATTAATAAATTAATAAACATAATTCAAATTTAATCGCTATTTATAAAAGAAATAATAGAGGTATGAATTACACAATAAAAAATTATTAAAGAATTTTTTATTAATTTATATAGAGCTAATGTTGTTCTATTAAAATTGTTTTAAATTTAATTCTAATAAATTACAATATAATTATAATTATTTGTAATATAATTCTATTAAAATAATAAATAAAGAAAATTACTTTTATCTACAATTACCTAATAATAAAAAATTAGAAAAAAAAATTATTATGCAAAAATATTTTATTATAATTTTGTTATAGTTATGATAAATTTAATTAAAACAATTAAAGTTTTTTCAAAACTTAAAAGATTTTTAATATTTTAATTTTGTTTTTCAAAATTTTCAAGATTTCTGTATTTTACAATATAAATGCAATTCATTTAAGATTATGTTTATAAAATTCCAAAGGCTAATTTCGAACGAATAGGCTGATTTCGAACATTCTAATGTAACCCTCTCCTTTCTCCTTATAATGGATAAACAGTAAATAATTAATAAATAATATTTTTAATATCTATTAAACTATTAAAATATATTTGGGGATAAGAATCCCAATTATTAATAAATGAAACATTTTCTTATAAAATAATTTTACGTGTTTCTCAAAAAATATTTTTATTAGAGTTAATTATCAGATTTTGACTAAAAACTTCAGTATTCGAAATAAAAAGGTTGTTGTAGTACTTCTGATTTCAACGCGCTACTGGCAGTTTACATTAAGTCTCCTGAGAACATGCAATATTAACACATCAGAGTACTGCGAGAAACGTATATATAGGCGGAATTAATTGACTGATATTGTCTGTATAGATGGCATTATATAATTATAAATTAATCTTAATAGTGTATACATATAAATAAATGTGTCAACCAAACGTATTTATTATATGCTGAGACATTTCGTAGAACTTGTAGGAGTAATTAAAGTAAGTTAATTTGCAAAATTTGTATGATAGAATTTATATTCTTATATATAATAGTAAAACTATCACAATTATAATATTATATTTTAATAAGTAGAAAGTAAAAATGTTCAGATTATAAAAATTAAGTTGTTATTTCCATAGTTCACCTCTGATAAAAATTTGTTGTAATTTTTAAACATTCATCTGTGTTTCATTCCAATATTGAAGTTCTTTTAGTGAGGTGGAAGGAACTATGACAAGTTAGTCATCACGTATATATTGTATTTATAATTTATGTCTCTCAAAGTAATTTATGTCGCTCAAAAAGGCTAAAAAATGAGCTAAAATATGTAATTTAATAAAACACGTTAATTTAATAAAAAAGTTTTTTGTATTACATTTATATATTATATCGCCCAACGATTATCGCGCCTGACTCTTATTTGCCTTTTTTCACTTAATTTCTTTTGAATAGTAAGAAGTCTTGTGAATTAACGTATATTTAAAAAATTATAAATTATGTAAATATACAGGATGTTCCTGAAAATTGTGGTACAATTAGGAAAGAGATGATTTTACATTAAAAAATAAGTAAAAAACGTAGATAAAAATCTATTTATATGAAGCTATATCTTTGGACAACATTTTCAACAATTTTTAAAGTAATAGAATTCGTCATGTATGAATATCTTGTTTTATTAGGTATTCTTGATTTCTTGATAATAAATATGAGCAGAGACAATAATATTTATAAATGCATAGTTATTTAAAAATTTTCTTAAACACGAAAAATTCATGTTATCTATTTTATCTATTATTATAATTATAAGTAAAACTATTAATAAAATTAATAATAAAATAATAATAAATAATAAACTAATTGTGTATAAAAGTAACTAAAATAATTTTTTTTAATTGTTCTTAATTTCACAACATGATCAAAGCTCTTATCAAAATACAAACTAACGTAACAAAAGATTAATATGTTCAGAATTTCATGCTCAGAACTCTCGCCAACAGTATTTCGTGAATACTGTTATTTTATTCACTAATGTAATGTATTTATGAAAACAGCAACTTGCACAGACAAAAATACCGCAAAAAATAAATAGAATAAAGACTTGAATTTTATTCATAGAGTCAGCGACAATTTCTGTAACACGTTCTTATTTTATTTTATATCATCTTTTAAAAAATAATCACTTTATAATAAATATCCCGTTATGTATCCGTCTTGCAAAATCCAGTTCTTTTTTTACTCCCATTATGCATTATCTCGAGATTTGACCGCGCATGTCTGATTGCTATGTCTTGATTTACATATTCTTCTTAATACTTTCACAGATCTGCACGACATTTCAATTTGATGTAATGGATTGTGTAACAATTTATATTAAAATATATCTACACTGCACTGATTTAACGGCATAGTAATTGAAATATTTTCATTTTAATATAAAAAATGGCATAGAAAAATTAATAGATAATCACTGACATCAATCCTAAGTATGCCACTGAAAATCAATAAATGAAACGTAGAATTCCTAATCTAGATAACCTTGCTTTAGTGAGATTAATATATAAATTCAATACATAATGGTATTAGAAGTTTGGAACTGCAGATATGCAAATATTGATATTTTAATTAAATAATGCTCAAACTTTCTTTCTTTTTTAGTCGAATTTTACTGATTATCCAATAAGTATCCCAAATAACACAAAGTTTAAAATTGTGACATAAGACGTCTTTAAGTTGTCTTTTAAACGCAAAAAATGTTTTATAACGCGATTTCAGATACTTTTTGTTGTCTGGGATGCCACTGGCTAATCATTAATTATCCACTGATTTCAAGATTTAGATGGTATTTATTATAATTTCAATTGTATTGCTTCTATATTATATTATAAAATCATTATGTTTTTATACTTGTATATGTAAATTACTATGTATTAATTAATAATTATATTAAGTTATTAAATTTACTTTTTTTTTTAATTTCATTTATTCTGTCCTTATGAAATTGTCTACTTCCATTTTTTTAAATTATGGATATGGCATGGACCATCTTTTTAAGAATGTGAATCAATTTGAGATGATCTGAAAAAAATCTAACCTCTCGTCAATTGTGCAACTCTTCCCGAAGAGTTGAGATTAATTAATTAAGAATACAAAACTACTGTAATATTTTTTTCATCTCTTTTTCCTTTTTTAGTAAACGAGTCTGACCGGATGCGATCAAAATATCACAAGTTTCGGCAGAGATGAGCTGCCAAGGTTGTATAGTTAACTTTATGGCTCCGGTCGTAAAAGATGTAACTCGGCCGATCGATTTCATAGGACCTGTTCTCGCCCATACGAAGCCACCGAGTGGAATTAATTTATGTATAAATATTACAAAAATATATCGAGTTTTAATTGTCGCCTGGTTTTTTTTTGCTTTTCTATTATTTTTTCTGTAATTTATATGATAAATATTTCTTTGCTACTTTATGTATATATACATCTATTGATGTTTCATTTGAAGATCTGATTAAAAATCTGAAAGTTACGCTTAAGTTATAATATTATTTTAAAATATTGGATTGTCTTGTTTTTTTTATAAAAAATATATAGTATAACAAATTAGTGGAAGGATGCGCATATAAAGAAAACTAACGTGTTGGCTTGATAAGTTAAACAATATTATGTTATCCAATTTGTCAGAACTATTAGCACGAGAACGAATTGATAAAAAATATTCCAAAGCCTTGAATTAATGCGATTATTCGTTATAGAAATACCTAATCTCTGACCAATCAATTTATAAAGGTGTGTCGAATTTCTGCCTCAAGAGTGCAAATTGATTGCAGAGATCTTTTCGATAAGGTTATTCTTAATTTTCTTAGATTTTATTAAAAATCCACACATTTATTTCTTGCAAAATTTGAAAATTTAATAATTATATTATAATATATCATTTTTATATGGTTTGTGTTAAATAAAAAATTAATATTAAAATAATAAATTTAGATTTTATTAAATATTAAGTATTACTTAAATTTTTACAATTATTTTTAATATATATGTTTATAATCTTGCTATTATAATATTTTAGATTACAAAAGTCATGAAAAATTATTAAGAATTATAAAAGACTTTATATAATACATAATTTAAAAAAAAAAACTTTTTAAACAAGATACATTATAAATTTTTTAATTTTGAAGTTAAAATTGTGTAAAATGAACAATATATAATATATATATTTATGTGCCACTATTTTCGAGTGAGAATGATCAAAATTGATTGAAAAAGATTAAACGAGAAGATTAAAATGTCATCGACTACAGCAAATTTTAATATTTTTATTATCTTATCATCTCCTTTTCAATCAAGAAAGAGACCACCCGAGCATGTCAATTAGCTTTCGGATCAGTTTATGCAAACTGCATCTGAAAACTGAGTGCATTGATTTTTGCTTGAGATCTTTTGAACATATCCTTTAAACATATCAGTCATACACTATTTAATCCTTTACATCAAGTTCTTCTCTCACGTTTGCTTTCATTTTAAAGTAAATTAGGATATCGAAAAAAATAAAAAGAAATGTATAAACAGTTATAAATAATTTGAAAACTTTTTTAAACTTTTAATTATTAATTTATTAATTAACAAGATATTTTTCATAATTTAACATTGTTTTAAACACATTAATCTTTAATTTAAACAATAATTTTTTTTTTTTTTGGAAAATAGAAACAAAACTTCTCTATAATTTTAAAAAATACATAATTATTAAAAATTACAAAATTTGTTACAAATTAAGTTTTTATTTATTTTCAAGAGTCAATTAAAAATAGAATGCGATATCCGCGCATTTATATGTGCTTAAAATATAAAATTTCAAAATTTTAAATATAATGTTATTTATATTTATTTTATATATTTGTGTGTATCGATAGTTAGTATAACTTAACATATATTACAAAAGAAATTTCTAAGTCATTGTCATTAAATTATCAATTTAAAACAACTTGTAATAATAACTTTAGTTTCAAGTTCGTATAAAACAGAGTGTCATTAAGAAAGTTCCGTATTTTTAAACCTTTTTATCTCTACGCTTAACAAGTTTTTATAACTAATTATTTTATAACTAAATAATTATTACTAGATATATATTTAATAAGCGTTGTTTTATATTCTGCTGTTTTTAATATAGAATATATTAGTATATATGAAAGTTATATATATATAATTATATATATAACTTAATTAATTATATAAAATATATAATTATATATTTTTATAATTTTTTAATCAATCTATTCAGAATACAACTTTTGAATACACAGCATACTTTATGATACTATAATTCATAAAGTGTCTCAAAATTAGAAAAATATTTTCTATAATAAATTCTTTGATCGATTTGCAATCGATACTTCTTCGATGAAAATGTCAAGACATCTATAATAAAGTCTAGGAACTATGCTTTATTGTTATGTATAAGCATAATGTGTTTTGGATATTTCTTCTTAATTTTATGTTTAAATAATGTATGTTTTTCTTACATTCTTAATTTATTTATCATTTTATACATTTCAAAATAGACAGATAATAAAAAATAATCATATTTAAAAGGTAATCATAAAATTATATAAAAGATTATAAATAAATAGGTAACTATTGTTTAAATTATTGATTTAACATACATATTTTTATTTTAAAAATTAAATAAAACAAAATTATTATTAAAAAAATAATAATTTATGTAATATTTTGCTTATTATTTATGTATGCAAATAAAAATGTATATTTGAACTATGAAATATTTATTCACTTATCACTTATCCTTTTTATTTACTTTTTTACTTATGTGTCTGTTATACAAAATTTATATTTTTACTATAATATTAATTTATTATATAAATTTATAAATAATTTCAGAATTAATTTATATATTAAATAAAAATTTATTTTCGTTTGAGTTTTATTGATTTAATATCTGTTCTGGAATATTCCGTATTATATAAATATAATATATATAAATTTTTTTTATCTTCTTTTCAAACTTTTGACTTTCTCTCATTTTTATAACATCGTTATTATTACAGAAATTATGCGTTTCGCGAGTTATCTCCGTGTCCAAATTCATTCTTGAAATGTTGAAACGTTGACATTCTAAAAATGGATTTGGACACGGAGATAACCCGCGAAATGCATAATTTCTACGTAGAAAGTGCCCGTGGAAACCTCAAGAATGTTATTGTTATTATTATTTTTTTAATATAGGTAGAATAATATTTCCAAGAATATATATAAGAATGATATAAAGCCTGATTATTTAAGAAATGATTAATTACGTCGATTTATCTCAATATTTTATAACGAAGTGAGCTAATCATCACTTAGTCATACATAATATATTAGAAACTGTTGAGAGAGTATTTTAACATCCGACAAGAAAAATACATCAGTGCTGTAATTAAAAGATTAAGATAGAAATCGGTTCGACCAAGAATGCGGTCCATTAAACCTTACGAAAATTGACCTCTTATATTCACTTCTCAGCCTTTAAAAGCCTCCCATGTTTCTTTCAGTGATAATGTTGAGTATTTGAAGATGTACGAATGTGATTTGAACCGTATCTTGAGAGAAAGAAAAAAAAATGAAAAAGAAGAAAAACAAGAAAAAGCGAAAGGCCAATGGACTGTAAAAATCCATGAAGCGTGGAACTGATGTATATCCATTTGCATAAATTATCGTAATCATTTTCATGAAGCTTTAACTGAATCTTCGTTGAAAGATGGGCGCCTTTCTTAGGGACGGATTGACAAAGGACAGCGATGAGAACAACTGTCGCTAAAATGTCCGCGTTAATTTTTTATTCAGAAATTTCGGAGAATAATGTGAAAAAATACAAGCGAGCTAATATGCGAGAGAAGTTGGAGTAAATTAAAAAATCTAGTTCTGCCAATGCCACCGGATTACGACATACGGAGGAAGATCTTGGGGGGGAGAAAGAAGTATAAAAGATCGAAATGTCTCCAGGCAGATGTTCAACTCATCGCCTTGACATCATACAACTAACATGAAGCTCCTCCTGCTCACGTTTGTGGTAAGAGAGACTCATTTCCATCTATCCCCTTAGCTCCAAAATTGCGATTATAGATATCAATTTTCATGAAACAATTTTGCGACTTTTTGACTATTTTCAAATTCTAGCTTTCCCTCCCTCTATAACATTTCATTAATAAAAAGGTAAAATACAGTTTAAGAGAAATCTGTTTGCAATTTGGTTTTATAAATTGAAATTAATATCAGTTTAATGTCTTAAATATAAGTTTGAAACATAAGAAAATAAGAGTAAAGTTGCTAGAATTTACAGTATTGCACACAATATTTTTAATTAATTATTTTAATTATAAGTTAATCATTTTAATTATAATTAAACGATTATCTATAATTAAACTGCAAAGATTTTTAAATAAAAAAAAAATTTTTTTTAAATAAATATTTTAAATTTAATAATATTTAATAACGTATTCAAATAAATTAAGTAAATCAGTTAAAAATGTAACTTACAATATAATAATATTTATATATTAAGAAATAAAAGTACATTTCTTTTTAGTATTATAATAATTCTAAATTAAAAAATAAATATCTTATATGTGAGAAAATAGTAATTTTTTTAAGACAAGAAATTGGTAATGTATTAAATAAATTATGATCCGCTTCTATCGCACATTATCAATTATATCATATTTGCATTTTGTGATCTTTCAAGAAATAAAAAATTTCATTTAATTGCACAAATAAATTGTGGACGACACACGGAAGTCTAAATTCGAATATTTTTGTATTAATTAAAATGCATGAATCTCGTATCAATTTCATAAAATTTAAATTTAATTGCCGAGGCTGATTTAAAATTGCATAATAAATAGCAAAACAATAAATGTAGAGAATTCCGTCAGCTTGTCAACAAGAATGATATAAATAATCTAAACAATTAATAAACACCTCTAAAAAGACTTTAAATTCTATTTTATTAATATACATATTTGATATTATTATACGTAACACATGCAGACAATAAAATACTGTATTATGTTTTTTAAACTATATTTTTTAATCCTGTTTTGCTGATATGTGCAAATGTTATATTTTCAGGTCTGCTTCACGGCAGCTTTAGCAGCATCAGTCAATAAGTCAAAGAGGGACATCCTACCGGGCGATCCACGCTACGGAACCGAGCATGATCATCATCATGAACATGAAAATGAGGTACAAATCTTGAAAGCCGCCGGCGGCTACATAGGTTCTTATACAGTTCCAGACGACACAGAGGACCATTCATTCCAGGTACAATCTCAGCAACTCTACGGACCGCCTAACCATACACCAGGCAAACCTTTGGGAGCTGACTTCTTCGCGACCAGTGATGCTGCCAAAACTCCCTCCATCCTCGTGCCATCCACCTCCTACGGAATACCCGATACTACTCAGGTAACCGAAAAATTTATGAAAATCGTTTAGTCGTGTTGGATTTACCATAAATACAATTCTGACAAAAGAGCAAAAGTTATGAAATTATTCCTTACAGTAAAGCTATTAAAATTCATTTTTATTAATAAACAGTACAGTAATAATGAAAATTTATTATTTAATAAATCGTTGCATTAATTAGGATTTGTTTTTCTATGCAGATTCTTAACAACTTCCTTGGATCCATTGATGACAAAAACTCTGCCGCTATAAAGGTATGTATAATTTATAATATCGATCATATTATCTCTCTACAATCATAACTTTATACAAATTCGTTAATTAATTTATTTAAAATCTTAATTGTGTTAGCTGTGCAATTATCATCTTCTGTTCTACATATTCATTTTTATCTTAATCTTAAATATTAATTTTTTATTTTATGCTTATTCTAACTTCTTGTCAATGTAATAAAATTTAGATTTTATTGTGCTGACTATTAACATAGGTAGTTATTATTAATATTCTATACTTTTGTCATACAATTTTGTAATACATGTATAAATATCGAATTTTCCATAGACGGCCATAGACGGCGTTCAGGAACATTCGAAATTCGATACCGTGCAGAAAACCATAATTCCAGAGCAGCCAGCGGTTGTTAACAAGCATGTGGAAACCGCTCCGCAAGTGAAGACGACGACTTCTCATTTGCCCACTGAGACCCAAGGTGAGCATTGATCTATCAAGAATTTACGATCTCCTTCAATTGTGTCGCGCCCGTTGAGAATTTATGGCTCTCCTAAATTTACATTAGACTTGTAAAAAAGTGAATACCGTTTACACCAAGTTACATAAGATATTTGGAAGGTTTCGAGTTTTCATAATGGTCTAACCTTTTGCCGTTCGAGGCCGATCACGAGAGTCACGTAGAAATATTTTAACGCTTGACTAATATTGAAATGATATATGAAAACTTGTCACGGTCTAAGTGATTTGCTCGCCTTTCATCGAAAATGTATGCAAAAATGTATACCCAATATATAAATATTTATTATGTTATGTAATTGGAAACAGTTTCTTTTCCTCACAGTGTTTATTCACTTTACTTCCAATTAAAAAGAAATCTATATTTCTTTAAATTCTGCATTTTTTTGTGTCTAGCGCAAAAGATATAAATTTACGTAATTTAGAAAACCAAAATAAAGTTTAAAAATAATGTTCAAAAATAAATAAATAAGTATGAAATACATCTAATCTAATTTAATTGAAATACATTTAATCTAATGTAATTTATTTGTCAGTCTAATTATTCTGTTTAATTATAATTATTTTATTTACTATTAATATAATTACAATTAATTTATTGTTGTTAAGACTTGCGTTTTTCGAATATTAGGTAAAGAATTGGCAGTTCATTTTTGTATATTATGAGCCTTGGAGAATAAAAAAAGAATTAATTATATAAATAAAATTCTATATATAAAAGATGAATTAAATAAATATTTGAAAATGGGAAATTTTTTCTGTTTCAGATTTGTCCTCCTTAATTTCTACTTTCAACACTTTCCCCAGTTACGCCTCGTACTCCTCGTACAGCAACATACCCGTGAAAACTGTGAATCATCATTTGCAAGTGCAAGTACCTCAACCGTATCAAGTACCGGTAACCAAGCATGTTGCTGTTCCCATTCCAGTTCCGCACACCGTCGAAGTTCCTAAACCCTACTACGTCCGTGTGCCCCAACCTGTTCAAGTCCCCGTGGATCGTCCATATCCCGTGGAAGTGCCTCGTCCAGTGCCATACCCCCTTCATCATTACGTAAAAACTAGCGTTCCAGTTGCTCATCCAATTGCTCAGCCAATTGCTCAGCCAATTGCTCATTCAATTGCTCAGCCAATTGCTCAGCCAATTGCTCATCCAATTGCTCAGCCAATTGCTCATTCAATTGCTCAGCCAATTGCTCATTCAATTGCTTATCCAGTTGCTCATTCAATTGCTCATCACGCGACAGTGGATGCCAAGGATAATCCAGTGCAGACCTTCTTCGACAATTCCCAGTTGGCGTTCCAAAACGTATTGGGAAATCTACCGACTTTCTCAAATCCTCTGGACGGCCTCCAAAATTCGTTTGAGAACCTCGAGTTCCCCCCTCTATCTTTCATACCATCCTCAATACCGTTCCTACCGCAGCAACCCTCCGCCGTGCCCTCTTCGAACAGCGACTCAGTTACTGTTGATAATGCAGCGCTGAAGGTTGAACCCGTTAAGATAAAGCCCGTCGTGCAACCGAGCAAACAAGCATATAAGTCTTCCACCGCGTGTGCTGGATGTATTGTTTCTTCTGCCACAAACAACAAGCAGGAATATGTGCAACCCACCGATTCCAATGGTGGTTACGTATACTAGAATGTTTATCTTGTAATGGACATTGAATAAACTACTAGAATCTCTTAGTAGAAATATATATTACACGAAGGATTACTCAACGATGACTTATCCCTGAAGTATCAATTTGATCGGAAAGTTTGCTTGTGCTTTTTCTTTTATAATAGTTTGTTTTGATATTTCATAATATATAGAAGAAGAATGTAACTTAACTATGTAAAAAAAGAATTAAAAACTTCCACCAGTTACTTTCCTGATGATACTTATATCTTCGATTAAATCGAAACTATTGAAAGTCTTTCTTTTCCTAGGTACGAACTAGAAATACTATTAAACGACAATCTGTGGATAAATTTTCATGTTTATCAAGTGGTTTCGGCAAATCTAAAAATAATTGAAGAATGTAGATATTGACTGTTTTATGATTGCCAATCTAATAAATAAAATATTAAATTTATGATTATACAGATTATTATTATACAAATTATAAATAAATATATATTTACAGTGTAATAATATTATATTTTTTTCCACATTTTTTCCATAAGTTATCATTTGTATAGACCATTAACGATAACATAGAAGTAAACATATCTCTATAAAAAAGTCTATCTGTAAATGCCCTATTAGTGCCTGGTAATGTAACATTTTAAAAAAACGTTAAGCTATATTTTAATGATACCTCATTTAAAATTATCAAAATATTTCTATTATACGATTCTTATAAACTTTTAAAGAATCACGTATGTAAAAATTAAATGGTTCATAATTTTATTTAATATTTAAATAAATAATTTAACTCTAAATTTTAATTTTTAATTTTTCTATTCAATTTTTACACAATTCTATTAACATGTACATATAAAATTGTTGTTTATGTTATACAATCTCTCAGTCTTTCTTTCTCTTTATTTTATTCCAATTTATCTTTTAAATTTAATTCCTTATGAATAATTTTCACAGGACATATTAATAAATCAACAAACAAAAAATTTCTTCATTAATCCAATATTCTATTCTTATCGGAAATAAATATTGCAGCAATCAAAGACAATAAGATAGACATTAATGGAATAAAACTTAAAATATTTATAGCATTCTAATATAATTTTAGATTCTATACAATCGGAATGACACAAAATTAAAGTTATAATTCAAAATTCAAAAATTGTCTAAACATTATTAAGATTAAAAGGATTACAGGAATTAGAAAATATTTTTTTTACAGAAATAAAGTTCTTTTATTATAAACATTATTGGACCATTTTTAGATTTCTTGATAGGTTGTATCCAACGTCAGTCGAAAAACTGTATCAGTGCGAAAAATTTTACGGAATTACATAGAAATAATTCGCATACTATATACGGAATGGATAACAATAATTATTAAAGCGATTGCAGTACATGCACAAAACTCTGTAAATGTATATTAATTCTCACTTATTTAAATTCGAAATATAGAGAGCATAAAAAATTTTATTTATTATTTGATATTGCATTATTGCAACATTTACTGACTCTCACGAGATAAAAAATTAATTGTTTCAACAATAGATTATTATTGTTTTGCACGTGAACTTACTGGCCCTTACATTTGATTAATCAAATATTAAATAACAATTGTCGAAGTCGCAAGTTTTACCATAAACGACACTTTCTCGATGGATTCATGGACGATCCTACTGGACAATTCCACGTAGTGCTAAATTCTTTGGAATTTCTCAGTACAGCTTGAAGTCTCACATGGCCGGGACAATGAGTATGTCTCATCATCCACCTTAGTGAGATAGCAGTATAAGACTCGCACCACAACTAAAATAGTAAAATAATTAACATTTACTCATAACTTGAATAACATTAGAAGCAATTTTCACAAGAACTTATGTAATAATATATATATATATATACATACATATACATCTATTTAGCAAAAGCGAAAATGTTTTTATGTTACATGCCACATAATGATTTTTACATAGGTCTCCTAAAGAAAACTTTCCCTATTTCTAGTAACTATTGCCTTTATTAATACTAATAAAATCATGATCTGTTTAGCTAATTAAAGAATGCAAACTTATATTTCATATATTTGTGATTTATTGCTATATCAAATCAGCTAAAAACGAATTCTATGAATACGAAAATTCTTACAATTTTTTTTGCAAATTGCAAAAAATAGTTTAAATAATAGTGACTATATTATTGATAATATTATATCGTTTTAAATGCTTGTAGTTTCCTAAATCAGTTTTATTTATATTATTTTTTCTCGTAGTTGTTTCATAATATGATTTTAAATTAAAAATTGGAATGCTGCGTAAACCTGCCATACCTGTCTGTAAAATAGATCATGAGCTAATTTAATCTTTATAATGTTGCTTTATAATGTCAAATATCTCTATTAGAGCTGAAAGTAATCGTGCATATATGAAAAAACTCTTGAAAAACTATCATATTATATATTTGCATCTTACAGAAAACAATATAAAAAAATTGTACATATATTTTAATAAAAATGTTTTAGAACGAAGTGAAAAAATTCTGGAAAATATTATACATATACATTCATTTGTAGGTACTTTATACAGATAATTCCTGCAAAAATAATTCTAGAAAAAATAGGAATACGTATAACTGCCTATTGTGTCAGTTATTGAGCTCATTTTATCAGATGCTTATTTTTGCTTATTATAAAAAAAAATTAATTATTGCAAAATTGCAAACAGTATTATAAAAACTGCTTATACTATTTGATAGAAGATACTTTTTAATTTGCAGTTATGTTTTTAAAGTTTTATTTTTATCTTTTGTTTAAGAAATATTGTCTAAAAACAAAGTGGTATGTCTATATCGATAACTTTTCTTTATCTATTTAGCAAAAGCGAAAATGTTTTCATGTTATGGTGTTACATGCCACATAATTATATAAAGAAACAGTCTTAATATTGTAAAGTAGATTAAAAGAACGGAATTATAATAAATTTTAGGTAGATAATATCAATCAATTTATTGTTATTAGATGAAAAATATATGCCAATTGTAATTTATTGTTACTGATCTTGCCGTTTTTAATTCTTATTTATCTAGTATAATAGAATTTAAATTTAAATAATGCAGTAAATAAAAAAACAAGCAAAGATGAAACTAGTTCTATAAATTATTGATTACGAAATCATCGAAAAATTTTACAATTTAAAAAAATATACTTTTAATTTGAATATGAATCAGACAAGTCTGAGAATTCCGGATTTGTCTTTCTACTATTTAAGCCAACGATTTTATCATTAAATTCCTTGAAAATAGACGATTTATTAGCGACTTCTTTCCCATAAAAATGTAAAACTGATAGAAATATGGAAATTGATGTGTAAATAAAAATGTTTAAAATATCACTTAAAACGTCTTTTTTGCTAAAGTCTTTTTGCTTTTTTGGTTAAATTTTTTATTCTACTACCTTAAGCGTTCAAAAACTTTATGAAGCTAAGAGATTTTTATTTGGATATACCTATAAACATGAGATTGGGACTTGACTATTATAACTGGAATGTTGGCTTACGTGCGCAAAAGAAAGAAAAAGTAATTGCTCGTGCGTAAACTGCGTTAATCCCGGAAGTAAAGGCTCATGACCGTGTCGAATCTTCCACCTCTTGTAAGCAACGATGGCCTCGCGGAGACCACCATTATCAGCGATGTTTTCTCCCAAGGTCAGTTCGCCATCGATGTAATCATCGACCTATACAAGACATCATTCATCGATATGATCAGGTTATTCAACTTCTTAAAACTAAAGCTGATTTATACATAAAAAATTAATGCTTACATAGATTAAGATATAACTTAAAATAGGCTGTATAAAAAGATATTATCTTGATAAAATTAAATATTTTAAAATTTAAATAACGTTTAAATAAAATTTTTAAAAATTATCTGTGATATCTATTTATTTAATACTTGAACTCCCTCTTATTGGTTTATTTTATCACTTCTTTTATTTCTTAAAAGATCAAAACAAACTTAATAAACTTTTTTAATATCAAATATTTTGTAATATGGTTACTAGACTTGCCTCGACTTCGTAATAAGTATTATAGTCATCTATGAAACACTTAGTTCTGCTCGTGTACTCTAAGATACTTTCATTGGTCCACCATTGCCGATAATTTCCGTCGCCGTCGTAAAACCGACCGTTGGGGTCAAATCCGTGAGTTAATTCATGTCCAAGTATTGCGCCGATGGCGCCATAATTTAAAGCCCTACAATTATTTTTAAAAAATGCTAATTTTTTTCTTTCTCATTATATAATAACTTTACGAAGAATTTACGCTTTCTACTATTTATTTTCTACATTAATTTTTTACTTGTATATATACTTTAATATTATTTTTTTATACATAAAGATAACAATAAAAATAATTATTCCTATTCTTACTCAAGACCCAATTCATAAAATGGAAATTGAAGAATTCCAGCAGGTATGGCTGCATGTGTAAATAGTGAAAGAAGAAAGGACATATGTTAATGTAACATTGATGCAATCATCAAAAAAGACAGTTTTTTCGACTAACACATTATTAACAATATAACAATTTATACTGTAAAGAGGCATATGAAATTAAATAAATAATTACACAATTTATAGTAGAAATATAAAATTGTGCTTTTTTTTGAAAAATTATTTGAATGTATGTATGTGTGTAAATATATATTTTTACATTAAACAGAAAATTCGCCAACAAATTACATACAATTTTTCTGATTATAGATATGTACATATAATAATTGATATGTACGAACATAAAGATACAAATATAATATGTATTACCTACGTGTTATCAATGCTTTATATATCCCTAATATTATAAAAAATTGTACAATTACATAAAAATAATAAAATATAGAGGAAAATCACCGATACTGACATAAGTTTTCTAAAATGACACCCCCTTTTTTCTCAGAAACTACTGCACTTTATTAATACTAATAAAATAATGATTTGTTTACCTCATTAAAGAAGTACAAATTCATATTTGTGGTTTGTTTTTATATCAAATCAGCTAAAAACAAATTCTACGAATACGAAAATAAAATTCTTACAATTTTTTTTTTGCAAATTGCGTAGTTTAAATAATAGACAATATTATTGATAATATTACGTCATTTTAAATGCTTGTAATTTTCTAAATCAGTTTTATTTATATATATTATTTCTTCTTTTAATTTTTTTATAATACAATTTAAAATTTAAAATTGGAGTGCAGCGTAAACCGCCACATCTGTCTGTAAAACAGATCATGAGCTAATTTAATTTTTATAATGTTGCTTTATAGTATCAAATAGCTTTATTGGAGCTAAAAACAATCGTGCATATATGAAAAAACTCTTGAAAAACCCGCGTTCTATTTGTGCCTTGCAGCATAAAGTAAATATGCATACTTGTATAATTCAATAACAATGTTTTATAACGAAGTGAAAAGATTCTGAAATATCTTATATACATTCACTTGTTGATACTTTATAATAATAGATAATTCCTACAAAAGATACAGATAATTCCTGCAAAAAAAAAAAATAGGAATATGTAGCATTATTGCCTATTGTGTCAGTTTTGAAGCCCATTTTGTCAAACGCTCATTTTTAATTAGCTTACGAAAAAATTAATTATTGAAAAATTACAATACAGTATTATAAAAACTGATTATATTATCTGATAAGAAAATACTTTTTAATTTCTATTTATGTGTTTAAAGTTTTATTTTTACTTTTTGTTTAAAAAATATTGTCTAAAAACAAAGTGGCATGTCGGTATCGGTGATCTTCCTCTACCATTATTATTGTATGTAATTTTTCATTTAATATAAAATACTTATACATTAGTACTAATTTTTTGAAAAAAAATTTTATAAATTTCCATTACAAATTGCGTATTTTTTATGCATATTTATATAATTTTACATACTTTTACTTTTTTAATAATAAAAAATTAAATTATTACATACTTATATGATTAAATTCATAGTTGTGAAATGCGTTTACATCAGTAGGATCAGCTGCCCAACTGATCATCCATAATAAAGCGAAGCATAAATAGAAAGAAAACCTCAGTACTAATTTTTACAGATAACAACTTTTAAAATTTTTTACTTACTATAATGACTTATTGAATATATTTTCGTCATGCAGACTTGCCCACGTTTTGTTCAATTGCACTTGAACGAATTGTACCAAGTTTGCCAAGTATCTTGTTTCCGATAGATCTATCTACATATTAATTAACAGATCAATGTTATGCAAACTACATACAAATAATGCTATTATATTTTGTAAGATAAAATAGATAAACATAAATATATGTATATTATAAAAATAAATTTAAATTTAAATATATGTACATATAATAATAATTAATACAATTAAATGAGAAATTTTTAATGCGTAAAAAAATTTCCGCAAAACAAATTTTTCATTTATTTTGTCAGAAAATTGTAACTACTATAATTAATTTTTCACAAAACTTACTCCTTCGTAATATTCAGCAAGCTTCTCTTCGTTAAAGAGCCACGTGGGAAATCCAATTGAGCTCTCCATTTTTTTGCTTTTTTCGATTGTTGCCGTTTTCGTCGATTGATCCATCCAATCCATCTTAGCGACAAGTGAGCCGAATGCCTCTCTTATATCCTCTAGCATTTCTTGTACTTTTTTAACTTTATTTTCATGAAATGTCGGATCTACGAACAACCATGATACAGCCATTCCTGGAAGTCGATGGACATCATTAATTGAAAAACATTTAAAGAGCATTGTGAGACACATTTATTAAATCTAAATACAGCATTATAAAAAAATTAGATGTTGATGTATTTGTTGAATACATTATTTACGAAAAGATTTATTAAAGTTTTAAATAAATACCCATTAATTTATTGACAATTGCTCCACAAAATAACGATTGTGATTTGTCTATAACTTCCATGTCTGTTATCTTACTAACGTACTTGTTCCAAATATCCCTGAGTTTTTCAAAAGCGTAGGGCGCAACAATGTCCACAACCCTCCACCAAATGTAACTTTCTAAATGAATATTGATTCGAATTTTGAAAAGATTTTTTTAAAATAAATACTGAACTTAAACAACAAAGTAATTAATTTAATTAGAATTAATATTATAAATCAGTAATATACATACCTAAGACTTCTTCCTCCAAACAAGCTAATAGTACTGCAACATCTTTCAAATACTCCAGATTACCAATGAGAACTTTATCCTTGTTGTCAAGATCCAACTTATCGATTCCCTCAAAAATGGATTCAATAAAGGGCCGCCAAATTGGTGTAGGAGTGAGAGATAAATTACTATCTATTACATGATCATCTGTCAATTTTTGTAGATCGTCTACTAGCATATAATCACTATCGCTCAAGCTTTCTATGGAAATACTCTGATTTTGATCTGCACGAACCATCTGTCAAAGAATTAAATTCTTGTATATACTCTTAATAATTGAATATATTAGGTGTTGGAATTAATTCGTAGCGTTTTACAAGTGATGGGAAGTACTTTCATTAATGTATTTTTTAATGCTCATGTGAAATAAATAACATTCTTTCATTAAAAACGCTACGAATTAATTCCAACACCTAATATAATATTTTTTTAAATTTTAATTGTATTTTGAAATTGCATTTGAAATAAAAGCAGAGAGAGAGAGAGAGAGAGAGAGAGAGAGAAAGAGAGAGAGTGTAATAAAAAAATAGAATTTTATTATTTAAAAATATTAAATCTTTATTTTAACAATTTTGCGCACAAACATATTAGATTTGATTTATATTATTTATAGTGAATATGAGTAAACGCACTTGATGAGCATTAATGTACATTATCTGTTGTATTACCGACTAAATTATAATTTTTGTATAACAATTACTTTTTTCTTTTCTTACAGATTTGAAATTTTTTTTTACAAATTTAAAATATATGCATTAATATGCGTCTGTGAAGTGGAGTTTATGTCGAGAACAACAAAAAATTTCGAAGTTAAAGTCAAATTCTCAATACATTTTGTTGTGCTATTAAATAAAATATGTAATATTTTATAATTCAAAATATTTGCATTTCATTTTCACTCATCTTCAGATTAAATCAGTGTACAACTTTAATCCGGCGTGAGCTAGGAGGTAAAATACCTAAATTTAAAAGTACTTCGTAAGACACAATGAATCTTTCACTAAATAGAAACTACAAATAAAATATTCAGAATTACAAGAAAATTATGTTTATTAAAATTGGTGCGTATTAACCCGCCATAAGTTAGGTCGGATATGTCACACTCGATACATTGATCTCTTTAACGTTTAAAGTTATTATTATTAGGTGTTGGAATTAATTCGTAGCGTTTTTTAATGAAAGAATGTTATTTATTTCACATGAGCATTAAAAAATACATTAATGAAAGTACTTCCCATCACTTAAAAAACGCTACGAATTAATTCCAACACCTAATAATAATAACTTTAAACGTTAAAGAGATCAATGTATCGAGTGTGACATATCCGACCTAACTTATGGCGGGTTAATACGCACCGATACGAACTAGTGTGTTCAAATGAATTTATTATTAATAAAAAAAATACTTACATTATAAAGAAGATTACTAATATTGTAAACTCTCTTAAAAAATTCAATTAATTCTTCATCTTCAATCACCAATTCGTCGTCTGAAGTGCATTTATTATCAGTGCCATTGTTAATGATGTGTTTAATAACATCAGCCATATAGGTAAATTCGGCCTCTTCATTCTCGCTCAACATGGCTTCGTCTAATTCATCTAATTTTTGCAATCGCGATCTGATGGTTTGTAACCGCTTCTCCAATTCTTTATCTCTATTATTATTATTATTATTATTATTATTATAAATTTATTATTATGTGTACTAATTACAACATTAAGTAATTTACAAAATAATTAAAAATAATAATATGAAATAAATATACTATTGTAAGTATAATAAAAGTATACGTACGCGAGAAAAGGATAGGAATGAATTGGAAAATGGAAATAGAGTACGTTCTTACTCTTATTCTTTGGATCGGGTATGACTTCAAAACCAAAGAAAATGTCAAGGCCCAAAATTCTCTTTACACTGGCAAGTTGTTTGACATAATTAGTCGTTTTATTGGTAACAAACGGTACCATAGGTAAATTTAATAACTTCAACAAGTCAAACAATGGAGACAAATCGAGTTCTTTCACGGTATCTGAAATTTATCTTCTAATAAGAAATATTCAAAATTAAAAGATAATTTATATAATAATGAAATTTAATTTACAATATATTTTACACGTACTATTGTTAAAACGCTACGAATTAATTCCAACACCTAATATATTAATATATATATATATATATATAATATTTTAATTAATATGTTTCTGATTATAGCGTTTGTTTCTTTGACATCTACGTAATTAAATAAAAACAACAACACACGTACATTCGTTCATACAGCTGGTGAACAGATTCTTGGCCTGCATCACTGCCCATGGTACCTCACTTGCAGACATATTGACTATTAGTAGATCTCTGATTTTTCTGTACATGCGATTACTGCGCTCGCTAAACCAGGAATTCGTTAGGCTGGAATCCGGAATAGGATGTTCTTGCGGCCACCTACCACATGCGTATCTAAAATAAAAAGTGAAAGCATCGTACACTACAAAGATAATAAATGTATAAATTATAAATAACTTAATTAAACAAGTTTATAAATTAATTAAATAAAAATAGTAATATGGTTCAAGTAATACAAATTAATTGAAATTATATTGAAAAGAGGCTACGAATAAGAATAAGATTGAATATACTTAAATAATAAGTACTCGTATAATATAATCTTTTTGTCAGTTTTAGTATTAAGCCATTTATAATATAAATATGTTTATGTCAATTGTTTATTACATGTTTAACATTGATACTGACCCGGAGTCGTAACGTATGTATAATCTTATATTTTGTTTAGTGCTTATCAATTGTATTATACTTATTATTTATATTTAATCTTTTATTTTTATGGTTCGTAACCTTTCTCAACATAATTTCAATTAATTAAATAAATGGATTAATAATAATATAAAATCAGCGTCGATTCTAGAACTACTACTTCTAGAAAAAGTTGATTATAATTAATTCATGACACGATCGATGTCTTATATAAGCGAGTGAAAACGAAACACGCAGGATTTGCATGATACAGAAGTAATAAATTTGAAGATTGATATAGAAATTTTGTGTATAATATACATTTTACGAGATGTGCATCACACAATCAATACACGACATAATATCACGCACACCGTGTGTTGTACACCGACAACCGATAAATCTACTCACTGATAAAAATCGTCGCAAGGATCTACAGACTCGTTCATAGATTCCTTTAAACTAGCAGCTGGGTGGACAAAAAAGAATAAATAATTGTTTCCAGGACAGTAATTCCATATATTTTTTTAATCGTTTTATGCAATATTTATGAATAATAGTGCAAATTTATATAATCACTCCATTAGTATAATAATAATTATACACTACTTACCTATTCGTATGCAATCCTCGCTGTCACATACCTCCATCATATTTTTACATGCATCTGCAACAGAAATATGTATTTATAGAATATCTTAAATATTTGCTTCAAAAGCAAATTAAATTTTGTTAGCTTATCGCATTTTTCCAGATTTTTAATATATAAGGTGATCCGAAATTTTCACATTTGGAGTACAGGACATGATACTTTATGCTATAAAACAAACTTTTCACTGTAGTAAAATTACATTCGATAAATAATTTTTATGTTTATTCGTATAACTTCAACTTGCTCTTCTGTAAAAAACTACTTGTTAGAGCAAATTGTTACGCAATTATACAAAAGAAAAGAGTTGTTTCTTGTAGCATACTATAAAGTATCATGTCCTGTACTTCACATGGGGGAATTTCGGATCACCCTTGTATATTAATTTCATTTAATTATCTTTTATATATTTATTTTATACTTATATTATCTTTTATTACCTTTTATTATCTTTCATTTAATTATCTTTTATCTTTTATATTTTTAAAATTAATTTAATTAGATTACATGATCTCGTTATTTATCTTTAACATATTTATTTAATTATTTGAAAAGCATTTTGATAATTTCAACGTGGCCCAGATTTTATCAATTGTGGTTTAAAAAACATTCGGTAAGTCTAAAATTTTATCAATTGTGGTTTAAAAAACATTTGATAAGGTGTCTTTTCATACTAAAGCTCGACGCTCATTTTTTCGACATCAAAATAAGTCACGTGATAGAAATTGATGAATATCAATTTTGATCATGTGACTTATTTTGACATTGAAAATGAGTGTCGAGCATCAGCATGAAAAGACACTTTAAGAGTAGTTTGCATTACATATATACAATATATAAAAAACGCTACGAATTAATTCCAACACCTAATATAAAACATAGAAACCACGATCACATGTAGAATGCTATAAATTATCACATAACAATGATGAACACGCAACAAAGTTGTTTCTTGGGACATGTGGACGCTGCATAATCCAGGTTCGCTAAAATATTTACACATTGCCAATGGCGATCAAAGATATGTTGTTAAATTGATTCTCAATAATTTGTCAAGAATATGTAATTGTAATGCAAAGAAGATATAAAAGCATCGTAAGAATTGAATCATTTCTTTCAAAAAGTGAAAAACATTTCCGGCTATTATATACCTGTTACAAAGAGTATACCTATTATTAATAAAACTCACAGTTATAAAATTTATATACGATATTCAAATAAAAAATGACTAATGCGGCATTTAAGAAATTTATTTCTTGCATTTCAGTTTGCATGCATTATTTTTTTAATGTATTATTTTCTTAGCACGAATATATATATGTTGAATAATACTCTTCTCATAGTAATTTAGGTTTATTAAAAAATAAAAAATATAGTAGATACTTTTTTTTTAATAATTGATACATAATATATAATTTCAAAAAATATATGTTAATATATAATTACACACACACACACACACACGCGCGCGCGCGCACTCACGCACGCACGCATATATGCAACATTTCAATATATAGTAGATATATTTTTTACATAATCCTATCTATATAACAAATAAGATATATTAAAGAAGAAACTTACAAAGTACAGCGAGTATGACAACTGTTATGGACAAGGCACCCACCAGAACAAACAAAATTATCAGCGACAGATTGGAAATCTGACTTTTCTTCTTGAAGCTATAAACATAATAGATTTAGTTAGCAGAAACTTTGATTGATCTACTTGCAAATAAATGTATGTTCTCAATTTAATGAAACAATTTAATGAATTATTATCGAGAGAAAACTATCAATCTCGCTTACTAACAAAGTTTTCCTGGATCTTATCGGCACCAAGTGATTCTGACTTCCAACCGAGTAAACAGATCCTTTATCTTTTGAAAAAAGAAAATATATGAAAATAAATCTAAATAGTAATCATTAGTGAGACAAACTACAATATTATTTTAAAAAGCAGCAATTATTACGTAAAGAATAAGTGCAAAAATCGCCCGATATTTGAGCCTTCATTTTTGGAGCTGAACTGTGTGTCAAATTTTATCTTATTTTCAGACATTAATCACAGAGAAGTTTAAAGATGAGATGACAATTATTATTAGAGCTGGAAGAGATGGAATCAACGGATTTTCGCATAGACATAATACGTGACCATCCCTCCTTCTCCAGCTATAATAACAATTATCATCTCAATTTGAAACTTCTTTGTAATTAATATTTCATTGTAAGGTATCATTTGGCACACAATTCAATCCAAAAATTGATAGCCTAAAAAACGGACGAAAAAAACTTCTTTTTTGCGGTCACTCTTTAATCTGCATGTTTAAAAAAATAAATATTCTTATTATCTATATTGTTATTATTTTTAATATCAAAAGTCCAACAATTTAAAATAGATAAAGGAGCATAAATGCCAATTGGCAAGATGTACATGCAAGTATATATTAAATAATTTCTTTGTGAATATACATATACAAACAAAATGACGCAAACGTTTCAACTTTATATTAGGTCATCTTCAGTGCTTGTATAATTTTTTAAAATTATATAACAGCGCTGGTATATTCTCAATATAAAAATTAAAAATCAAATTAGTTCATAAAAATATTCCATTATTGTATTTATATAAGCCTATCAAAGATACACAAACAGGGGAATCGATTGAGAATAATTATGTCGGAGGAGTGGCTGATGGCTTTCAAAATGCTTCTAGAGTCTGAAAAAATAATAACATTGGAATAATTGTTCTCTCTGGCGACATTTATGACCTGAAGCAAAACCCAGGCCTCAGCGGAGAACACAGAGATTGTCGATGGCAATCTTTGATAATGTTAAGAAGTCGGGAGAATAGATTACCTACGCCGATCGCTGACGATCTGTCTAACTTAGAGCCGTCTGTAAAAAAGAAGATATAAGAAGAAAAATTGGACGTTCTTAAATTAAATTTTAATTGAAAAGTCACAGGAGGACTAAATTTATTAAGAGCGAACATACAATCATTAAAAGGCTGAGTAAAAATGGAAGACAAGTAACCGAATAAGAAAAAAGAGAGAACGGCTGATAAATAGAGTTAATGATATGCTTGTGAATGATAAATTCACGTAAGCAAGGTATGATCTGCAGCGCTTTGGTGTGCTTTGTCTACAAGCCGACTCAAGGAGAACAACACGATAACGTCACGATAACATTATCAATCAAAATGACATTAAAATAAATCGGAAGTGACTTTTAATGATCATTTTAGAGTTATTTTGACATCATTTTGATATCTTAATGACTTGTTGTTTTGCTTGAGCGAGGCCTCCACAACGCCAAAGTTATATCTGAAACTGGATTATCAATAAGAACGAAATTTTTGTATATAAATTTGGAGATAAGATAAGCAAAGTGTATGTTAATGTATATGGGGGGATTTCTTGGATTCCACGAGGAAAACGTTGATAGGAGTAGATTTTCTATAACCGCCCGTAATACAAAAGGCCCTGTACTGAAGCCTTTGTAATTTCAAGAAGATGCCATGGTTATTTCTGAATTGGAAAACTTGACATCCATACTTAATGGCGGTCCTAAAGGGGAACGACAAAATAAGTAGTTGCTGAGGATGAAAAGCTCACCAAGTAGGTTAGAAATGCTATGGTATTGATCATCTTCACGCCTTTTTGTATAAGACAGGAATATTATGTTTCTTGTCGTTGAGAGTCTAGAAATCTGATCGAGTCCATTAACTGAATATCCTGGTTGACATGAAAAAGTCTGGAAAGGTCAGTTTTCTTCTTTTTGGTAAAAATTATAAATTTAGATTTCTCGGGTGACAAGTCCAGGCCCCGGGCTGGCAGGAAGGAATATAATTTATTTAAAATGTCTCCCTTTTCTCTTATCTGTAACAAGTCTGATCTTGTTGGCGTTCTTGTTAGTGATAAACACGATTATGTCATCAGCGTATAATGAAACAGTGTATCGCACCATATCTTAGCGCTGAGACCGTACCGTGTCTCCAGATGTGACGCCATCTAAACACATTGTTACAATTGTTCAATGTTACAAAGGTAAATGCTAAATAGCAAGGGGCTCAAAGTGAAATCTTGAGGGAACTAGAAGGAGTCAAGGAGGCATCTATTTTTCACTACAAAAATTTGTTATAAATTAGATTACCGATGAATTTCCTTGTGCGCGCAGGAATTTCGAGTTTCTTTAGATCATCCAGGCAGAATAGAATGACTCTGTCAAAGGTGCCAACAATATCCAAAGAGGCACAGATTGTACCTCCTCAGCTATAAAGCTGTAAATGTAGTTCGTCAGGGTGATAAGGTTGTAAGCGCAGGAATGACCTAGTCTAAAGTCCAGTTGGTATCTTCGTAGTATATTATTTGATTCTATAAACCATCTGAGTCGAAAATATGTAAGTTCTCAAGTATTTTGAGAAAACAAAATAAGAACGAGATAGATCGAAGTTCTCGCCCTCCAAATTTAGGGATGAAGATGATCAACGAATCCAGCCAAACGAATCCACATTAGGAAAAATACCGTCTTTGAAGATTTAGTTGAATAAAATTATTAGATAGGCTTGTTGGTTCGGCGGGAGATTTTTGATGGTGTGATAGTCCAGATAATCGAGATCAGGAGTAGAGCCAATCTTCAAATAGGCAGCGCTGAACTCCTCCTGAAAGGCTCCAAGGCAAGGTGAATAGGACGGTCTTGATCCTCCCTCAACATACTGTTCATAGAAGCTAACAAGCTTATTAGATAATTTTATTCCAATTTTAATAGAATTAATATGATAATGGAAAATGTTTATAAACTAACTTGATTTTTAATTATTATATTGAGAATATATCAGCGTCGTTACATAATTTAAAAAATTTATATAAATACTGAAAATGACCTAATATAAGATCAAAACGTTTGCGTTATTTTGTTTATATATATGTATATTCACGAAACATATATCTTGGCTTTTACGCTCCTTTATCTATTTTAATTTGACCTCGTTCGGATAACCAATAAATTGTTTATAATTTCATTAATTTATTCAATTTATTTTTCTTTTAGGAAAGCAATTTAGTAAATTTAAATAATTATCACTAAAAATAAAGTAAAAAATTTGCAAATAACAGTTCTCTTTATTACATACAAATATAATAAATTTTTTTATTTATTATAATTTATGAAATATTGTATTGAAAAAAATTAATATTTTATTTTATTTTTTATAATGTTAAATGATATTGAGCGATCTACATTTATTAACAGTAGATTTCTATCTTCATATAGCCTAGTTTTGTTATCGCATAACAAAATAAGGTCATCTTAGCGTTCAATAAATTAAAAAAAACCAATAAAAAATAAAATAAAAGTTTTTCTTTGGATAATATCAAAATTGATTATTAATTTTTGTTTCTTTTAATTAATCAAAATATTTTAAATAAACGGAATCTTTTACATAGATACATGTATAATGTTTTTACATAATTTTTAATATTATAACATAATAAAATTTTTTGCGCAACACTATTAATTTATGCATCATAAACAAATAATGGCTTTTATTATTAATAACAAAAACAACAATAAAATTATATTTAAAATAATTATGCTGATTAAATAAACACAAAATATATTATAAATTTTAGCAATAAAATAGAATTTATGTATTATTTTATTTTTTTTACACAATTTTCAACTGTGCTTTTTTTCAATTATATTTTTTTCCTATCTTTTTCTGTTAGATTTATTTTGATAAATATTTATTTTATTTCTGAATATGGAAGGTATAAAAAAATACAATTGAAAAAAAAGAGACATTATTATTAAAAATTAAAAAATTAATTTGTAATGCGGTTAAGTTTACATTATTATATTATTTTTCCATTATTATTATGTCTATTAGTATTATAGCTGTAGTCGTAAAAACAAGAATAACATGCTCATAATGTAAAACATAATGTAAAATGCGGAAACTTTGTTTGACTTTAAAATATCAGGTTACGAAAAGATTATCGGGTTATATACGTACATAAGATGCATCGGAAAAAAAAGTTAGGCTAGATAGGCTAGCGTATAAAAATATAACTTACTGTGCTCGATGTTCATGCTGAAATCTGAATGGCACACTGACCGGATCGAACTGACGATACTGAACACCGAGTCGAGTCAGATAACGTCGAATGTCGATACGTTTACATTTTCCCAGTTGTTCTTGTCATATATTGTCGTCGAACCAATAACAACGGCAATCAAACGTCAATTTTCCCTTCCGATCATTCGCGATAACACCCACGCGTAACACGGCTATAAAAAATAATTGATACTCGGTCTGATAATAAATATCATTGTTGGTGGGATTTCAACCCTTTTGATATCATCAAATACAATAATTTATGTTCGTGTCGAGGAAGGATAAATCAAGAAACTCCACTAGGAGTAAAAAATTAAATAGGAATTTATTCTGTATTATACATTCTAAGAGAATGTATGTTAGTTAAAAAAAAATACAAAATTTATCATTTATCATTATCTAATATAATAAGCATTCAAACATGACATAAAAATATTAACTCTTTTACAATTTACATTACATTACATCATGTATTGACAATAAAATGCACACAATAAAATACTGTATTATGTGTTCTAAATTATACTTTTTAATCCTGTTTTATTGAGGTATGTCAAATAACAAATGTTATATTTTCGAATCTGCTTCGCGGCAACTCTAGCAGCGACAGCCGATAAATAAAAGAGAAATATATTCTACCAGGCAATCCATGCTACGAAACCGAGCACGATCATCATCACGAACACGAAAATAAGGTACAAATCTTGAAAGTCGCCGGCTACTTAGATTCTTACATGGTTCCAGACGACACAGGGGACCAATCATTCCAGATACAATCTCAGCAAATCTACGGACCGCCTAACCATACACCAGGCAAACCTTTGTATTAGGTTTCCAAAATGTATTAGGAAACTTACCGACTTTCTCGAGTCTTCCTCTGGAAGACTTTCAGAATCCGTTCAAGAACTTTTGCCCTCTCTGCCTTTCATACTATCCTCTACATCCTCTATATCCTCAATATCATTTCTACCACAGCAATCTTAACCGCCCAAGTTAACGTGCTTTCTTCCACAAGTAGCGACTGAAATATTTGGGCTATAAGATATTTTACAAGTACTACGATAATTGCCAAGTATTAAACGCGTGAACCGTCAAGGATTGTTTAAATTGGATAATGTAAAGAGACAATATTAGATTTAATAAATGATAAAAAAGTCTTAACGACATTTGTATTTTTGTTAATATTCTATGATATGTTTTTAAAATATCCTCTGAGTGCTTTCCATTTGATAACACAAGTCGACACAAGCGTTATTCTATCTTTCTTGACATTCGGAGAGTGACAAAAATAGAACGACATTTATGTCGACTCGTATCATCAAAATAGAAAGCATCCTCAATCCTTTGAGATTAAAATATCTAAATAAGCTTGCATTCGACATCCGTGCCATGCGTCTCTGAACGAGTCGAGTTGAGTGAAACATAGCACCGAAACGAGCAGCAGCTCATTGTCAGCTATTAATTTGACAGATTGACAGATTTTGTGGTTGGGACGTTATCACGTCACACGTCACTACGTGCTCCAGTGTTTTTCCGCCGTATATGATCGTTCTGGTTGTTTGTGTGTGTTCTAAATAAAACGTCTTGTTTCTTTCTTAACGAAGTGTCTTCATTTCCGCGATTTTTCTACCATCAGAATAAGATTGCATAAAAAATTCAACTTATGCAACAATCTTGAGCAATAATGAAGTAGTCAATACAAAAATAGAAAGGAAACAAATATTCTTTACAGTATCATTCATTGGCATTTTTGACAAAATTAAAAACTTTTTAAAGAATACCAATACATAGTCAACATAGCATACAAAAATATTAACTTAAATTAAATTAAATAATTATATTAGAATGCATAAAGATAAACTTTTACGAATGATGCATAATGTAGGTTAAAATCTGTTGGAAATCACTCAGGATTATCTTGATAACATGTGTTCAGATCATCGGTTGATCCCATTTCTGTAGTTTTACCTTAATAAACATAGAAATCATATCAACTGAAAAAACAGAACAAAGATCGTAATTATCAGAATATTATCTGGAACAAGCACATGATTTTTATTGGGATAACGTTAAGATATTAAATGAAGAAAAAATTATTGAGTAAAAGACTCATATTAGAAATGATTTTTATTTGAAAATAAAAAAATAGTTTAAACATTATATGTACAGTCAGACACGAATTTATTGGACAAAGCGTATAACAATTTATTTATTAATAATTGACGTTTTCTTCTCTTTAATATTTTCTTTTATCTATGGTTAATTTGCTACTGTAATAAAGAATTGTTTAAATGTGTCATAACGTCCAAATAGATGTCAATTTTGTACTCTTAACAAATATCATGTAAGTTTAAGAACCTAACCATGTTTATCTTTATAATTTTTAAAATAGACTATTAAACTTTATAGTTATTATATAATTATTTAACAATGTTTCAATTATTATTGTATAGTGCACCGGGAAATCCAATGATTTCGTTTGAACGACATTGAAAAGGATTCGAATCAAGAATCGAAACTTGATTGATTTGTCTAAAATATGTAAATAAATAAATTTTATTGCACCAATATCTTGTGATTGACTCCAAAAGACATCACCTCATGGACTAATAAGTCTACTAATACATACAAATTGTTGAAATGTTTAATTATATTATATACAGTCTCTCAATCTCTTTTTCTCTTTATTTTATTCCTAATTTTAATTTATCTTTTGAATTTAATTTCTTATAAGTAATTTCCTACGTAATATTTTTGCACTCTAATAAACCAAAAAACAAAAAAACTTCTTCATTAATCCAATATTCTATCCTTATCGAAAATAAATATAAATAAGTATTGCAGCGATCAAAGACAACAAGATAGAAATTAATGAAATGAAACTTAAAATATTTATAGTATACTAGTATAATTTTAGATTCTATACAATCAGAATGAAAAAATCAAAGGTACGGAATAGACATTTAAAAATTGTTAAAACATTATTAAGATTAAAAAGATATAGGGGTTAGAAAATTTTTTTTATGGAAATAAAATTCTTTTATTACAAACATTATTGAACCACTTTTAGATTTCTTGATAGGTTGTATCAACCAACATATCAGTGCGAAAGACTTTACCAAATTACATAGAAATAATTCGTCAATATATAACGAATAGATAATAAAGCTATTGCAGCTCATGCACAAAACTTTGTAAATCTATATTAATTCTCACTTATTTAAATTCGAAATAGAGAGAACATAAAAATTCTATTATTTGATATTGTATTATTACAAAATTTACTAACTCTCGCGAGATAAAAAATTAATTGTTTTAATTAACACTAGATTATTATTGTTTTGCACGTAAGCTTGCTAGCCTTATAAATGATAAACATTTGATTAATCAACGATATTAAATAATAAACATTGTCTATGTCGAAGACGCAAGTTTTACCACAAACGACACTTTTTTGATGGATTCATGGTCGATCCTGCTGGACAATTCCATGCAGTGCTAAATTCTTTGGAATTTCTGAGTACAGCTTGAAGTCTCACATGACCGGGACAATGAGAATCTTCCATCATCCACTTTAGTGATGTAGCAGTATAAGATTCACACCACAACTAAAACAATGATATAATTAACATTTACTCACAATTTGAATAATACTAGGAACAATTTTCACAAACAACTTATTTAATAAAGAGATGATATATATCTATTTAGCATAAGCGAAAATGTTTTTATGTTACATGTCACATAATTATATAGAGGAACACACACACACACACACACACACACACACACGCGCGCGCGCATACAGTATCGTATCTTAATATCGTAAAATAAATTAAAAGTAGATTGAAAGAACGGAAGAATAATAAATTTTGAACAAGTAATATCAATCAATTTGTTATTAGATGAATAATATATATCAATTATTGTTATTGATCTCGTATAATTGAATTTGAATTTAAATAAGGCAGCAAATAAAAAACAAGCAGAGATAAAACTAATTCTATAAACTATTGATTATGAAATCATTGAAGAATTTTACAATTTGTTAAAAATATACAAATTTAAATGTGAATCAAATCTGGTAATTCCGGATTTGTCTTTCTACTACTTAAGCCAAGGAAAACAACAATTTTTATCATTAAATCCCTTAAACGATTTATTAATGACTTCTTTCTCATAAAAATGTAAAATTGATAAGAATATGGAAATTGATACATAAAAATGTTTAAAATATCACTTAAAATGTCTTTTTTGCTAATTGGTTAAATTTTTTATTTTACTACCTTAAGCGTCCAAAAACTTTGTGAAGCTAAGAGATTTTTATTTGGATATACCAAAATATGATGATTAGGACTTGACTACTATGTTATAATTGGACTGTTGGCTTACATGCGCAAAAGAAAGAAAAAGTAATTGTTCGTGCGTAAATTGCGTGAATCCCGGAAGTAAAGGCTCATGACCATGTCGAGCCTTCCATCTCTTATAAGCGACGATGGCCTCGCGAAGACCACCATTATCGGCGATATTTTCTCCCAAGGTCAGTTCGCCATCGATGTAATCGTCGACCTATACAAAACATTAACTCATCGATATGATCAGGTTATTCAACATTAAAATCAGGTTATTTAACATTAAAATGTTAAATATTAAAAAGACATTACCTTAATTAAATATTTTAATTAAAATTTAAATAACATTTAAATAAAATTTTAAAAAATTGTATATTAAAAATTATCTATTTATTTAATATTTGAACTCCCTCTTATTGTTTTATTTTATCACTTCTTTTATTTCTTAAAAGATGGACTCTTATTAAATAAACTTTTTTAATACCAAACGTTTTGTAATAAAATTATTAGACTTGCCTCAACTTCGTAATAAGTATTATAGTGATCTATGAAGCACTGAGTTTTGTCCGAGTACTCTAAAATGGTTTCATTGGTCCACCATTGCCGGAGATTTCCATCGCCATCGTAAAGCCGACCGCTAGTGTCAAATCCATGAGTTAATTCATGTCCAAGTACTGTACCGATGGCGCCATAATTTAAAGCTCTGCAATTATTTAAAAAAAGATGCAAATTTTTTCTTTTTTATTATATAATGACTTTACGAAAAATTCATGCTTTCTATTATTTATTTTCTACACTTCTTTTTACTTATGAAGGTATTTACTTTTGTATTATTTTTTTGTACATAAAATTAATAATAAAAATAATTATTTCTATTCTTACTCAAGACCCAATTCATAAAATGGGAATTGAAGAATTCCAGCAGGTATGGCTGCATGTATAAATAGTGAAAGAAGAAAGGATATGTTAATGTAACATTGATGCAACAATAAAAAAAGATAATTTTTTCAACTAACAGATTATTAACAATGTAATATATTATACTGTCAAAAAGCATGAAAAATTAAATAAATAATTACACAATTTATAATAGAAACATAAGACTGTATTTTTGAACTTATTTTTGAAAAAACAGTCTAATGTAAATATGTGTAATAAATATATGTAATTGTGTAAATATATATTTTTATATATACATATATTTTTATATTAAACAAAGAATTTGCCAAAAATTACGTACAATTTTTCTGTGTTATTGATATGTACGAACATAAAGATGCAATATAATATGTATTATCTATGTATTATCAATACGTCATATTTATATACCTATTGTAATATTACAAAAATTTATACATAAAAACTATAAAATATACTATTATTATTGTGTGTAATTTTTTATTTAATACAAAATACTTATACAAATTAATACTAATTTAAAAAAAAAATTGTATATATTTCCACTACCAAAAAAATTGCATATTTTTTATACATATTTATATAATTTTACATACTTTTTTAATAATGTATGTATGTTAATCATTCTTTTAATAAAGAATTAAATTGTTACATACTTATATGATTAAGTTGAAAGGTATGAAATGCGTTTACATCAGTAGGATCAGTTGCCCAACTAATCACCATAATAAAGCGAAGCATGTACAAAAAGAAAACCTTAGTACTAATTTTTACAGAAAATACTTTTCAAAATTTTTTACTTACTATGATTCGTTGAATATATTTTCGTCGTGCAGGTTTGTCCACGTGTTGTTCAATTGCACTTGAACAATTTGTACCATGTTCGCTAAGTATCTTGTTTCCGATAGATCTATCTAAACATTATTGAATAGATGTTATGCAAACTATGTACAAATAATGCTATATTTTGTAAGATAAAATAAATATATGTATATTATAAAAATAAACATAAACATAAATATATGTATATATATATAATAATAAATTAATACAATTAAATGAAAAATTTTATGTACGTAAAATTTTCGCAAAACAAAGTTTTCACTATTTTGTAACTACTATAATTAATTTTTCACAAAACTTACGCCTTCGTAATATTCATTAAGCTTCTCCTCGTTAAAGAGCCATGTGGGAAATCCAATTTCATACTCCATTTTTTGGCTCTTTTTGAGTGTTGCTGTTTTCGTCGATTGATCCATCCAATCTGTCTTAGCGACAAGTGAGCCGAATGCTTCTCTTATATCCTCTAACATTTCTTGTACTTTGTTAACTTTATTTTCGTGAAATGTCGGATCTACGAACATCCACGATACCGCCATTCCTGAAAGTCGATGGACATTATTAATTGAAAGCAGCTAAGATATATTGTAAAGATACGTTTATTAAATCTAAATATAACATTTAAAAAATTAGATGTTGATGTAAAAATTAGATGTTGTGTTGCATATATTATTTACGAAAAGATTTATTGAAGTTATAGATAGATACCCATTAATTTATTGACAATTGATCCACAGAATAACGATTTTGATTCTCCTACAACTTCCACGTCTGTTACCTTGCTAACATACTTATTCCAAATATCCCTGAGTTTTTCGGAAGCATGAGGTACCACAATATCCACAACCGTCCACCAAATATAGCTTTCTAAATCAATATTGATTCGAATTTTTGAAATATTTTTTAAAAAAGTGAATACTAAATTTAAATAGCAACAAAAATAATGTAATTAAGTCAATTATTTACTGGATTATTATAAATCAAAAAAATATATACATACCTAGGACTTCTTCCTCGAAACAAGCTAATAATAATGCAACTTCTTTCAAATACTCCAGATTACCAATTAGAACTTTATCCTTGTTGTCAAGATTCAACTTATCGATTCCCTCAAAAATGGATTCAATAAAAGGCCGCCAAATCGGTGTAGGAGTGAGAGACAAATTACTATCTATTACATGATCATCTGTCAATTTTTGTAGATCGTCTATTAGCATATAATCACTATCGCTCAAACTTTCTACGGAAATACTCTGATTTTGATCTGCACGAGCCATCTGTCAAAGAATTAAATTCTTGTATTCTCTTAAATAAATATATAATATTTTTCAAAATATCTCAATTGTATTTTGGAAATTTATTTTCTTAAATAAATATATAATATTTTTCAAAATCTAATTGTATTCTGGAAATTGCACTTAAAAAAAATTTTACAACAAATATTATAGAGCATGATAAAAATAGAGTTTTATTCTAACAAATTTGCGCAAAAACATTTGTTAGATTCGATTTATACTATTTATGACAAAGTCGAATAAACGTACTTAATGCATATTAAAGTCGTTATATACAAATTGGTATAAAGATACATTTAATATTATTATAAATATAAAAAAAAAGTTAAACTGTCGGTACATTTTGTTGTGCTATTAAGTAAAACATGTATTTTATAATTTGAAATATTTGCATTTCACTTTTACACTGATCGTCAAATTAAATCAGTATATATCAGTATACATTATTAATAAAAAAATACTTACATCATAAAAAAGATTGCTAATATTGTAAATCCCTTTAACAAATTCTTTTAGTACTTCATCTTCAAATATCGATTCATTATCTGAGGAGCATTTATTATCAGAGCCATTGTTAATAATGTATTTAATAACATCAACCATATAGGTTAATTCGGCATCTTCGTTCTCGCTCAACATGACTTCGTCATCTAATTCATCTAATTTTCGCAATCGCGATCTGATGGTTTGTAATCGCTTCTCTAATTCTTTATCGCTATTATTATTATTTTTATAAATTTGTATATTACGTGTACTAATTACAACATTAAATAATTTGCAAAATATTTAAAAATAATAATATAAAATATATATATTATTATAAATATAATAAAAGTATACGTACGTGAGAAAAGGATTAGAACGAATCGGAAGATGGAGATAGAGTATGTTCTTACTCTTATTCTTTGGATCGGGTATGACTTCAAAGCCAAAGAAAATGTCAAGGTCCAAAATTTTCTTTACGCTGGCAAGTTGTTCGACATAATTAGTCGTTTTATTGGTGACAAACGGTATCATAGGTAAATTTAATAACTTCAACAGGTCGAACATTGGAGACAAATCGAGTTCATTCACGGTATCTGAAATTTATCTTCTAATAAGAAATATTCAAAATTAAAAGATAATTTATGTAACATTAAAATTTCATTTACAATATATTTTACACATACTGTTATTAATTATTACTTGGATATTATATGTGTATTATATGTATTATATGTATTTTAATTAATATGTTTCTAATTATAGCGTTTGTTTCTTTGACATCTACCTAATTAAACAAAAACAGCAACGTACACACGTCCATACAGCTGGTAAACAGAGTCTTGGCCTGCATCACTGCCCACGGTACCTCACTTGCAGAGATATTGACTATTAGTAGATCTCTTATTTTTCTGTACATGCGATTACTGCGCTCGCTAAACCAGGAATTCGTCAGACTGGAATCCGGAATAGGATGCTCTTGCGGCCATCTACCGCACGCATATCTATAAAAATAGAGAAAGCATCGCACACTATCAGATAATAAATGTATAAATTATAAATTAATTAATTAAATAAGTTTATAAATTAATTAAATAAGTGGATTAATAATAATAAAATATCAGCGTCAATTTCTATCCTAGAAAAAGAGGATTAATTTATGACATGATTGATGTCTCATATAAACGAATGAAAGCGAAATACGTGAGTGCAATATTTGCGTGACACAGAAATAATAAATTTGAAGAATGATATTGCAATTTTGTGTACGATATACATTTTACAAGATGCGCATCACATGACCAAGGTATGACATAATAGCACGCACGTCGCGTCGACAATAAATTTACTCACTGATAAAAATCATCACAAGGATCTACGGACTCGTTCATAGATTCCTTCAAACTAGCAGCTAGGTGGACAAAAAAGAATAAATTGTTTCCAGGAATTCCATTATTTCTTTTTTTATCGGTTTTTTGTAATGTTTGTTTATGTAAATAATAATGCAAATTTATATAATCACTCCATTAATATAATAACTGTATACTACTTACCTATTCGCACGCAATCCTCGCTATCACATATCTTCATCATATTTTTACACGCATCTGCAACAATATGTATCTATAGAGCATCCTAAAAATTTTAAGAATATTTTTAATGTTGTTAGTTTATCACATTTTCCCAATTTTTAATATATACTAATTTTCATTTAATTATCTTTTATATGTCTTTATTTCTTATTATTTTTATATACTTTAATATTCTTTTGTATATTTTTAAAATTAATTTAATTAGATTATATAATTTCGTTATTTATTTTTAATATATTTAATCGAAAAGCATTTTGATAATTTTATCGTAAAGAAATTACGCTCAGATTGTATCAATTGTGGTTTGAAAAATGTCCAATAATCCTAAGGAATACTTTGCATAATATATATATAGCTTAATTTTAGAAATCACGGTCACATGTAGAATGCTAGATTATCGCATAAGAATGATGAACACGCAACAAAGTTGTTCCAAGGAACAACCCGTGATACGCTGCACAATCCATAGGTATGTTTGCTAAAATATTTACACAATGTCAATAGCGATCGAAGATATGTTAAATGGTTTCCCAATAATTTGTCAAGGATATGTAATTGCAAAGAAGATATACGAGTATAAAAGCATTGTAAGAGTTGAGTCATTTCTTTCAAACTGAAAAGTATTTTCCGGTTGTTATATACCTGCTACAAGGAGTTATATGTACCTACTATAATTTTGATAGAACTCACAGTTACAGAAGTTATACGATATTGAGACATAAAATGACTAATGCAATGACATTTCAGAAATTTTAAATGTTTTAATTCCGATTTGCATGCATTATTTTTTAAATATATTATTTAATATATTATTATTTTCTTAGCACAAATATATGTGTATTAAAATATATGTGTATTAAATAATACTCTTATCATAGTAATTTATATTTTGTTTGTTAAAAAATTAAAAATATATAATACGTATTTTTTTTAATGATTGATACATAATATATAATTTCAAAAAATATATTTTAATGTAATATATAATTATATAAAATTACATATATACATACATACATATAATATTTCAATATATAATAGATATATTTTTAACATAGTCCCGTCTATAATAAATAAGATATATTAAAGAAGAAACTTACAAAGTACAGCGAGTATCATAACTGTTATGGACAAGGCACCCACCAGAACGAACAAAATTATCAGCGACAGATTGGAAATCAGACTTTTCTTCTTGAAGCTATAAACATAATAGATTTAGTTAGAAACTTTGATTGATCTATTTGCAAATAAATGTATGTCACAATTTAATGAAGCAATTTAATGAATTATTATCGAGAGAAAACTGTCAATCTCGTTTTCTTACTAACAAGGTTTTCCTGGATCTTATCGGTACCAGGTGATTCTGGCTGCCGATTGAGTAAACGGAACCTTCATTCTCTGAAAAAAGAAATAATATGAAAACAATAGTAATTACCAGTGAGATAAACTATGATATCATTTTAAAAAATAACAATTATTACGTAAATTTAACCTGCATGTTTAAAAGAATAAGCATTCTCATTGCCTATATTGTTATTATTTTTAATATCAAAAGTCTATTAATTTATTCTATTTATTTTAAAAAGTAAGTCTTTGTTTATAATGTATATATCTACATTATTTTCTAGATAACATTTGTAATAATATTTGTAATACAATAATATTATTATAATTTTTAAGTAATGAAGAAATTAATATCATATTTAAAAAATAAGTAAATTTTTTTATATATAAATAATTAAATTATATGTGTACGTACAATTTATATTTAGTTTACATAATTCTCAGTTTATTTTAATTTTATGCCTTTCTTTTAGGAAAGCAATTTATTAAATTTAAATAATAACTATCAACACACATCAAAAAAAAAATTTTCGAATAGGAATTATCTATCACATACAATAAATTTTTTTTTATTATAAGAAATTATGAAATAAAGTATTGAAAAAATTAATATTTCGTTTTATAAAACTTTATTAAAACTATTGAGCGATTTACGTTTATTAACAGTAGATTTTTATCTTTATATAGCCTAGTTTGGTTATCGCATATCAAAATAAGGTCATCTTAGCGTTCAATAAATTAAAAAAAAAACAATTAAAAATAAAATAAGTTTTTTTTCAGATAATATCAAAATTGATTTTTTTTATTTTTTTTTATTTTTTTTTTAATTTTTTTAATCAAAGTATTTCAAATAAACGAAATCTTTTTGTATAAATATATACATATAACTTTTTCCACATAATTTTCAATATTACAATACATAATAAAATTTTTTGTGCAATAATATTAATTTATGCATTTTAAACAAATAATGCTTTTATTATTAATAACAAAAACAATAATAAAATTTAAAATAATTATGCTAATTAAATAAATACAAACTAAATATAAATATTAGCAACAAAATATGATTTATGTATTAGTTTACTATTTTATACAATTTTCAACTGTGCTTTTTTTCTCATCTTTTTCTGTTAGATTTATTTTACTGAATACTTGTTTTATTTCTGAATATGGAAGAATACGATTACATAAAAGAATACAATTGAAAAAAAGAAACATTATTATTAAAAATTAAAAAATTAATGTGTAATTTTGCGGTTAAGTTTACATTATTATATTATTTTTCCATTGTTATTACGTCTGTTAGTATTATATCCGCAGTCGCAAAAGCGAGAATAACAGGCTCGTAATGTAAAAACTGCGGAAACTTTTCTTGACTTCAACTTTAAAATATCACCGACTACGAGAACATTACCGGGTTATGTACGTACATATGGTGCACCGGAAAAGAAAAGTCAGGTAGACAAGCTAGCGTATAAAAATATAACTTACTGCGCTCGTTGTTCATGCTGAATGGCCCACTGACCGGATCGAACTGACGACACTGAACACCGAGTCGAGTCAGACAGACAATGTCGAATGTCCATACGTTCACATTTTCCCAGTGGTTCTTGTCGTACGTCGTCGTAAAACCAATAACAACGGCGACCAAACGTCAATTTTCCCTTCCGACCATCCGCGATAACACCCACGTGTAACGCGCCTGTGAAAAATGACTGACACCCGGTATCGTCTGAACATCATTGTTGATAGGACTTCAACCCTTTCGATATCATCAAATACAATAATTTATGCTTATATCAAGGATGAAGCAAGAATCTCCACTGAAAATCAAAAAATTAAATAATAATTTCTTCTGTATTATACATTCTAAGAAAATGTGTGTTAATTTTTAAAAAATACAAAATTTATATCATTTATCTAATATAATAAATATTCAAACGTGTTATAAAAAAATTAATTCTTTTACAAATATACTCAAAAAAGAAGTTTCAGTTTAACAAATTAAAATTTTTTATTCTTGTCTCCATTTTTCAAACACTTAAAGAAGTTTTAGTTTTAAACTTTTCAATAAACAAAACATTATGTGTTTGAATTTAAAACATTATGTGTTTAAATTCAAATGGATAATGTTTTGTGTAAAAATTTGAAATTAAAACATTTTTAAATGTTTAAAAAACAAAAACAAGGATAACATATTAATATCTTAAAATTAAATACTTCTTTTTATAATGTACTTTATTAATTGTGTGCCTGCATGCATACGTGCGTGTATGCGCATGTGTGTGTGTGTGTGTGTAGGGAGGGGGGAGGAGGGCAGAAAATTATTTTTAATTATTTAACATATTATAATATTTAAAATATTTATAAAAATATGAGTTTATTTCATAAAATTTTTTATATTTCTACTTTTTTATTCTTGTAACTTTTATATGCATAATTTTTATTATACAAAATAAAAGTAATTAAAAATACAAAAAAAAATAATTATCTACAAGTAAAAATAATTAAAGTACAAATAATTATTAATGCTTATACATTAGACAATAAAATTACGTTTTTCTGCTACAGTAAATGTTAGGAAAAGATTACTACATTTGCAAAGATAATGTTTGTTCCTTGAATGCGCAGGTATAACTTGTATTTCAAAACAATATTTTTTTTTTTAAACCATAATTCGTTTGAAGTTTATGCTGATTAATCGTAAATCAATGAATATTATTATTTACGTTATTCGCTCTCCCATTTATACCTGCGTCACGAATCAGATTAGAAATCGTGCTCGACTTGTCTCGTGAATGGTATTTGCCTATACGTAGAAATTAAAGTTGTATATGTAAATTAAAATGAAATAAAGTAATAAAAATGGATTTAAGACCTTTTCTCGTATGATAGAATCATACGAATGTATAAAATCGAATATATAAAAGTTTAATTTAAGTTATACGTATTATATTAAAATAATAATGTTAACTAGACATGAATAGTGACAGTAATAAATAACCCTTGCCTAAGCCTTTTAGTTTCCTTTCAAATCATTTTATTTTATACCTTTTTTCAACTGAATTTCTGCAGGAAAAAATGAAATTGTAACGATTTCGTAACGATTTCCGTTATTTCCACCTTGCGCAAAGTGAAATACACCTTTCTCACGCGATCAGTCGTATCGTGATAGTGATCGGATTACAAACGAAATAATTAACAATTATTATTATGGTATATAGTACGACACCAGAGTTGGCACATGCCTGCGAGCTATAGCCACGCTATTAGGAAGCTTTATTTGCGTAAAAGCACTTCCTCAAGGTAGTTACAAAGTACAGTAAACGTTTATGTAATTGTACTTCCGTTACGAACTTCTAGTTGCATATATAAGTCTCATTGTACTTTCCAATCTGGCTCAAAAACGAAGATTTAAAATAATCACACGCCAAATCTAAAAGATAAGCCGAAAGAGAATATCTTTCTTATTAAAATTAGCTAAAAAATAATATTTCTATTGAAATGAAATTAATAAACAAGATCATATTATTATACTTTCCTCTATTCCATATATAGTATAATTTTCTATATTCCCTATTCTATACATAAAATTTAATTCACATTAAATTTTTTGTTATATAATTTTAGTGATTTTTGTGATAGTGATAAATGATAAAATAAAATAAAACGATAAAATAAATCTAATAAAAAAATTAATTAACTTTTTATAAAATATGTATAATTATATTAATTATGTCGTGTAGAATGTTATTATTTTATTAATTTACAATTAGAAAATTATTAACTAGAAAGCTAACGATTAAAAATGGAAATAGAACTATACATTAATAGATCAAAAACGCTAATAGATAAAACCACTTATATAATTGACCATTGTTATAAAAAGCTGTCATCTTGATATCATAGTTAAGATATATTGAATATCAAAAGGACAGAACATGTCAAGCTTATAACGCACGTGCAGCGGGCGGCGTCCGAGGAAACACGTTTTATCGCGGAAAAACATTCATTACGAAGAGAGAAAGTATACAACAACGCGCTACGTAATGTACCACACGCTGCATTCATTATTCATGCAACCGCTCTATCGGATAGATAGCATGCGATCGCGTATTTGTGCTCCCGTTATTGGGGAAGTTGCTCCAGTTCCTCGGTAAACGGTCAATAGAAAGGAAATTTATTTCGAGTGGTGCCTGCTGCTCGTCTAGAATTATTATGATTTCGAGACGATGAAGACACGAGTATGACGTATACAATCGATTACATCCTCATAAACAAAGATAAATCGATTAAGAAAATCTACAGTTCTTGACATCACAAATATTTCCTCAATTATCCTCAAAAGAAAATAATTCGAAAAACACAAAAAATTTTTTCTAATTAAATTACAATTAATAATTTAAAAAAAAGGATTTAAAATTAAAAAAGAAGAAAAATAAAAACATCAGCGAAAGTCAAATAAACTTCCAATTTTTGAAGTTTGATAATGAAGATACATTTCAAGTTTTCATTCATCCTTCTCAAGCAAGTTATGACTTTCCACTATAAATTCAATATCATAGTGTAATCTGTCAAGATAAAATTGCGTACCGAATGCATCTCCCGATTGCATCCACATAAATTCAAATAGATCCATATCTAACTGCGATTGAAACTCGAGCATTAATAGTTCCTCCAGTTGATCGAGAGATATATTTGTCGGAATAGTAATCAAGATTTATCGTCGTGAAATATGTGCTACTGGCAGACTAGGCGACTGGAAACCTAATTAAATGCCTGTGCATGTAAATTATTATATTGGTACTGGTGTCATGCATACTTACTAGTCAACTCTACGCTCGAATGATTATTACTCGACTCGGGGGCGTGTTCATTAACTTGGGGGCTCGATTTAAATCAACGATATGCAACATTTTCTACCAACTGATTCGAATGCGTAGACATTTCAATAATTATCAGTCTAATATCAAGATACGTATAACATACGAATTAATTTACATGATCTAATAATGTGGAGATATTACCTTGTTTTTATCACTTTCTCTTTTTGTCGCCTCAAAAAAAAAATGAAATATTTCATTCTAGCAAAAGAAAATTATTTAGAATTAAAATAAACTTAATAAATATAAAAATAATATATTTCAGACAAAATTTAGTAAAATAAAAAGTTAACATTAAAATGTTACAAATAAAGAAAATTTACTAAAATTTAAATAAAATAATTTGAAGATATTACAGGTGAATAAAAATTAATAGGAAATTATTAAGAAAAGATCAGTTTAATAAAGAGATAGAAGATTAATAAAAAAAGGTAAATTGCGCAAATAAACGACTTCGTGATCATAATAGATAATATATCTCGCGTGATCGCATTTTGGGGCCATAACGATTTTCTTTTTACACTGTCATTATAACGCGAGGAAACGAATATTCGTATGCAGAAAAAGCTTGTCGCAAGCAATAATTCGCAATGCACCTGATTGCTATAGCAGTCATAACTGTATATTTGCCAGTCGGCTACGCACCGCTGCGAATTGAGCTCGCAGCAATGTTTTATGAAGAAAACATCCGTTTTCATACATTATTCTGGATAGATTGGCTGGCACATTCTACATTCTCAAGTTTCAATGCTTCAAATGGAAAAATTGAAAATCTCTAAGCGACGTACAGTATAATTATAAATGGGTGAGCAGCGTGGACTCTCCGACATTCCGCGGTAACGTTCACTTTGATGTAAATGATTCGTTCGTGCTATTTCAGAAAATTAATTGGAGAACGTAAGAATTTTCAATAGGATACCGTCATATCTATTTTAATTTTGCATAATAGAATATCTGACTCACATTAGTTATTAAAAAATAATTTTCCAATCCATATTTTGAACTTTAAATTAAAAGAATCAACTTTGGAAAAGAATTTAAAGTCTTAAAAATTAGCTTCAAGCTTTAAAATTAATTAAATCACTGGAAAAATATTGGAGTCGTTTTCTTAAGTTTTTTTTAATTCATTTATTTAATTAATTAAATTTCATGAATTAAATTTAATAAATTTAAATAGTTATTTGATTTAATATTACAATTTTTCCAGTTTGATATAATTTATGTAAATTGTTTAAATAAAAAATCTATGTTTAATAAATGTGTGCACAAAGCGCAACTAAATTTTGCTTTCTCTCGCAAGCATACGAGAATCCTTATAAGATTTCATAAGAATGTAACGCTAGCATGCGCTAACATAATGCTGAAATCATTGCATAATATTCGCGAATTGGATAGAAATAAAGCAAAACGATCGCGTAAATAAGAACATACATTGGATGGAACAATCGTGCAGTCGGATATCGTGTCCCTTTTCCGCAGTTTCGCCGAGGTATAATACATAATTCTTCCTTTCCTGTTACGCAATCGTTGCTCGAAGCAAACTGCAGCCAGAATGTTTTCTGAATGATCAAACGGATAGTAAAGACACTCGTAAACCTCTCATAGAAAAGCATCGACGTGATGCTGAAATCACGCAGTGCGACCACAAGCAATTCTAAGAGAACTTAATGAGATTAATAAATCGAATTCTTTTTGGTATCAACTTTTAACGAAACCTCAAAGAAACGCTACGAATTAATTCCAACACCTAATATAATAAATAAATCTAGACAAAAAAAATTGAATTTGTAATAAAAAAAAATAATATTACAAACAATATAATTTAGTATAACAAAAGTATTTTAAAAAGTACAAAAAAATTAAGATATCTATTAATAATTTTAAAATAATGATAAGATAATTAGGTAATTAAAATTTAAATATTGCAGAAAGAAAAAATATAACTTTGAAACGTTAATTATTAAAATAGATATTAATAATAATAATAGATAAAATATATATAAAGATATTAATTATTAATTAAAATAAAATGTGTAATCTTTAATATGCATTGTTATACTTTAGAATAGCTTAAATGTTTCGTTATACTTTAAAATAGCATAATTTTAAAAATCTGAATAAAGTCCGCAAAAATTTTGGACATATAATCATAAAAAGTTTAAAATTAATTATTTCAACGTAATTATCGATGATTACAACACATCAAATTATATCACCATCGGCAAATGTATTACAAGATGGCTAGTCATTTTGAAAAAGAAACATACTTAATAGTAAAGGTAAAAAATTTGTATAACATGGCATTTGGTGTCAAAGGGAATTCATTAAAAGTTCGTGCAATAGAACTAAAGATACAAGAAATTTTTAAGTATCTAAATTTTAACATAGCTAAAAAGTTGAGACCACATGCGAAAATCTTGTTGAACTATTTCGATGTAGCGAGCTCGTACCGAAGCGCATCGATGACAGTCGTCATCCGTGATACCGTTGATGCATTTCTAGCCTCGTGAATGAACGTCTCCCCTGTCAACTGATGCGGGAACGACGATGGAACGTGATTGCAGCAGATTTTATAATTAAGTCAATTATTTATGTGTGAAAACATGCGCGATTCGCATCGCGGCATCGGATGCACGACGCGCGACGAAAAGAATAACAACCAGCTTTAGGGTGGCTCTGTTTGGACTATCCGTTGCTCGGCGACGTTAGATTGATTCGCAGTCGGGCCGTTTACATAAAGTTTCCAGAAGAAATGGATATTGCAGTCTAACGGATATGCAATTCGTTCCGAAAGGATGACTTTAAACGTCCGTAAGGAAGTTGTAAACTTTTTTAATAAAAATAATTTCTTTTCATAAAGAAGATATCCTTAAAACTATACACTTGAATGAATAAGACAAGAATATTAAAGCCACTCGTACTCATTGAATAAATATTACGATCAGTTTATTCAAGTGCACTTTGTTAAATTAATCCAGTATCAGTTTGTGCAATCGAATTACGTAGTCGAAACCATGAAATACAGTTGAGTAGCAACATTAATGAGTTAACTACGCGAAATTGACGTATTGTTTGACCGTTACTGAGAGTTCACAAGCCCGCTATTGAGCTGTTTTGCATGATTTGCTTGATACATATTGCACCATTAGCAGTTCTCAATGAGTTTCCAATCCAATAAACCTCAATAAATATCAAACAAACCGCGAATTTGTTTCTCGTTTTATTTAGATTAATACAGTTTTACTTTTAATATCTTTTTTTACTTTGGTTAATCTAGCTCTCGTATTAAAATTATTTGCTTTTTTAATCATTATGGCATTTTGTTTTTTTCTAATCTAATCTTACATATGTGATCTAGTTAAATAACTTTCATGACGTAACGCGATATTTTGCAATTACGAGAGATATGTACTTGGGGTGAAATCGAATAAAAAACAAACGATGCATTTTATCACAAGACGTAAAAATCGACTTTTTATTTATAAAATAAATAAAAATTGCTGCCGGAAGACGAATAGTGGGGACAGGAAGAAATGGCCGCATGATGTTATGGTCTCTTCTTTAATATGCCGCACAGAATTTTGATGTTGACGAAATGAGATGGAAAATGGAAATAGACGAAAGGACCCAATTGTTCATCAATGTTCATACGATGCGTGTCATATGTAGCGTCAAGGTAAAACGAAAAGATGAGAGAGTGTCGGGGGGAGGGGCTTTTTTCAAGTTTGATTGCCTGGTCTTTCTGGGAACGGTCCTTGGGAGTGGCCCAAGTCATGGCAGCTATCCTGAGGCAGTCGAATTCCATTTCGATCTGCCAATATATTGCAATTTTTTTCGCAACGGTATTCCTCCGTGATCCTCGACCCTCGGACAGGAGATCCTCGACCATCGAAGCCAGATATCCATAATCCTCGGCGAGCGATCTCGCAGAATTGAAACGTCTTGCCGAAGAGACAAAAGAAGGAACTCTCGACAAAGATTTCATTCGTTGTTTCGTTCACCAATCGTGGTGGTCGCTGATTTGCTGCCTCATATCAACCTCAGGATGACGCGTTCGGCATGGACCACTCCAGACCAGCGAGTCTGCTGGCTCAGGTGATGGGATCTAATGCCAGCCGTGTCCGTGTCCGTGGACGGCCACGTTGGCGACCTGAGGCTCGTAATGCGGCGCCGGGATGTAATGATCGACTCCCACCAAGTGCGGGTGCCCTATATGAGTTCCAGAGTAGTGAAGGCGGGTGGTGTGGTCGTTACCGTGGAGGGCGAGCGGAAGAGTTTTAGGGGCCGGAATGGCGGGTTGCCCATTGACATGGATGTGCTCCGCATAGTGGCCCTAAACATAAAAGAAGACAAGATGTTTTATTAATCTCTAAAGTAACTACTCTCACTTATCCATGCTATTACGTAACTGAAGTGATCGGAAAATCTAATAATCTCAAAAAATTTCCAGGAAACATAGTCTCCCATTACGAAATTGCGAGTGAATGCAAGAGAGTATTATAGCTTGGATAATAGGGACTTCGGGACGGAAATTGCACAAATGAGCGTGATCAATTTGATACAATTGCGGCTGGATTTCGACATCGAGATAATAGATTTAATTAAGCAGAAAATTTAATGATAAGTCTAGGATTATAGATATTGATACTCTTCAGCTGTTGCTTTACGTTTAATTATCTTAAAACATTTCTATTAATTTCATATTAATTTTTAATATTTTAATATTTTGTTAGAAAATAGTTATATTATGTAACTGTTTAATTATTTGTAACTAGATAATTATAATGTAAAATTATACATTTCTCTATAATAGATTATTTCTTGATAGCATGTAATTTGTAATTTATAAACGGCGTATTAACTTAGAATTCGATAAAATAATAATATCCAGATATGTGAATAAAGAGAAAAGTTTTACGGAATATTGTTAAAACTAAACTTTTTAAAATAATAATTATAAAATACTTACAGCACTGGCAACCGCCACAATGGCGAACAGAACAATCTGTAAGAGAACACACAAAAAATAAAAATTTAATATAATAATAAAACATAATATATTCAAAACTTTAGACAAGTTCTAATTTAAAAAATTAACTCTACCTATAACAATATAATAAATAAATAAATAAAAAGAAAGAATAATATACCACCAGACAAATAAAAACTCAGAAGAAATACAAGTAAAATAAAATATGTCAAATAAAAGATATACAATTTTAACACGATACATTAAATAAGATAAAATTAGTTAAATAATTAAGTATACAAGATTTAATATTTTTCTTTACATAAATGTAATGTAAATTCTATATACAGATAAAAGCATGTAAGTTGAAGATAAAACTGAGAAATCAACGTCGACGAAGTCGTTGCGAGTGAAGGGAAAAACTTACGAAGAACTTCATGGTGGCGAGCGATGGTTTTTCTTGCGTTACACTAGCAAGCACTATGTCTTCAAGGGGCGACGCAGTATGCTTTTATAGCAGGTCCCTGCCCAAGTCCAGACCCACTCTCAGGGCGTTAGGCGGGGGTACGTCGCACAGACCCCTTTCACTAACCACGCGACCGACACCCTTTCGGGCCCCCTTGTTAGGTGCCCGCCCAACCGCGACGTCACACCTTGTCACGCTTTCAATATTTTCGATATCAATGATGTCACCCTTAAAGATACTGATGCTGAAGATCATGAGATGTGGACCATCAAATAGATGATTATCGTTAATCTTACACAATAATCGATAAGTGGGTATGTATATGTAAATGTGAATGTTAGATAAAATATGCTTTACTTGCATAAAGAACGGCGTGTTAGATCGCGATGTTAAATTACAATGATTAGATCGACAATAATTCACGCAATCGATAAGATTTTTTTTTTAAGGAATTACAGCGTTTCTCATAAGATTCTCGTAGAAGAATTGATTTAGATCTGATCTATGATCTGAGATAGACTTATCTATGTGTGTATATACATATAACTTAATTTTCAAATTATTTCTGCATTAGCAGAAATTAGCTCTACATTAATTTTTATCTAATTTTAATTATAAAATTTATTTATCCTTTACGCAATTTTATCAAAATTTTCTAAGAGGAAAATTGCATGATTTGTATTATTATTTTGTATATTATAGATTTTATTATGATTACAGAGAACATAAATTTTAATACATATATGTATAAATATTAAGATACATAAGTTTCATTATTTCTCAGCAATATTTTTTAATTGTAAAATTGGTTTAACTAATTGTAATGCTTAACAATTATAATGATTTAATAATTTTAATGCTTTAATTGTTTCATTTTTTAATTACCTAGTTCTATTCAAGCAACATTTATACAATATATATGCATACGATTTGATTAATAATTTATTAAATGCAAAAATCAAGAATGAATTTAAAATGAGAAACAAAAAATTATATTGCATTCTTCTAGCTAGAGGTAGGCTTCTATTATTAGTGCATTCTTCTTACAACGTAAAATTGTTATTTTCTTACATTTGTTATAACAAAATTTACGCGTCGAGATGTATTGAAATTAATATCAAATTAACTTATTTTATCATAACAGTTGCTAAATATAATAATTATTTTATAATTATTTCATTAAAACGAATTCACGCTGCATAGCAAATTTTTAACTAATAATTTAATTTTAATTAAATAATAATTAATCCTGTTTGCAAAGTGGCCTAGTTTATAAGCAGTACAGGCAAACTTTCATAAACTTTTAAACGCAACCTCGTACAATATATTAACTTGTAAACAAGTGCCTGTATCTTGTTACACTTGACTGATCTTGTGGAGACTTTATAATGTGGCTTGAAAAAAGCTGAGATGAAAATTGTAGAACGGTGTAACATGTACTCATTTAATAATATGTTACACAATTTATGTTCTTACATACGTTTCACACGTAATCATATTGGAATTTATTTCTTCCGACTTGGTTATCGTAACTATTCGTTATCACTCTTTTCGAAAGTAGAAAAGAAAGAAATGAAAAAAAAGAAAAAGACTTAATAAAAATAAGTATAAAAATAAGAATAAAACGAAGTTAGAATGTAACAAAAAAGAATGGATCTGGGTTATTGAATAAACGACAACGTAATTTCTGTTTTATCACAAGACGTACACATTAACTTTTATTAGAAAATAAATAAAAGTGTTGGTGCGGACAGTGAAGAAAAATAGGACGGGATCCGAGAAATGAGGGGAAAAGGGAAAACGCTCTCTTTGATGTTATGATGTCTTCTTCATATCACACACAATTGCCGCACGAGAATTTCGGTGTTGGGAAAGATGAAGGAACAGAAAAAGATGCGGATATTCGTGTCCATGTATATTTGTGTAAGGCGTGTCATATGTAGTTCTAAAGGTAAAATCAAGACGGATTTGTTTTATTCTTAAGTTTGGCTGCCTGGTCTGCGATCCATGAGTGGTCCACGATTTTTCGTTTCTTCTAAAGATTTCAAAATTCCTCGGAGATGCTGTTTTTGATGATTGTCTTCAATTGAAATTATTTGGATTCGCGAAAAATCAAATATATATATATATCGTCGACGAAGTTGTCTGCTGTCATTATTTTGATCAATAAGATTCGAGATGAGTGCCATTCCAGTATAGACCACTCTGGATCAATGGGTTTAATCAAGAGGCATCGTCATACAGGATCCTTAATCCCAGCCGTGTTTAGTCTTTATGATGGAAATTTCAGGTTCCGGAGCGGGGGCATAATGCTCAACGCCGACGAGATGTGGATGCGATACATGAGGACCATCATAATGTAGTCTAGTGACGTGATCGTTTCCTTTGATATGCAGGGGACCCGGATGTGGAGGCGGAATGGCGGGCTGCTGGGGGATGAAATGCGCGTGGTAGACATGCTGTAAATAATAATGAAATGATATTATCATTATGCTCAGAATAATTATTAGACACTTTCTGAATATTGCTTTTCTGTAAATGTTAGGATAATTATACAATTCGTAAAATAGAAATAATCAATTATATCAAAAAAATAATAAGAACAATATAATATATGTATTAAAAATATGAAGAATTAAAATATGTTAAATAAAAAATAAAAATGTATATTATGTATTAATTATATATTAAATGTATATTATAAATAAGAATATTCATCTATACAATTTTGTTCGAGATGCGATCGATCCATAAAGATAATAACTAAATTATTATAATAACAATAAATTAATAACAATAAATTTAGTTTTAAGAAACAAAATAATAAAGTTTAATTAAAAATTTTATGTACTTATGTATGTTATGTTTTTTGTGTAATTATAATTAATTTTGTAAATTTATAATAATATAAAGATAATAATTATTTTTTTAAATGCAAAAAAATTTTATAAAGGATATTTTACTTTCTTCAATAAAATATCAGTTACAATCAAATTTCTAAGTATTTGTAAAAACGAATAGAACAAAGGTAATCCAAGCTGCTTATCATTAATTATGCAACGAGAACTTGAAGGCGGAACAAGCGTTATGTAACGACTTGCCGCACCGATTATTTCGGTGCAATTGAGTCGGGTTTCGTCACCGACTCTTTATAGGTCTTCGATTAAGTAGGAAATCCAATTAGTTAACGATCGCGGACACCTATTTCATTGCCGGTTTAGCTGCAACGCATAGCTGCAACGTATAGCAAGAAAGATACGTAACTACTGATCAGATCTAATAACGTAATGTAACATTAGAAATCAGCCGATCATTAAACGAAAGAGAAGGCATAATCAACGACACGAAGTAACAATTTCTGTTCGATATCTCGTTTGACATTTTCCGAAAACTATTATTACTTATCTATTGTTTGTAATTATGTAATTATAGTGCTTGTTTTAGAGATCTTAAGCCATACTCGCTCAAGATTAACATCTTATCAAATAACAAATATTTTTCAACCATGTAATAAATCATAATTAATATTTATTACTTACTCATTGCATTAATTCATCTAATCGAATTTTCAAAATTGATTAAAAATATTATATATCTCATTTATTTGAATTAATATCAAATGTACATTGAATGTTAAGTGTCTTTTTAAATTATGAATACTTCAACAATATTTTTCCATCCTCATTATTACAGCGACTTTATTTTAACATTCTCCACTATCTTGGTGCATTACCTTCATCACGCAATAAATCTAGTCAGCTAAAGCCCTGCTAAACCCACAGAAGTGACTAGATATCTATCGCGTAACATAATATGGACTTCTCGATGAATAATTTTCTACCACCATTACCTTGCCGTGCGCTACGGGAGCTTCGACCTTGACGATTTTGGGTGCGGGTGCGACCCAAGGCTGAGGCTCGTGCACCACTGGAGAAGCGTGCACCACAGGAGCCACCCAGGGCTGCGCGATCTGAGGTGCGTCAAACAGTCTTTTTCATATAATCGGAATCAATCGCCTCGATAACACGGGTGTTACGTGAAGTCACTTTCCCGCCGAGTACGTCTAAAGATACTCGGTTGTCAGAAGAGAAATAGAACGAACCTCCGTAGTCCACATGACGTTGATCAATCAACGATGGTGTTTTAAGAAATGAGGAGTTATTACAGATTGAGAAAATTACGAAGAATAGAACGAGAATAATGTTTGATATAGAAACATCCGCAAAGACGAGAAGAAAGATTAAAGAAGAATTTGTTATTAAACGTTCAGAATTATTAGAGTTGCATACATTTATTAAATAATTAAATCTTATAGAAAAGAAGTTCAAGTAAAAACAAAATTGAAATGTCAAAATATAAGAAATTAGACAAAATCAGTCATGCTTGATGAACGATAATAATGATAGTAACGACTTACTTTTGAGAGATTAATTTCAAACTGAGAGATTAAAAAACTACAAATTTGAAAATGGCTGATTAAGAAGAAATAATTATACAGATACCTTGTTAAAGTGTGTTTTCTCATCAAGATTTGAGTCGCTCGAATATTCAGAACAAAGAATATTTAGTTATTTAAGAAGAAACAATCATCGAGAGTTGCTAAAAATTAATAATAAGAATGAAATAATTAAAGTTTGATTAATCACAAAGATAAAATTCAGAGAAATAATAGTAACGAGTTGAGAGATAATTTACATGGTGTTATTATACAATTAGTGTTACTATATGTTTACGCAACAAAGAGGAATAATAATATAAATTATAAATTATAAAATTTATGTGAATTTCTTTGAATGATGATTATGAAGTACTTGCCTCATATCCGGCGCTGACGACCGCCACAACAGCAAATAAAACAATCTGTAACAATACAGCAATATAATGTTGCGATATAATGCACACGCACAATAGCAATATATAATAATATTAGATATATATTCACAATATATTCAAAATATGTTTATGTTATAATATAATGAAAACTACAAAAATCAATTAAATGTTCAATTATATATTTTAAATACTATAAATATGTATCACGAATGTCAAGTATACATTCAAGAAAAATTTTTTCTTTTCATATAATAATAGAAATATTATCACACAATGATTTCATATTAAAATATTCAATGTGAACCATAATTATTAATAATTTAAATTTAACATAATCAAATTAATATAGATTAATATGCGTGTAATAATAAAATAATTAATATTTTAAATTATAACTTACATTATATATATTAAATTTTCTTTATTTTTTTTTATTTAATTTTGTAATATTAATCAATTGAAATATCTAAATCATAATTTTATAACGTAAAATAAAGTAGTTGTGATCTACATCTACGTAATGCAAAACAAATGTAGTAGAAATTTTAAGCAAATGCAGAACTTGTGCAACACTGCGTAACAGAATCCCCACGATCAATCGCAAAGGGAATCATTTTCGGGTCACAACGATTTAACTTTTACTTCCTCACGTTATTGTGAGGAGAAACTTACGAAGAACTTCATGGTGTGTGATGACAGTTTTTCTTGTGCGCTACGCGGGAAAACACTACGTGTCCGAGGGGCGACGCAGTATGCTTTTATAGCTGAGCCCTGCCCAGTCCCAGGGGGACCCAGGGATGAGGCGGGGGTACCGACTATTGCACTGCTTTGGATGCGGACCCCTTTCACCAATCGCGCGACCCTTTCGGATCCCTTATTGGGAGCTTGGTTCCAATCGATCACGATTTGTGTGTAATTTCCGGTATGTCAAAACGACATCCTTAAAGATGCTCAAGGATTATGGACCATCGAAGAGGGGCACTTGAAATAAAATGCGCACATCGTCTGATTCATACGAAAAAGCAGGTCGTTCGAACAAAGAACGTAGATTACGACACAAGATAACGGCTATCAAATCCATCGATAGTTTACAAATTTGAAAATAAATAACGAATTCTTTTATTTCGTAAGATTACGTGGGAAAGTAGATTTACATAAAACTAAATTATTACGTTTCGCAAGATTACATGAGCAAATAGATATATGCGTATAAAGGAAAGTAAAACTGGACTATATACTCACCGAGTGACTCCACTTTAATAACTTTTAAATGTTTCCAAAGTCAAAAAAAGATTTTTATTTACAATTAGAAAGTTGTATTTTTGTGAAAATCTATATATAAAACTGTTTCTACTGCATTAGTTTATTACATGTTATCATAAACATTCTTAATAACCATACGATATTAAAAAAAAAAAAATTTGTTTTCTACTATATTTCTTCTGATATTAGACATTATCTATTCCTAAGTCAAAGACAGATTTCACGATTCGTTCATCTTGTACGAAGGAATTACGTAACTTTGACAAATGGCGCCGCGACATATTCACAATTGTCTTAATAAGCACTGCTGATTTCTGATTCTCGTCTAAGATCGATCATTCCAGATCCAGAAATCACGATGTTAAATCGCAGCGGTTACTAACCCAGCATGTAACAAGTAACGTTCGCAAGGAGTCCGTGTATTGCAGGTGCGCTGGGCGTAACGCGTGCTGATGGAGTCGGCTGATTAGGATGTAACACTCTAAGAAAATGCAGAGGCAGGTTTATGAGAAAGAAAATGTTCGGGCATTTTTTTTCTTTGCGACTTGCGTAAAAGACGTACTCTGTGTAACACTAAAACAACAATTAACCCTATCTTTTTGCGCGATACCCCGCTGTAATTATTTCAAATAAGACATACGGCTCGCGTAATAGCTTGCAATTACGTTATAATTCTCCTAAAACAGAAAATACGACGCCCGTCTGTTTTTTCTTAGATTTTTCACAGCGAGAAATAGCGTTTAAGGAAAATTTGCCTTAATGGGATCTCAATTAAGGCGAATTCGATAGGGAACTGGGGAACAATAGGTTTCCGCAACATCAAACGTTCGCTCATACTCTATTATGATCATACTCTATTATGAATTTCGCAATTGCATCCAGTAAATGAAGCCTATACATTGTGGAAAAGACGCGTGGGAATGACAATAAAACATGCAAAAAATCGTAACGAAACGAGAATTGATTTCTCATTTCGATTGCAACGTATAAAGTTGACGTTACAAGTTGCTTCGTGTGCCGTCGTTTTCTTCGTGAAATCGTAATTAAATCTTTTTTTCTTTTCCATAATATGAAATTCTTCCCATTTATGTTAAATTAATTTATACGGAATATAGTACTGTTCAACATGGAATATATTTATTTCACGACGGTGAAATCCGTCATTCTTCATTCGACTCGATTAATTTCGTTCTATATATGTATATTAATTCCATAATAGCGAAATCTGCGTTTCTTTAATAATAGCGTTTAATAGCGCGCGAGGAAAACCGTGTGATCTTTTTCTTCTAGTCATTCGTTTCATGCCGGATCTCGGCCTCGTGTTGAAATCTCTCTGTTACGCTGAGAAATTGCACGTACGGTTAGCAATAAAACTTTTTAGAATTATTTTTGCTCGTTAAAAATTAATTAGGTAATATGTATAATAATGTACAAATAAAGACCATTTTTTTACGAATGCAATAATCTTTTTTTATAATTTCTGATAGAATCTTAGAAACAGAATCATATCATTTTATTTATCCTCATATAGATTTAACAAAAATTATTTTAAAAATAATTTTGTGAACGTAGATATTTTTAGAAATATTATTATTAATATTATTAACATACTTAATACATAAAGAACGATATCGAATTAATTAAATGCTCGATTGTATCACCGGCATCTAATACAGATTGATATTTCATATATTTCGAAAGAGAATCAAATTTTTAATTAAATTTTCTTTTATGCATTAATTCATATTTTATGTTTTAACGTACAGTAAATAACAATTGTTCCCCTTTACTGGAGTTTCTCTGAAACAAAGACATTCTCTAATCATTGTGAAATTGTAAACATTTCATGTGCAGTAGCTTTGTCTTTTAATTTTTAATGCACAGCAGTTCCAGCAATTTTCCCTTCGTGCGTCATTCACCCTCGGGTCTAATAGACGCGCGCTTTACGAGCAACGTTAATTTCGCAACAAGTGCTGACTACTAAAGGTGGTTATAGCCATGAACGCATTTAGTTCTGGGTCACATTTAAGTACATCTGACTCCCTCTCGCTTCTTCTCTTTTTCCTTCTCTCTCACTCCCTTCGAAAGCACGAATTGCAGAACTAGTGCGATTTTTGCGAGCGCGAAATCGTCGTTTCCGAGCAGTGGAAGTGAACGCCCTATGTTTCTTCGTCGTCGACCGCGCTTTTTCAAACTGATTAGCAATTACCCGCTAGAACTGTGGCCGACGGTCGCCTACTTACGGTCAGTATAAAAGCCGTGGTACTCGCTACGCGATTTACGCAACCCTGACCAAGCACGATTCGTTGCATTTATCGCAAGTGTATATGCGCGGAACAACCCCACGTGGATGTAGATACGTCGTGCAGCGGAATTGTTGCAAAACTTGGAAAGTTTAACGATTCTCATTATTTTGTAATGTCTCACGTTCGCTCTGTTTGGATCAGATGAACAAGAGACGGAAAGAGAGAGAGAGAGAGAGAGAGACGGACATGTATTTGCCGATGCAGCGGGCGTGCAAGAAATATTAATGCAACGCTCACGTTGCATCGCGTAGCAATGCCCAAGGGAATTTTTGCGAACGAGAAACCTTTACAAGTCTTTTAATATTTCAGAAATACTGTAGGGACAAAAGAGAACAATTCATAGTAACATTTTGTAGCTTTACGCTATGTGATAACATATTTTGTACGTAAAACATTAACAAAATTGATCTTGCTTACGTTTTTTTACACTTTTTATACTTAAAATGAGATAGATATATTTGGCGCTGAAAAGAGAGAAAACGAAGATGCTGAATGTAAGCAAATCGAACAGAGTGGAATAACTGAGTGGAAATATGATGCGGAATAAAAAAGCGAAATAATAAGTACGTAAAAGTATATAAGAAATAACACGAAAATATGTCTCTATGAGTTTTACTGTATAATTTCGTGCGATTACGTTATATCGCGTGGTTTCTTATTAGTTGGCAGGTGCAATATATGCAGCTTGATTAGATAATTGACATATGTGGGTAAAATCTTAAAAAAATAAAAAATAAAAAATTCACGTTCCCCATTCGCTTATGCACCACTGCACCGTTCAAACTTTCCCCCTCGGAAAACGCATTTTGCTGCAATTCGTGCATCGCTGCACTCGATAAACCAATCTCCTGAACGTGAAACAATTTTCGCTTGTAATACGTAATTCGCTTGTAATACGTTAATCGGATCATTATTTTCTATGTTAATATTTGTTATTTATTTTCATAATTTTCAAAAACAAAACATTTATTTAAAACTACATGTCAAAACGTACAAGAAAATATTAGAAAATCTAGAATTTTTATGCCATCTCCTAAAGTCTTAAATTACTTCATGAGCAATGTCGTTCTCTCATGTTCTCTTTCTGGGGAATAATTCCGCATGCATTTAGCAAAAAGACAAATACAAAGTCTTTCCGTCTCCGCAATAGAAGCGATTATATGCGGCAGCAGCTAATTATCTATTCTCATGTATTATCTCTTCCTGTGTGCCGAAAGTCAATCGCGAAAACGCAATCAGCTAGCAAAACATAACTCTAAGTCTAGATAAAATGAATGTCGCAATTTGCAATTAATAAACACGCGAATCATCGAAAGAATCATTTATCAGCAAATCACAATTTACGCATCCGACTATGGAAATCGAAATTGAAACAAATGGATAACGAGCAACGAATGAACAAGCAAACGCGAACATATCGCTTTATATCTTGGCTCGTTCTTCCAATTTCCACGGATGCAATCTCGATGCATGGCTGTTCGAATTTCGCTCGTTATTAATCGCCATATTTACGACACTCTTGTGTAATGTTACATTGTGTTCTCTTTATAGTAACGCCGCTGTTCTATTGCACAGAGAAGCGATTTCGCATGATAGCGCGAATGCGATCGCGCACCAAAACGAGAATAATTGCTGATGAGAAAAAATCGTTTAGACAGGTGAGATTCTTTATGTAAGATTGATATTACATAAGGAACTTTCATTGTAATAGATCATTCATTGTATAAGAAACGGAGATTCATTATTTTTAATTGCAGTAAATTGTACATGATTTAGTTTCATAGCAGAAAATATAGAAAAAGTACTTATATATTTTTTCAGAATATGTTTTTTTTTATTTCAAGTTTTGTTACGTTATATGTTACTACATTAAATTTAAAAGTCAATTGGTGCATATTTCATAATATATAAATTCTTATTTTAAGAAAACTAATGACGCTATTGACATAAAACTTATTTTATATCACAAAATCTTTGAACGAAGCAGATATAAGGGAATTATCTTTATATACAGATATAACAAATGTACAGATAATAAATGTAAAAAATTATGTAGCACTTTAGTACTAAAAGATACGTGATTACAAGCGCTGAAATTAATGAAGCATAGTAATCAACCTCGAACACGATTTCATTATGCGACCAGTTGTCTAGAATAATGTTTAATGAGATGAAAAGTCAACAGATTATTATAAGTCTTTAAGTTTTAAAATCGAAAAAAAATAGATTAAGCAATTGTCAATATATTAATATAATCAATATAATTAATATAAATTTAGTCAATATAATTAATATAAATATAAACATTATATCGCAAATATAATGTTTAAATTAATAATTAATACTGATAAATAAACAATAAATAAGTAGTAATTACATAAAGTACATATAAATCATTAAAAGTAATGATTGCATCAACTCAATGAAAACCTTTAAATTCCAGTGCTGTATAATTGTATATTGTAAGACGTCCCGTATTCTTAGGCAAAGAGAATAAAAAATAGTTATAAAAAAATCTCCAGGTGCGTTCGCTAAGTCGTGATCTTGAAGACTGGAATGTCAATTGACGCCTCATTTTCATTAAATGTAACGAGCAATGTCGATTAGTTTTTATGTCTGCCAAGCCGAGACAACTGCTCTATATTTCCAGTCAAGGATGACCATTAAAAGAATCTTAAATTTCACTCAAGAATTTCAAGAATCTCATAACTCTCTCTTTTACTTTCAATTAATAATTAATATAAAAAATTAAAATTAGAGGTAGAAGGATAAAAGATTATTCTGTAAAACTTATAATATATTACATACAAATATTAAAAATATCAAATATATGTATAAGGCAAAAAGCAAACTTCGAAATATATAAAAGAATTTATTATGTTTCTAAAAAACACAAATTAATATTAATTAATATTGAAGTTAATAAAACGTTCTTAAATTTTTTTTTTTGTTTAATTCTCACAATCGTACAACTGAATCTCGTCAGCGATTCCTCGCATCTTCTTTTTTCGATCAGGAATAATTACTTTGATTTCCTCTTCCTCTATTCCGTGATCATCCACTTTACCTTTGCTAGCATAATTAAATAATTAAAGCTTGACCAGACTCGAGGGCGTAGCCGCCCCCAGGCAACGTGAAGTTTACTTTCTAGACGAGAGTGACTTTGTCGTTCACTCGCGTTCCTCGCAAATATGGGAATCCGCATTAGCCGTTGGGAATCGTGGCGCAATTGCCATCCTTGGACGCGAATCTAGATCAACGCGTTCGACGTGTTCGACGTGCTGGAAACCAACCTGACCTATCAGCTTGGGAGACCATAAAATCCCAATCAATTGCAATGGATTGCATTACATTTTATTAGAAATTAAATATTAAATTATAACATTTTTGTATTTATAACATTTTTATATTTTTTTATTATAAAAAGAACAAATATTTATAAATAAAAATATATATATAAAAATATATACTTATTATTTATTTATATTTTTAATAAGATATTAAGCAAAACAAGAGAGAATTTTCAGTTCAAATGTTTTTATGATTATCATGATGGCCACAAACATGACATAGAAGCGTGTAAGACTACGAAAGACATTTGTCGGTTCAATTCTCAAACAACAGAAGCTATAAATCTTCGTCTTCAGGATATAAGGAATGTCTGATGAATGTCCGTGGAATAGCAATGCTATTTGTACGCAAACCGGGGGTCAATTCAATAAATTATGAATGAGTGTTCTCGTTTCACTCTTTGTTAATTAAAGAAACGGCAAAAGAATCTAAAAATTGAATAACAAGAACAACCAAATTAAGATTGCTTCAAACAATTTATAACGTTAATAGAGCTCTATAAACTTCTTGTGTTATTTACACAATTAATTACAATTAGAATTTCATTAAGTTTAATAATTATACTATCGGAAATGTAAACTTAATTATTCCATCGCAAATCGTAAGAGATCTAGAATAGAATTTGGCGCGCGCGAGTACCATCTGAAATGACACCAGAATATTCAGCAATGACATTGAGAACGACAAACATGGGAAATGATGCTTCTTATTCACATGAAATAACACGGTTCTCCATGTGACGAAATGGGTGGTGCTATCCAATACCCTTCACTCGCGAGTACTTCGAATCGCGGGCTGTGCAAATGACAGCGATTTATTGCAAGCGCTATTCACTCGCGTGGAAAAATATTACCGTACCGTGCAATCTATCCGCACTTCGTAAAAATAAAATACGACAGCTAGGAAAAAGCAAACCTGACCTATTTTAACCAATCAAAATTGAATATAAGTTGCATGGATACAAAAAATTTTATGATTTTCGATACATTTTAAAATTCATTCGATAATTATGTGATAATTAACAACAAATGTGCAGAAAATTGCATGTTGATAGTTTTCTCCTACTTTTGACAATTATTTATATAATTAAATTTTATTTTTAGTAACATATTTTCACATTTTTAATAACAAATATATTTGGTAATATATTTGTTTTGTTTAATATAATTTCAATATATAATAAGTTAGAGACTGTCGCATAAAAAAATCAATCAAGTAAGAGAAGCGCCACGTAATTTGAGGGAGATTATTTAATTATATTAGGTGTTGGAATTAATTCGTAGCGTTTTTTAATGAAAGAATGTTATTTATTTCACATGAGCATTAAAAAATACATTAATGAAAGTACTTCCCATCACTTGTAAAACGCTACGAATTAATTCCAACACCTAATATATTAAATAATATTATTATTTCGGTTTAATTGCGTTGCCAGTCCGAAAAGTAATCGGCGCATGTAATATATTTAAGAGAAATTTATTTAAATATCTACGTATAACGTAAATGTATTATTCCAACATTTGATTTTGATCATAAATGGCGCTAATTCTCTTACAAGTTGATTTAATATTTTCACATATATTATATTTATACGGGAATAAAAGGATTGTACACTAATGACGCGGAAATATAAACAAAAATATGGAAAGCGCGATCCCGAAAATGCATAGTTGAGCATGCAACAGAACATCGTAATCTCCACGGAAGTGATTCGTTTCGCATTTTCTACGAGCCCCATCGCTACGAAACACATTCGCAAGCGATATATAAGCTGAAACTGTACAAACTGGACGCGTGCACGCACATACACATACGTGAACTTTCATCGCGAAAGCGTGGCGTTGGCGATCGAAAGAGAACCGTATTACCCATATCCCGGAAGAAAACGTGCCGCCGATTACTGCAACCAGAAGCGCGTCGTAAAAGTCATTAAACAGTTCGTAACCAAATTGCGTCGTTCTCCTCCACTTCGTTCCCTCCCAACTCCCGATATCCACGAGCGCTCTGGCATACCGTGTTTCCTGTTGCCTGCAATTCAAAAATCGCGCCACGAAAGGATAAGAACCGTTATTATGCGTCGCTAATCTTCCTGCCGGGCGCTTTGCAGATTGATAATTATTACGGTTTTATCGGTAATATAGTTTCAGCGCGATATGATACAGACGTAGGAAATGTGTAACGGGCTGTTTGTCCATTTATATTACAATCTATGACACTATACGTTTCTATTTCTAACATATATTTAACATATTAATAAATTCTAAGGATAAAGAATGTCATTTACACATTCCTTATTTCTATAAAATACTTTGTGAGAGGAGAGTATGTATAATGTACATGCATTTTATAACTATAATCCTATTAATCATTCGAGCGATGAAAGATCTCTCTCCTTTGTATGGTTATACAATTATGGATTATTAAATTTAACCCTCCATATGAAATTTTGCACTTTCTATTAGTGACTTGAGTGTTTCAGCTTTAGTACAGATTTTTTTTTTTTTCCTAATTATATAGAAATGAAAAAAATCTGAATAAAATTCTTTGTGAAAGATTTAAGAACATGTTTTTACTTTCATAGAAGTCAGATTATATCTTACTTATATATTTTTACATTTCAATTTTATTTACCGGAATTTATAATTAAAATATTGATTGCGTCTTCAAAGTTCAACTTAACTTGAAGAGTTAATTATTAAAAGTTATAATCTAAAAGAGAAGACTTCTTATTTTAGTTAGAATATTAGAAACTTGGAAAGATATATCAGAGATAAATCAGAGATAAAATAGAGAAATCCTTTCTGTTGGCACAAAGCCTAAAAGGATCGTGTCGCCATGGCTCTAGATAACGATCTGTATAGTGCAACACGTTTTTCAGAACATCTATTATACAATGAAAAGTTCTACGTCACGAAAACTAGCGACATACAAAAAGACTCGAAAGGGAACGTTTACCCACGTCATCGATCTCTCGCTATAATGCCGAATGTACGCATGATTTATTCCCGACAAACCGCGAGATCGACATGCACTTTGAGATATTGCACGTTATACAATATGAATAAAAGAAGCGATCGATAACTAATTTCGTCTTAAATCCTCCTCGGTATTTGATTCTCAAAAGCTTCAAATTATATTAAATATTTATTAATACTGATAATTTCGGTATTAAACCCATTCTAGACAATTTATAATTTAATGTTTTTATTTATAATTTCATATATGTCAATAATGCGACAGGAGGAAGAAAAAATGGAAGAATTAAACTGCACATACTAATACATAAAAAATATGTAATGAAATGCATGAAAATACACGATATATAAAATTATAAATAGAATTCCGTAATAATATAATTTTGAAGTAAAATTCTGACGCGAATTGTAAATCATTTAATTTAATTGTCTCTATTTTAATAAAGACATTTTTTTTATAAAACAAAAACAAAATTATAATTTAATCATAAAATTCTTTACACATATTAGACATTATAATTATTGTCTTTGGTTTTATTTTTCAATACAATATAAGAAACATTTGAAGAATCAAAATTATATATAATAAAATGCACTCATGCTGAATATACATGGCGTATAAAATTATAGATAGAATTCTGTAATAGAATACTGAAATCTAACACCAATCATAGATTTCCTAAAATTATGCTACAAATAAAGATATTTTCTTCTTACAAAACAAAAGCAACTATGATCTAATCATAAAATACTTTATATTATAACTAGTTTTATTTTACAATATATTAGGTGTTGGAATTAATTCGTAGCGTTTTTTAATGAAAGAATGTTATTTATTTCACATGAGCATTAAAAAATACATTAATGAAAGTACTTCCCATCACTTGTAAAACGCTACGAATTAATTCCAACACCTAATATTTTAATAAATAAACAGCACTCATCATCCTGAATAAGAAATAATAGATTAATAAGTCTGTAGTAAGTCATTTATTCATCACTTTTATGATCGCCATACTAAGAGAAAAAAAAAAGAGAGAGAGAGAAATAGGCGATTAATTAAGAGAATGCGTAACCACCAATCAAATCTGAAGTAATTAGAAGAGAAAATGGTGTCAAAACTTTTTGATTATAAACATATTTGTCATTAACATCATGTAACATTTCATATATTTAAACGCACGTTCGAAATAACTTAAAAATTTAGAACTCCTCATGCAAATAGCATAAAAAAATTATTATCATATTAATTATCTCTTTTTGCAATCGTCATACTGACATTTCTGCTGTCATTTTACACGTCCTTTCTCTTATTATTTACAGATTTTATATTTTAATATATTAAACGCTATTTCTGCTAAGAGAGCAATCTCTCGATCTCGATGATTAAATGGATGATTATATAATTAATGTGAATGGATAAAATATAAATACGCGCAGAACACAAATTTCCCACACAATAACACAATTTTTTGAGCAATATCCAATAAGTTTTTAGAATGTTCCTTAAGAATGTATTAGACGTACAATTCCTGCAAAGAAAATTAAATTTGTGAATAAGATTATATTTTTGTTTAATAACACATTTTTGTAGTTTATTTATTTTAATTGTTATTATTTTTATTGTTAGAAATGAAAATTTTTTAAATAATTAGAAAATTTACATTTTTTTTTATAAGTACTTCAAACGTTTAAAATAATTTATACAAAGTTTGCGATTTACTGAATAGTTACAAAGATATAGAACAAATAAATATTTTATTTATTTATTGAAAAACTATAGTTCATGTATCGCAATGTAACTCTACGTAAATAATCTTCAATATATAATGTACTTATATTAAAAAATTGAGACTTCATTAATTTTATAATACATTTCCATATATTTTTATTAGAGCACAGATTTAAAAAATACTACTATTTATTAAAATAACTTATGATTCCGAATATAGTTCATAGTCGAACATCAAATTTGTCGTATTATTTTTAAATATGATTTAGAATAATCTATAATTTTTTCATAATTTTGTTATCGTTTTAAAAATATGTATAAAACATCCTTAAAGAACTGTGCGATAAAAAAAATTAAGACGTTATTAATTAATTGATTTTATGAATTTATAACATCTCTTGAAATAGATTTGAAAACATTTTTACTCTGACCTCTATTACAGTATTGCAGTATTGTATCATTTTTATTTATTGAGATTGAATTTAAACTGTGTTTTTATCGTTTGACTCACGTAATCAAAAATGTATAATTTATACAAAAAACCACCCATCAGGACACTGAATAATTATTGTAAATATGATTATTAATTCGATTGTACAATTAGCGAATATTTGTTCGTCTGAATCATCGAGCACATAAATTTGTTGGATAGGAGAGAGTAATTTGTCAAATTTTTTATATTTTTATGTTTTACCTAACTATAAAATTTGTACATATATCTGCTGTTTTTATAATTTAAATTCGCTTAACATTAATTAATAATGACCTGATCATTTTCAAAACGTCTGTTCATTATAATGTTTATTATTTTTATATTTTGAATATTATAAGATATTATTTGGCTCGTAACCTTTCTAGTCTATTATCATTAATTTTATTTTTTTCGAGCCGTATTATTATTTTTACGTTTTTAAGTTTATTCAATAATGTAACTGTTAGTACAACACGTGTTATTTCACACTTATATTAAGTAAAAAATTATAATGTTAATATAATGTATTACTATTACAGTTTGTAATCTGGTGATTATATACCTCTTTCTCATTGCAAGCCTTCTACAGTTATTATAAATAAATAATAAATCAAACAAAATAAATATTAAAAATGTTTCCAATAAAAACAAACAAATAATTATAGTTTTCTGAATAATACAGAAGTTTATAACTTCCCTCCCTTCATTATATCAAACTGACCTTTTCCTCGGCGATGTGCATACCGAACTACGATTATATAACGACAAAACGGAACTGTTTGCGCCCTCTGGTGATATCAATCAATACTAATTAATCGACGATAGAGAGTAAGCTAGTATCAACTGCTAGTATAAGTAATGGTAGGTAACAAAGGGATCTTTTCAGCAGATATACAAATCGACTCATTTTGTTTCTTTCTGATATCGAACAAGATCAGGATGACTTTTGTGTCAATTTGTGTCTCTTGCTGGAAAACTCCCAAAGTCGAAAAATATGGGTATGTTACCCGCCGGATGTATCCATGGCTACATAGTTCTACGCTTTGTGCATATAGAGGCGCCAGTAGACGAGTTTCATTTAAAACACTGCCCATCAGATCTCAGGCTATCTCTGACTATTTTAGGCTTCGTTTGCTTTCTCTCTCTCTCTCTCTCTTTTCTCTATGTATACATACATTTGCAACATACGTACATATGTATATATAATATGATGATAGGTTATGAAGTCATGTATTCCTGCATCATTGCGTAGCTCTTAATAGATAATGACGATTAAGAACTCGAGCGTTCGTTTAACAAGTATATCTGCGTGAAGAGATCAATAAAGGGCAACATCCGTCGTTGGATTACGAGAGTCAGTGGGGCAAAATTGTACGCTCACCATATAGACTATGCAACAATTGAAACAGCGATAATCAAGCGGGGACGTGCAAAATACTAGGATTTAGCAATGACACCAGATTTGTCCTATTTTGAATGGGCTTTGTATCTTTGATTCTGGTTTCCGTTTTCTTCCGAGAATGGACGGATTTGTATGTTCAGCTTATATACACATTAACAAAAATACTGCAACTTAGAAGATAGATCTATTGCTCTTGCATAATGCTTTCTTATATCTTGTAATACTTCGGATAGTCTATAATTTATAATATTATATTTTTTTATTATTTTTACAAAAAATTATGTATCATTAATATTAAGAGTTCAAATAAATTTAATCCTTTCTCTTAAAATTTTTGGTAATACAAGCCTTTAGAAAGCCGCAGAATTTTTAGCTTAAATTTTCCTGAAAATTTTGTTCTAAGAAAAAGTATATTTTTAACGTACAATAAGATACAAAATATATGAATGATTTTCATAGTCTTCTAAAAGTGAATGAATATATTAATTATTTCTATAGAAAGACAATGGAGGAGGCAATGAATCAGAATCTGACCATGATTGTCCAGAAATTCCTAATATCCCCTGGGTAGAGAGACCTAAAGAATGGACTTATACAATGAGAAGAAACATGCAGGTGATTATATCAAATTAATAAGACTGTACAAAATGTTGACAAAATGTTTGATCAAACTATACCAGCAATAATCTGTTAATTCCATTGATAAACAAATATCGTGTGTATAAAGATCGATCTAAAAAAGTTTCTTTTTGAATTATAATTTTATATAGTTTGTAAGAAATTAGTATACATTTAATTTTCTTGATTATTTTTAAAAAATTATATATCATTTATTTAATATACATTATGTCTATATTTTGTATCATAGGAAGTAGTACCTGGTGTATTTCTTGGTCCATATAGTGCTGCCAGTCGCTCTAAGTTGCAATCTTTGCTTGATCATGGAATAACACATATAGTTTGTGTCAGGCACGCTATTGAGGCAAATCTTATAAAGCCAAACTTTCCCAACAGCTTCAAGTATGTGATTTTAATTACCGCTTGTATAGTGGCTTAACAAAAAAGAGAATGAGAATGAGTCTAAGAACTTGAAAAAGTTCTTATTTTTGATTTTCTTAATATTTTTAATTATTAATTGTATTTTATGTTTCAATTTTACGATTAAGTTCATAATGATTTTTTCATAGTAATATACCAATTTAAGATTTAATTAATCTTGAATCAATGTGTCTTTAATTTCTCTCTTTATGGATTTGTATTTAATTATAATTTATGTGCTTACATTTTCTACAGATATCTAGTCTTGGAGATCGCTGACACAATAACGGAAAATATCATTCAACATTTCAAAAAGGTAAAAGCATTCATTGATGAAGCCTTAAATTTAGGCGGTCGAGTCCTGATTCATGGGAATGCTGGTATTTCGAGATCTGCCGCGTTGGTTTTGGCATATGTTATGGAAACTTACGAACTTTCACAAATGTAATTTTTTTTCTATAAATAACAATGTTGTTATCTGAATTACAGAATTATACATTTATTTTACATATTCGATAATTCTCACACTTCTGTTTACTGAAATTACAATATCGAAAAATATTTGTAATATTTATTTTAGCCATGCATATTCGATGGTGCAACAAAGAAGATTCTGCATAAATCCGAACGAAGGTTTTATGATTCAACTAAGAGAATATGAACCTATCTATCAGGCAGAAAAGACACTGAGAAATGAACAACAAAGTTCGGAAGTTCAACGTAGTAAGCGAACAATTCATCAGATTGAAATGGACAATCGATCGCAAGATAAGGTTGAGAACACAATAAATAGTTGATGATAACTTATAAAAAGTAGGGAGAAAACTGAAGTTACCAAGATTCATTTTAGATCCAACGAACGAAAATATTTTTCTGTTTTTAGCTCCCTGCATTTTCTGCTAATTTTTATTTTATTTTATTTTTTTATTCTTTACTCATCGTTTTGACTGCAGAAGGTATATGTATAGTGCAGCGGAAAAAACAACTGTGTAGCTAAATTTGAACTCCTAGTATTTCAATAGAATGATAACATTTAATTTCATTAAATAAATTATTCATTAACTTTGAAAATCTTATTTCTTGTTTATAAAGCAAGTTTTGTAAACTGAATTAGTTTACAAAAGAAAATTATCAAATTAGTATATTATTAGGTGTTGGAATTAATTCGTAGCGTTTTACAAGTGATGGGAAGTACTTTCATTAATGTATTTTTTAATGCTCATGTGAAATAAATAACATTCTTTCATTAAAAAACGCTACGAATTAATTCCAACACCTAATACAAAGAAAAATATCTAATAAAGTGCTAAATAAAACATACGGAATAATGTATTATTTATTTATTGAGATTCTAAAAGCGTTCATAATTAAAAAAAATTTTAAATTAGATATTTAAAATATATTCATGCATATGTACCAACAAAATATTCTTTTTAAATTTCTATTTATTTCTTTCATCATTTTTTCATATTAATATGCTTTGACATATTTGAAGTTAAATATTACATATTAAATATTACATATTAAATTTATGTCAAAATATTTAATTAAAAAATGGCACTTTCATATCTCTATCAAGATAAAATCTTCAATATTGTTCTATATTTTCCATTTGTTGAGATATCTTTTGAATCACTTAATTTTGGCTGGAAATTCTATGCATACTATTTTTTCACTGTTCTCATTCACAAACTCCCACTTAATATTGACATTTACCTACAATAATAAAAATTAAAAATTATTAATTGAACATATAAGTCTAAAGACTTTATTACATATAAAAGATATTCTTAACGGCTTAGAATTTTTAATAAATTGAAAATAAAGAAAATAAATTTTTAATTTATTAAAATAGAATTTATTAATTAGTCGTTCAAAAGGTATCAATTAAATTAAAAATTCCTTTCTCTCTCTCTCTCTCTCTCTCTCTCTCTCTCTCTCCCTCTCTCTCTCCCTGCCTCTCTCTCTAAATACACATACACACATGTGCGCGCGCGCGCACGTGTGTGTGTGTGTGTGTAAATTATATTCCACTATCAAATCCAAAATCCAATAAATTAAATCTCTTAGAGAAATCGAAATATATATAGCATATAAAGTTCAAATTTTACCAAAGGTAAATTTAAAATTTATATGTAAGGCTATTTACCGAAGGGAAACTCTTCTGCAGAAACATCGTGGTCGTATAATGATATTCTTGATCCTTATGTAAAGGACATTTGATCCCAGCATTAGGATCCTTGCATACATCAGGCTGGCTTAATGGAAAAGGTATCGGCAAGAAACTTATTTCACCGTAAACTCGTGCAATGATTTTCGAGATATCTTCGTCTGTAGAAGAAATGCACAAAACAATACATATATAATTATAAAACGATCATTACTTAATAAATGTATAGATCTATAATTAATTAATTTAATTTAATTTACTATACTTGTGTATCAAATATTATATAATTATATATAATAATATTGTAGATTATAGAAAGATTTACATCTTAAATATATTTTTTAACTAATAATTTAAATATATTTAACATCATTAAATTAAAATTGAATTCTCATAGATAAATTGGACATGTTTTGGATATAAATCTCATACTCACTAGGTGTAAAGTTGATAGACATAGATGCATTAGTACCGCGCATAAAAATACATCTTTCATCGGACGTATTACATTCGGAGATTACCACTTTCGTGAATGTACCTAATGTTGAGCCTAAGATGGAAATAAATATGAAAACTATATTAAATGAAAGTATAAATATATTAAATACAAATTAGATAACAAATAATAATATATTAAATATACTAGAAATATATACATACATATTAAATAAATTAAAAAGTAGACTGCTCTTTAATTTTATAACGATTGAATTATATTCAATTTTATTTATATAAATTAATAAATTAAAAATTCCCAAAAGAAGTAATTAAAATAATAAAACTGATTAATATACGAAATATACGAAATTAATTGTAATTATGAAATAGATCAAATTTTATAATTATAAAAGGTAGTAACAAAATATTAGATAATGAAATTTTAAAAATTTTAATTATATTCACAACAAAATTTCATTAAATTTTATTATAATTTCTAGTAGACGAATTCTCCTTATATAAAATACTTTCTATTATTAGATAATAATATTATACTTGTATATATGGCACCAACAATACATTCCGTATTTTGCCCTGCATGCTTTGTTACTATATCTAACGATAACTCAATTCTCGTATAAAATAAGCTTAAAAGGTGCGAGTCATCATTTATTTCTCAAGTAAACGATGCGTCACACACATTATTAAATTCATTCTTCAGAAACAGTATCTACATTATAAACTGATAACATAATCAGACTTTCACAATGCAAACAAAACGTGGCACGCCACTTAGTCATGAAAAATGATATATTGGGTCATCTAAAAGTATTGTGTTGACTATCAACACCATCTAGTGACAAAAAACCGCGGATACTTTTTAGATAACTCAATATTTAATAAAAACTTGTTGCATATTAACAGTAAGAGATTCTCTTGCTGTTAATATGCAATAAATTTTTCTTTCAAAATAAATTAGCTACCCATTAAAAAATATACTAAAAATACACTAACAGTAACATTACATTAATATTATAATTTTCTACTCAATATATTGGGTCATCTAAAAACCGCGGATACTTTTTAGATGAATAAATGTAATATTGTATACAACAGTTACATTAATGAATCGGAAATTATACATTCTCATATAATATTATTATATACTTTCAGCGTACCACGGGTATTCATATTTCCTTTCAAAATAAAAAAATACAATATAAGGAATATAAAATAGAAATACAAAGTAAATATTGCAAAGAAAAACTGCATTATAATTATATTTTTAATGTGAAATAGGAATAACAATGAATAGCGCGCAAGAATGTGTATCATGATTATTATTATTTCGCTGTAATCATGAAGTTTATTCAAACAGTATATAAAAAGTGTTTGTATAATAAACGCGATAATAAATGCGTTTACCACGATAAATATCTTTTAACATCAAAGAAACAAAAATTTCAAATATTATACATGCAAATCTACTGTTGAAACCTGAACTGATTGAAATTAGATCTACTTGGCTTTCTTAAACACATATACATTACACCTTCCTGCGCACTATCTGCGATGGATGCTTCTAGGCTTTGAAGGCAAACAAAGAAAAAATAAATTTTAGAAAGCGTCGCTTAGAAAAGTCCATCTTTATCGATACTAATGATAACTAATGATAGATAAACTTTAATCTCGGTTTAACTTACTCCAATTTTTAAAAGAAAAAAATAAAAAGTCAAACCCAGATTAGTTTATTTACATTAGTATAAATGAACATAAAAATAAAATTCCTTCCCTTTTTACAATAGATTCTTTTCTATTGTAAGAAGGGAAGGCATTTCTTAAAACAAATAGAGCATTCCTTTTAAAACACACCTTCCTTTCAGCACCTTGGATCGAATTTTTATAATTTTTAATACTTCATATACCATTTTTAATAATATATATCTATATAACATAACAAATCTTTAAAGCTTTAGTGCTTTTTTAGCAATACCTATTATCATCATTACAATTAACAATATTTATGTCAATTAATTTAATTTTGCATGTTATACTTGTTCTAATTATAATTTCAGCTTTCTATCAAAAGAAGGAAATTATTAAAAAGTGATCGAATTTGGCCTCACAAGTGTAAGTAAAAAAAATATTTAGTGGTTTTTTTAGTGGTTTTTTGATCTCCTGCATATGATACTAAAAAGTTATTAAAAAATTCGTGGCATTTGGCTCAATTTTCGAGATGGCAGGGAACATCTCGAAAATTGAGCCAAATTTTAAAATTGTATATCATATTCGAGCTCAATTTTTGAGATATTTTCCAAACGCCACGAATTTTTAAATAATTTTTTCGTATTCGGGTCAAAATCTACAAAAAATACTGTTCTTTTCAAAGTTGATAATGTTACATCATAAAAATAATTCGTTACCGTTCTTTTTCTAAAAAATAACTCATTTATACCGTAACTCAACATACAACGAGTCATTACTTTTTCACTTGTTTTTACATTAATAGATTATAACGTTTTTCATTGGCAACTCAGTGCATATTAAATCGTGCACATTATACACTACTCTAATCTGAATGTAAAATGAGATATCTCAATTGATAAAATGCTCAAAGTATATTTTATCAAATAGCATAATAAAATGTATTGAGAATTTCGCGATTTTTTTTAACTCGTTCCTATATTTTTATTAAACATATACCTATCTTTACGTCGATTTGTGTACAACGCTTGAAAGTAAGTTCACTAAGTTCACACTAATTCTGCCAATGAAAAACGTTACTATATGCAGATTTTTGCGGTAAACATTCTGAAGAGAAGTTAGAATTTTATCTTTTAGTAGAGGAATAAAACTCAAAAATTGATAAATATACTACACACACACACACACACACACACACACACACACACACACACACACACACAGACACACACACACACACACACACACACACAGAAAAAAAAAAAACAAAAAAAAATAAAAATAAACCACACACACACACACACACACACACACACACACACACACACACATATATACAGGATTTAGTAATTACGACTAAACTTTTACATGGCTAGAAATAAAGTAGCGAGAAAAGTAACTAATGAAATCATCCTTATCTCAAGCATTATTGTGCAAGTATTATTGTAACTGCATTATCATGAACATATTACTCAGAAGAAAGTGTAACGTCATTACCAAACAATTTATAACGGTAACGACGTTACAAGTAACGCGTTATTTCCAACCCTGATTCTTTTTACTTAGAACCAGTTGTTTCACCTTTTGGTAAATTTTACCTGTGAGATAATCCGATAATCCGCGCATGTGATTAAATAATCTTGCTACTTACCCAACATATAAAATTTACTAAAAGATGGAACACCGGCCCTTATATCTTTAAAGTCTGATCACAATGTGCTCTTTATTTCTTATTTCTTTCTTTTTACTTATTTTTCTCCTTTTTGTAATCGTTTTATTGACGATTGTATTATTTCTTGCCATGTGTTTCTTGTTTCTTCTAAAGTTCGTTAATCTTTTATCTCGGGCAACGGAAAACGATGAGATATAAGAGGCAAAAAAATAAGATGTAAGAAAATAACAAAAAGCAACCCAGTATCCGAAAAAATCGGAATTTTAGATTCGGCAATGACTACACGAATTCATTCCCATTTATTTTTTAATTCCTTGAAAATTGAAATAGATAGAAATAGATTCGTGTAGTCGAACCGAATCCAAAATTCTGATTTTTCGGATACTGAGAAGAAACAGGATATAAAAAATATATTATAGAACAGGCTTTGTGATCAAAATCGATTACTTTTTAACATTTGGCTTCAAATTTTTAAACTCATGATGGATAAATCTCGAAAACGCAACTCCTTTCAGTAAATACTATTATTACTATTAACATTTTCATTCAAAATTTATTGCAAATAATTTTCTATCAATCCCTGATTAATAACGATAATAAATAATAAAACACACTCACCGCAACTGTTAAAGTTAAAGGCAAAACAGGGCGCGAAACAATATGACGCGTAGAAAAGCGTGAATACGACAATCGTCACTCGGATCATGTTGCTGTTGCTTGTATGGATTCCACGCAGATAATGACGGGTGCTGCAATACTGCAATTGTTTTAACATGTGTATTCCCCTCTAGTACCTAACGAAAGAGCGCCTCCAATCGGTTTTCGTTGTCGAAATACCGATCGAGCTGGAAGTTTATCATATACGGTTGTGATCAAAGTCTCGCTACAAACACTTTGAAGCATTTGATGGATTAGAAGAAAGAATTTTACAAAGTGTGCCTTCCAACAAGCGACACAAGTGATACAATGGATCATTACATCCTTGTTATTTGCCAAATAAACAAAGATGACATAATCATTGTGTTGCATCATGTCGCTTGTTGGAAGGCACACAAACTGACTAATTAAAAAACGCTTCAAAGTGTTTGCAGCATCGTGTTGACCGTATCCTATATCAGAAAGGTTTCTCTCTGTTTATATCTTTTAACGATATTTCTTCCTTTTTTTTCTTTGTTTTAATCGTAAAATAATCGGTCTCTAAATCAAATTAAACAGTGGCTCAATCTGGTGACTCTAAATGTTCCTAGATCCAGGGACATTTACATTATTACAATCCTTGTTGTCTATGAAATTCAGATTTCGAACTATTATTGTCATACGTGTTTCTCTTCTGAAAAGTTAGTTTTTATTTCAAAATATTTTTGTGGCATTTGTTGCGATTCTTTTTTATCTACTGTTGCGGTTGATTTGATAAGTGTTATACCCAGAAAAAGATCGATCTGCATTTTACTCTGCGTTTTTAATAATAATTTTTTTAACAAACTTCAATTTGAATTGAACTTTTCGGACCTATAGTTAAGATGACCCAATAAGGGTTGAAACGTCTGTTTTTTTTATTTCATTTCTAAATATTGGGTCATCTAAAAAGTATCCGCGGTACTTTGTCACTAGATATATGACCATCAACACACATCTAACGACAAAAAACCGCGGATACTTTTTAGATGACCCAATATATGTATGTAAAATATGAATATAAATACTATTACAAAAATTATATAAACATTATAAATATAAAAATTACTATCAAAATATATATACATATATATACATATAACGGCGTAACCGCCCCAAAACAATAAGCATTAATCTATACTCCACCGTCCACATAACAGATTAATGATCGCATTACGTAGTACTTACTTGAGTCAACTTTAATGCCCAATATCTCGCTTCGTAGAGCAATCCCGGACTTTTTTTTGCCAGATTCTTTCGTTTTATAAAAACGCGTCGAATAAGCCTATTTGATTTTTGAGGTGAGTATGCTAAACTGTATAATTATCATAATTAATATACATATATGAAGTATACATGTTTTTTTATATAATACTTATATTTATATCTTTTTTATTTTACTACTAAGGTCATTGGAGGGAAGATGCCACACTTTATTCTTGAATAACTTCTCAATGTTATTGAATTAACGAACGAAAAAATATTATTTATATTTTAGCAACCTTTCTTTATTCATATAAATCAATTAAACTTTTGATGTTCCGTTTATTATTAAAAAAAATTTAACGTTTTAATGACGGTTTCAAGCAGAAAAAATTGTGTTTGTATTTACTGTCATCTTATCCCCAAGTGTAAAAAGAATATTCAATTGCAACTTTTATGCATATAAGAATATTACAAATTATAATCTATATCATCCACATGACCTCCAGGGAACGTTGATTAAAACCGTATCTCATTTATCTGTAAACAAATATTTTACAATAAGCATCCAAATACAGACCTTAGCTATTAGCATACTAAATATTACAAAGCATGTTCCGCGATCTATCTTTTCGTATTTTGTATAATCTTTATACCAATCGACTTTGGCATGAACATGTTCATCGCTATCGATAACTGCACAACTGTCTACCATACGCTTTTGCACAGTTAGTATGACCAACGCATATTCTATAAAAAAATTATAAACAAAGTGGCGTCTTCTCTCGAATTACCTCATAATATTTATATTTATAATATTTTCCTTTACTCCTATTGTAGATCCCGTATTATAATGATTCAGACATTCAGTTATATCAAAATCAAGGAATTTTAAAATGCTTGTGACAAGGTAAATAATAATTAAAATTATTACTGTTGTGTATATAATAAATAATAGTGATGATAATAATATTATAATTTACAATCTTATAACATATACCAAATTGATTTTGTCCAAAAAATCCATAAATCCATTTCGTTCATTTATGGATTCTTTATCTTAAAATTAGAATATTATCAAATAATATTATCAAAATACAAATAATATTATCAAAATACAAATAATATTATCAAAAGCATATCATTTCGTAACTGAAATAACAGAGTAAAATATAACTTTGTGTTTTCGATAACTCGACCTTTTCTGGGTAGGTTTATCAAAATCATAGCAATAGCACATAAAGAAGAGTCGCAATAAATGCCACAAAAATATTTTGGAAAATATAAATTTTTCAGAAGAGAAACACGCGTGACGATAGTAATTCGAAATCCGAATTTCATAGACAACACGGATTGTAATCTGGATTGATGTAGGAACGATTTAGAGTCATCAGATTGAATTCCACTGTTTAATCGGATTTAGAGATCCGATTATTTCACGTAAACACTCTTTAATAGTTGACTGCCTTTTCAATCGTCGAGGCTTTTCTACATACACACACACACACACACACACACACACAGTGTCGCATTTTAATTTCCCCAAACAAATATCTCGAAAAATATAGAAGATATATAGAAAAATGTTTCAGGCAGAAATTGCAAGTTTAGAAGGGGCCACATTTTGATCATATCGTTTTTTTTCTAGGTGAACGCATTAAAATAATATGAAAATCACCTCCACTTTTTTAATGGAATTGTATAATTTTTTTTACACAATATTTCTTTATTGTGCATACAAAAGTATTAAAGTAGCAATATCAAAAATATATGTTATATTTTAGTTGTATAATATTTTATATATAATATTTTTTATATAATATAGTGTAATATTTTATATAATATTGTAAACGAAATATGTTTCTTAATAAAAGTCTAACATAAATTATATAAAAATTACATTACGTGATTAAATGAAGGTAACATAGAAGATGCTAAAATAATAAAAAATATATAATAAAAAATATTTTTGTTGTGTATTTCAGAGTAAAATATCAGCAGAAAGATTTTTCTTGCTTTTTTTCTCGATAATATAAGCAGAAAAATAAAATAAAAAGTAAAAAATAAAAAATCATGATATTCTATCTTTGGGATATGCGCTATAACATCCTAGACAACACAAATTAAGTCCATAATTATTTTATAAGATATATCTTTAAATAGGTCTCTCTTTTAGATAGGTCTTATAAAAGTATTTCAGACATGTTATAGTCTTATATAATATCAGGCCTGTCCAATTTAAGCTTCGGAACCGAAACGCAAAGCTATCCATGAAAATCAATATGAGTAAGATTTTAAAGAGTGTAAAGTGTTTACACTTCTGAGCGACGCTTATCAATATTTTACAGTCCATAAAATCTTACATTGAATTTTTTTACGTCGATAGTTTTCCAAAATATTATACTCGCGAAATATTACGCTCGCGCGATCGAATTGCAAGTCCATGCGTACGCAAGAGATACACGTTCGTTAAGAAAGAAATAAGACGCTTTATTTAAAATACACACAAAGAAACAGAACGATCATGTACGGCGGAGAAACTCAGAAGCACATCCGAATATAGTGACGTGTGACACGATGACGTCCCAACCATAAAATCTGTCAATCTGTCAAATCCATTAAACAGTTAAGTTGTTGCTCGTCCCGACGACACAACGTGCTCCTTATGTGTTTCACTCAATTCGACTCGCTTGGAGACCGCACAGCACCGATGTCTAGTGCAAGCTTATTTAGGTATTTTAAAATCAAAAGACAAAGAGTATTTTAAAAACATAGAATATTAACAAAAATACAAATCAATCATTTATCATTTATTATTCCTACAATTTTAATCAGTGGAATTTGCGACATGCATGGAAAATGCAGCGAGATTCATTATTTAAAAATAATTAATATAGATAACGTGTACACTTGAATACTGGGGCGCAATAACTGTCATGGTCACTACAAAAATTCCAGTTGCATTCTTATACAACCTTCACCGGGAATTTTATACATATAATCTTCTCGTCCTTCTCGTTTCTAAATTCCCACATAACATCGACGCTTACCTAAAAAAAACAGAACTAATTTAACAACATAAAATAATTAAAATTTAAAAAGTAATATACAATACTTATACATAAATATATATATTTATAATAAAAATATATATATGTATATAATAAAAAGTTTACAAAATGTAGATTAAATATAGATCAAAATTAAAGGACAGAGAAGAAAAATGTAGCTATGTTCTAAAAATGTAATTAAGAAAATTTGATGAAGTATCAATTTTTTTTTGTATAACTTTAAGTATTTAAGATGATTTATATTAAAGTCATAGATTTATACTTTGTGTGGGCCATCAAGTGCCAATATCATGTAAAAATATCAGTCTTATCGACATTTATATGTTATCTATATTGTCTATAATATACAGAGTAAACTTGATGTAAGAAGTAAGAGAAATTGACTAATCACAATTGAACGTGAGCAGAATAATCAACTGTGATTGATCAATTTCTTATTCTTACTTCTTGAACTAGTTCTACATTAGTCACATCGCAGCATCGCAAGCGTTGCGATTCGATCAACATCAAGCTGGCTCGACTCTGATTAGATCTGATTAGAATACTTGCGACACGCTTGCGACACACAACGCTCCGATACACAACTAATATAGAATCAGTATTTATAGATACACCAAATTTACTCCTCATATTATAGATAACATTACTCAACAAACACAAAGTTACATGTACCTATTATAATTTCTCACTTAATAATGTAACTATAATATAATACGTTATATATAACCTTGTGTTTACTAAGAATATATAATATGGCTAATATTACATCTATTAGTATTGTATTAGGTGTTGGAATTAATTCGTAGCGTTTTTTAATGAAAGAATGTTATTTATTTCACATGAGCATTAAAAAATACATTAATGAAAGTACTTCCCATCACTTGTAAAACGCTACGAATTAATTCCAACACCTAATATATTATTGGCGCTATTGTATTTAATTGTTATAGATACGAATATAAGCGAAATATGTTGCTTTGCAATGCAGAAATAATTATATATAAGTAATTAAACACAAGACTCATTTCATATCACAGCCGTTTGTTACAATCAGTTGGTGTAATAATATATACACGGACTGCAAAAATGTTAACGTTGTGATTTAAAACAAAATTACTGCAGGAGTTTTCTTGTCCACGTTGAATGTATTTTTGAACTCAGTTTTCTGATCCTTCTTTAAAGGACACTGGACTCCGGAATCTGGATCTTTGCACACGTTAGAATTTTTCAGGGGAAAAGGTATAGGCACATCGAGCAACACACCAAACGCATGTGCTGTGATGTCCGAGATATCTTTGTCTGCAAAAAAAATGTATTAATATAATATTTATTTTTTAATATTTTATACATAATTATATTATAGTGTTGTAAAATTATCTGGAAATTCTAAATAAAATTTTGACCATCTATATATATATATATATCATGCACTTTTCTTCAAGAAATATCAAATTTTTTCTATAATATTGAAAAAAGTATATGACTAAAATACAATTATTTTACTAACTTGGTGTAAATTTGATGAGTACTTTTATGTCTGTGCCACGGGGTAACGTGCATTTTTCATCGGACACATCACAGCTTGAAATTGAGACCTCATCGAATTTGCCTGCCTCCGAACCTGAAGTAAATTTAAAAATAATCACAAATATAATTTGCATTATACACAAGCTTAATATTATAAATGTTTATTCAACATATTAATATAATTTAATTTAATTGAAACAAATTTATTTTCGCACAAACAACTGCATCGCGTGAAGGTGCGCTTTTTGTATTGCTAATTTGTTATGTAATTACATTTCATATAATAACAGAAAATTATGTATAAGCGTAATTATATATTAATCAAACAAACATCCAAAGAGTATACGTAATTAAATGACTTAATGTGTAATGTTGCTAATAGTTTCCGGTATTATTATACGTTCTTGATTAAAGATTCTCAATGTGTAAATAGTCTCCTTGTAATATGTAATTAATGATAAGAGCCAAGCAATGGATAATACATAATTAGTAACAAGGATCTTCAAGTAATTTCATAAAAGAAAAAGAGAGATTCTTAATTCTTATATACTATACTTACTTCTTATATACATATAAAACATTCGGATTTAATTTATTAAAATATATAAAATATTCTAAAATTATTTTTTTATAATAAATCCTTAAATTTTGAGATGATTTCTCCTTAATTAATACATCGAGAAGATTATTAATTTTATTTTATCGAATTTTCAAACTTTCAGTGTTTATTATTATATACTTTATATATATTTTTTTAACATAGCAGAGTTACATTTTTATTCGGATAAAATCAATTTCAAAAAAAGAATTTATCAAAAGAATGTTCCATCGTTCAGAACTTTATAAATATTAGAAATAAAACACTAACAATAAAATGCTCATTATTTACATTGGAAATGTTATGAAGCATTAAGATACGCTCCAGCATAGGGCGCAAAATTTTAATAGGCAGCGCTACTCTTATAAATATAAAGCTCTACTTTACTCAACATTTTAAATGAATTAGCTAAAAATGATTTTCTGAAAATCTTTTTAAATTTAACAATAGCGTTACAGATCTTATTAACTGTGCTAATGTTACCAATGTCTATGGCAACTGTAGAGGCATCTTTTTCCAAATTAAAAATAATATAGAATTATCTGAGAAATACAATGACGCAGATACGGTCATGCGATTTGCTATGATATTAATTGAAAAAGAATTGGCGAATAATTTTGATTACATAATCAGTTTTGATTACGTATAACAATTGAAGACATAATTAGAATTATTTAAAAACTACTAAAGCCAGAAAATATAATAATATGTTGCATTCGGCGTCAAATATATTATTACAAAAAAAAAATATGAAATTTATTATGTATTCCTATGTTATGCAAATTGGTGAAAATTCCTCTTTTTTTTTTAATTGTTGGTTTGTTGCCGTTGGCGGGAGATTGGTGCTTCAGAGATTTAGCAATACTTTGTGATGAGATGCAAAAATCAATTCCAGCGTAGGAACCGCCAAAGGCGATTATAGAGCTTCCACATTGAACAAACTTCAAATTTAAAAGGAATGAGAATTTAAAAATATGCAGAATATTGACATATTAAATTAATTATTAAATGCGATATTCTTCATGCGCAAATTTATCCCTTTTTTTATAAGCAACGCAAATTGCTGCATTGACTAATGACTTTTAATAGTCTTGTCCAACTTTTAATATTATTAATTAATTAATATGTTACATAAATTAATGTAATTAACATATAAACTAATGACACGAATAGCTGTCTTGCTAAAGAAGTATTAATCGACCTTCTTGCAAAGTTTTAGTTTTTCAAAATAATTAGAGTATGCACTTACCACAGTCCTCGAAAACAAAGGCAAGGGAGGATGTTGTTCCACACAGAATATATAATATCGAAAAAACAATACTGATCTGCATCATGTTGTTTGCACGTTTTTCATGCAGATATTAATAATGTGTGATCCTCGCTCCTCAATTTATAAGCGCATATCCAACTCGAAAACCTAATTATCTCATTTCATTAATAATAGACTATCTGCTATTGCAAATGGTTTCATTATATATACATATGCTTGATGCGTTTATTTATCCTTCTAACTATTGTTATTAGTTATATCCTTGTAACTATTGTTATTTTTTATGTATGTCATATATAAATGTCCATAATATTTAAATTTATTATGTCGACATAATAAATTTAAATATTGTTTAAGTATCAATTAAACGTATATTTAAATATCATTTCTAAAGTACTTAAAATTTATTAAAACTTTTGTGATCTGTTTTCAGATTACAAAATTTATTAAAATAAACTTAATCTTTTTGCCTACAATGTCGTGAGACTCGTGATAAGGAAATCGGGCTAAACATGAATAATCACGAATGAAAGCCGTGAAAATCAATTGGACCAAACGTAAATAACGATTATGGCACGCGCCATCGGAAATTAAATCGTAGGGCAATATAAATAGATTAAAATATTTCATAAAAATAATTATTATATCACCAACTATTTTGATTAATTAATCATATTATAAGCACATATACATAATCACTAAAATCACACCTGCAGTTTCCACACAATTATTATTCATATACAAAAGTTTTTCGCAATCAAGAATGTTTTATACGTATACTACACATTTTCAAAATGACAACAAAATTATGAAAAAATTACAGATTATTTTAAATCACATTTTAAAAATAATACGACAAATTTGATGGCGGTTGGTGAACTATCTGGATCATAAGTTATTTTAATAAATAATAATATTTTTTTAATCCGTGCCCCAATAAAAGTAAATAGAAATGTATTATAAATACATAAAAATCTCAATTTTTTAATGTAAGTACATTATGTGTTCAAAATTATTTAGAATTACATTACGACGCATGAATCAGTTGTCTAGTAAATAAATAAAATATTTACTTGATTTACATCTTTTACGTTCTGACAAAAATATTTTTAAAATCTATCATATGCAATAAATTGAAAAACATATTTAAGCAGAACAAAAAATCATCATGATGTTAAAATTCAAAATGTTTATTAAAAGCCATTTTTTTGATCAATCATGATTCAATTTAATGTCATTTTGATGTCATCGTAAGTTGTTCTACTTTAATTACAAAGAACTTTTGTACATGAATAATGATATTATGTGGAAACTGCAGGTGTAAGTGATTTTTTAATAGTGATTATGTATATGTGCTTATACATATAATGTGATTAATTAATCAAAATAGTTGGCGATATAATTATCACTTTTGAGAAATATTTTAAGTATATTTCAACAAGTCTTGTAATTTGTAAATAGATCACAAAATTCTTAATAAATATTTCAGAAATGATATTTAAATATATGTTTAATTGCTACTTAAATAATATTTAAATTTATAATGCAACAACAAAATAAATTTAAAATAAAAGTAAGACATTCACTCGTATTACTCAAAGCAAAATTATATAAAAATTCGGTCAATGATCGAGCTCACAAAAAGATATGAAAATAAAATTTTTATTTATATATATTTGATTGATACTTGAATAAAAATAATATATAAATATATATATATACATATATATATATATTCATTTTTTAAATATTAGAAACACCTGAAATGAGAGAGTTGCGTTCCAAAATTCAACTCTGTCAACTCGAGTATTATTTTATCCTTATTATCACTAAATGTTGAATAAAGATAAAAGATATTCGGAGTTGACAGAATCAAGTTTTGGAACGCATCCTTGAAACTTTTTGATAATATTTCAAAAAGATTATAGATTCTTTGTGTAACATTTCATCAACCTTTCAACAAGGTTTCATTATGTGCAAGAATCACGGACATTTTGCTATTCCAGAACTGTTTCAGAAATATGGCAGACATATTTCGCAATTTTTATGAAATGTTTCACTTTTCAGTTGAAAAATTTCTGAGATATTTCTGAAAACTTTCGGTACTATATGGGATATGTCTTTCGAATATCTGTGAGTTTGATAGTGTTTTACATATAAAAAAAAACTATGAACTGGACGAAATGAAAAATGTTTCCCTCATTTTATGAATCTACCGTATATTAAAAAAAATTGCAAAAATTTTCAACTTCTTAATGTAAAATCTTAAATAAATTTTCTTTACAAAATCGTTTTAAAATTGAAAACCGGTACTAATATTTGTTAAGTTCTTCTATTTATATAATCTGAATTTGACAATTTGCGAGGTTCCTTTATTGGATAGCCTTTGAACTTCTATGCGAAGCGATATCGACTGAGGTTCCATTACGACGTTGTTTAAATTACTCCGTATTGTGGCGCCGTAGCGCTTCAGTGCCAGCATCAATCGTGAGGAAGTGACGTTCTGACAGCGCATCATCCACGTAGCGTTTTGAGTACATATTTGTGCATTGCTGTTCAGGAACATCTGAGCAGTCATCAGAAGTAACGGTTTGTGTGGTGTATCCGTATAACGCATAACGTGAGTATTTTGTGTTTTTATCTCATTTGAATATTTTTACGTACGAATTTTATTCTTCTCTCACGAGAGGAATACTTACCTGTGCAATTCTTCGTGAAAAAGTTTGGGCTTCCTAACATAACCCAGATTTAATTTATTGCATCAATACATAAGTATGCCTTTTCTTTCTTGTCTCTATGAATGAAATATTTTTTATGAATCAAAGTAAAATGTGATACAAACCTGATAATGTTACATAAAACAGCGATTAGAACCTTTTTTTACATTAAAAAATTTGAGATTTTCAGATTTTATTTACTGGACCAAAGTATAGACATCTTGTGTGTCTATATACTAAATAAATATCTTATAATTTTTATGTATAATATTCTAACATAAATATAATGCAGATTTATGTATTTTTTATAACTGAACTTTTCATTTCTCTTTTTTTATCTGCAATCTAGTTATTGCCTGTTTTGTTTTGAATGTATAATTGACAGAATGTGTAACATAGTATAATTACAAAAATAGACCTATTATTATAATGTCATTACAAAATATAATCAATGATATTACAAAATATCTCAAGGATTGTTGCTCAATATGGAAGCTCGAAGAATATCTGAAAGATTGAAATGTACTCTATATATACATGTATGTTGTTTGATTAATCAGCTTATTTCAAAATTATTCTTAAGCAACACACTTCTACTTCTTTTCCAGTTTATCAATCGCTATGGATCAAATCAAGAAGCTCACTGAACCTGGCCGTCAGTTCGCCAAGGACAGCATCCGACTTGTCAAAAGATGTACCAAACCAGATCGCAAAGGTAATTTATTTTTATTAAGCTACGTATGCCTGAAATATAATGGTTAGTCATAATTCATTTTTTATGTATTACAGAATTTCAGAAGATTGCTATTGCTACTGCGATTGGTTTCTGTATAATGGGCTTCATAGGATTCTTCGTTAAGCTAATCCATATCCCAATCAACAATATCATTGTGTAAGTATTTGCAAGTATTTGTAAAGTATTTGCTACTTTATTTTAATTGTTTAAGAAATTTAAATATTTTTTTTATTTTCAGAGGTTCATAATATTAATCTTGATTCTCATCAATATTATTAAGGAAATTATTGATAATTATTGATAAGGTTCTGTAAGACTATGTGCGTTAATACTTGTCCCTTAATTATCTTATTTATAATAAAAAAAATGTATTTGCTATCTATTGAATTGCTTTTGAGAATGAAATAGATAAGAGATGTGTGCGTAATATTAATGAATTTTATAATAAAATAATTAAAAATTACTTACCTTCTTTTTTACTAATTATGTAACCTAAAAAATAAGAGAGATAAAATCTAAGAAATGTAATTACAATCTCTTGAACATAGATGTACAAACTTTAAGAAACACAAAAGTTTTGTATTAAAATTCAACAATACAATTAGTTATTTTAATTCAAAATAAAATTTCTTAATTTAATAAAATCCTATCATAAGAGGGAAATCCTATAAAGGTTTAAGTCATTTTTTTAGTATTGAAGACACTTTTATTTAAAGAATAAAATTTTTCCTTAAGTTATAACGATCAAATTTTGTCGGCCGTTTATCTGTCTTATTATTTGCACAAAATATTAGTATTAATAAAAAAAAATTTGTGAGAAAACGACTATATTGCATAAATCATAGCCAGGTACTGAATAATATACGTAAAAGATATAATAATGATCTTGTATAAATCTGGCATGCAGCTTTTCTTTACTTTATTTCGCAACTTAACACTGCTCCAAAAAAGCGATGTTTTTTTTAATAAAAAAATAAAAAAAGATTTATTTATAATAAAAAAATAAACGAATCCTTAGATACTATAGAAGCCACGATATCCAGGATCTTAATATTGGCAGTAGTAAAATAACAGAACTGGCTATTTAAAATCGCAAAGATTGTGCAAATATAAACTTACCGAAGCACTTTTAATGAAATTCTTAACATTGGAGCTGTGAAACATTAACTTAACAATATTACTTTCCAATTTAAAAAATAATATCTCCCATATTTAATACATATAAACTATATTAAATAGATAGATAGAAATTCATTGTTCCCCTAAGGGCACATTGAATTATTAAATACTCTATTCTGGCAACTTGATAAAAATTCTATAAAAAGAAGATAATATTTCTAGCACCATTCGCGTATCGTTGTTGTATGATACTGGCATAACTGCCTACTCTCTTTTTTTGCGATTTATAAGTCATACTTGGATTTTACTTGATTTCGTAAATTCCATATACTATCGAAGAGAAAGAGAGGAAAAAACGCGGAAGACTTTGTCCCGCTTTGCTTTGCTCGCGAAGCGCTGGAAAAGTTCCTCATGTTTTGTATTATCATCAAAAATTATTTTATCAATCTGTAGCAACATTCCGAACAGGGAAAGTCGTTTTCGTTCTAAATTGAAAATTTTCCTGCTAACGATCAGGCTAACTTTCATAGATTACGTGAGAAATCATCTTATAAGCGTAGCCCAAAGTGTGTTTGTCAAATTAAAAAGTAAAATAAAAATCAAATAATATGGAATCTTTCAAATAATTCAAAATTATTTTAAGACGCAACAGACACTGGAAACTTATAATAATAGGAAGAAAATATATTTCATTGTAAGAAATTATTTAAAAAATATATTTAAAATAAAATAAAATTCATTTTTTCCAATTTTGAAGATATTCAGTAATCTTAAAAAATAGAATTTGAATATACAGAATTTGCTCAGCAAACTTGTAACAATTATTATAGAATTACAGGGTACATTATGTTGTGCTTTCTCGCAATTTTCTTTGGCGTTTTTATCTGTTTTCACCTGTTTTTTTTATCTGTTATATCTGTTTTCATATGAATATTGGCAACTGAATCCAAGATCTTTAATTGCTATTCAATATATATCAAGTCTCAATTTGCAAACGCACTGAGGGGAAATAAAACGAAACTAAATTGAGGTATGTCATTAGGCACGTAATTCTCGATTCTCCAACGAATCTAATATTTAATAGTCATCATGTAATTAAGTGTTCATTGATTGTTAATGGCGTGCACTTATTTATGCAATTGTTTGCGCGTTGTAAAATTATACATATATATGTATATACGCATATTATATATATATATATATATAATAGATGTAATATATATAATATGCATTTGTATAAAATATATGCGTACGTGTGTGTATGTATATGTGTGTGTGTGTGTGTGTGTGTGTGTGTGTGTGTGTGTGTGTGTGTGTGTGTATATAATTATTAAATATCATTCTCATTACTCATATAATTATAAGTATCCTCTGAACGCACGTTATCGATTCCTTGATAATCAATATCAATGATAAAGAAGACTTACTTACACCGGGGTACTCGCGTGTACTCTCTTTCTCACTGTTGCAAATCCAAGACACGCACTTTGAGACACGAAATTAGAGAATTGCTTATTTCCAAAACGTTTTAAACCTTTTCTTAAGTAGAAGTTACCCGTATATTATTATATATTAAATTACATACAAAAATTTTCAAAATCTTCAAAATCTCAAACAAATTTTTAGAATATTAAATCTTATATAATCGAAAATTGTTAAGTCTTCCTGTACTTTTCAAGGCGTGTGACTTTAAAGCGATTTGAAAATAATTCTCTTCAATTCGTTAATATTCGTTAATATTCGCGGTCTCGATTTTCGCTTATTATTAACGACGGATCATGTTTTAGCGATGCCCACTTGTTTTACGAATTTTTTCATCGACGCGACAAATATAAAAAATAAAAAAAGGATGTATTCGTCAGCTGAATTCACTGAAAAATGTAGAAGCAGACTTTCAAAATCTTATTACTAATAGAGAAGATTTCTTTTTAATTAACTGAAATTATAAACAATTTTTAAAAATTAGAAAATTAATAATGCAATTAATAAAAATTAATATTTTGAAAGGGATGCTGGAGCCGTCTGTATTATCAATAAAACTAGCGTTGTTGATGTTTTTGTTCCTGTTGAATTTCTTCGTAATGATTTCACAGAATAAAAATTCTTTTTCCACGATTAAAATGTACATGCTAATGTACTTGTCGCTGGTGTAGTTCATGTTCTAAAGTTGGAAAAAATAAAAAAATACAGATTTTTTAATCCATTTTTATCTCAGTATGGCGATCAAAGTAAAATGAATAAAGTAAAATGGATAAAGAAATCTGTATTTTTTTATTTTTTCCAGCTTTGGACATGAACTACACCAGCGACAAATACATTAGCATGTACATTTTAATCGTGGAAAAAGAATTTTTATTCTGTAAAACTATGAAGTACATTACGAAGAAATTTGACAGGAACAAAAACGGCAAAAATGTCAATTTTATCGGTAACACAGACGACTCCAGCATCTTCTTAATCACGAATAAAATTTTTCTATTAATACATTGTAATTTAATAATTTTATTCTACATAACAATGATAATAATAATAATAATAATTCTTGTAAAAAAATGAGCATCACTGGTAGTCCGTCTTTATCTTACATTATCGATTATACAATTAAAGGCCTTATAAGAGAATGTCACAGTACGATTATTACGAAGGAATGTCTTCAAGCGTTCTCTACGTCGAACGTTTTTCGAGTATAACAAGAGCTCGTTAGAAAAAAGAGAGGAGGAAAAAGTGAAAAAGAAAAAAGGAGAAGGAAAGATTGATGGATGAAGAGGAAGACGAAAGATAAAAATCATTGTTCGCGTTTATGATATAATAATCGACTTACGAGCTATGGACTTACAATCGGGAGAGACAAACGGTGAGAAGCTCGGACGGCTTAGAAAATTAAAGTGTTAAGAATTAAATTATAAAAATTAGCGAAATAAAAATTAAAGATAATCAACGAAATCACTTTCTCCAATACCTTATATATGGAATGCATATAATCCTGCCGTTATCGGCATCCTGACGCCAATCATTTCATCGTGCAAAGTATACTGTTCAAAATAAATAATTTCAAACTACAACTTTTATATGATATTTTACATATTATGTTAATAATTAAAACTTATAAATTGTGAAATAAAATTCTAATATGCAAATTATAGAATATATTAAATAAAATTTTTTTAAATATTTACTCATAGTTTTCAACTCATTGAAATTTTATATGGATTTAATCTGCGAACACGTAGGTGATAAATAACCGAGTTGTATAAAAATTACAAATCTTTAAAATTAAATCCAAGAAGAGTTATTTTCACTAGCGTCAACTAATATTTACCATAATTTTTGATCTTTATTAATTTTATCATGTGTCTATGGAACAAAAAATATATATATTTTATAAAAGTATGCGCGCGCGTACTCAATTCTTATATATGCGTTCCGAGCTTCTCGACGACCCTCCCTCCCTCGAGACGAAGAAGAAGAACGATTTTCGCCGTTTTGCTAAACCGTGCAACCGGCATCCGATGTTGTCGGTACGAACGGACTACCCTGTCGGTAGAAATCGGTCTCGTATTCCTCGACCTTCACTGGGTAATCGGTGACGCAGTTCTGTGGCTGATTAAGGGCCGGCGGGGGTTGTGGCACAAAATTTTCCTGATAACTAGGCAGATGAAGGGGCTCGGCGAACTGCTGGTACGACGTTGCGTCCACGCCCTGCTTCAAACAGGTCGGACTGTGGAGACTCAGCATGTCGACCAGCCTGCGCCTCTGAGTCTCCAACTCTTGAATTTGTGACTTCAGGTCCAGGTTTTGAGTCTCAAGAATTTCGGATTCCTGCACAAGGATCACCGTTTTCTCGCGCTTTTTTAGTCGACACTTGGTCGCTGCAATCTTGTTACGCTCACGTCGTCGCCGGCGTCGTTCCTCGTCCTCCGGCGTCAGCTGCAAACGATAACAAATTTTGCACTTTTTTAATTCTGATATTTTCCATTTTCTTTCAGGAGCATAAGGAAATTTCTTGGATATCTTCAACTTCTTTTAGGAAATTGCAATTATTTCGATTCGTCGGGTTTGAATTAAATTTTTGAAATCCCGATTTTAAGATGTAAAAAGCTGAGACATTGAAGTCTTATAAGATTTCGAGATATTGAAAGGAGGCCTTAAAGAAATTGTATACAGTTCTGAATTTCTCTAATTTATACAAAACACAAAAACTCTGGATATTTTCATTTTTGATATCTTCTATTTTAGAAAAGCAAGGAAATTTCTTGAATTTTCAATTTTATCGTTAGAAGATTTTATTGGTTTATAGATTTTTATCTTTAAGATTTAAAACTTGTAATATCCTAATTTTAAGATGTGAACAAAAATTCTTGAAAAAGTCTTAAAAAAAAAGAAAAATTCATGGATATTTCGAATCTTGTTGTGTAAAAAATCTAAATGTGAATCATTGTGTTGCATTCCTATTTTGAAGTTTCTGTAATTTTAATCGACAAAAATCGATGATTCAATTTACATAAATACTTTACGTACAAGTCTTCTGTTGAATAATAACGATAGATATATATTTCGAGAGAAGATACTAATTATTTGCAACTTGTTGCACTTTCGCGCGCATTAGCAAGAATTAGATAGATAAGGAGATAGAGGTGTGTTAATTAATGACGAATATGAATGAAGCTCGGCATGATTTTTGAATAACGAAATACATGAGTTATAATGTATTAAAACACATTTCCAAAATACACACACACATATATACATATATATATTTACGTATCACGTGCTCTTATCATATTTTATTCTTAGCTTATTTATTATATATAAAAAAACATATATACTTTGACATTTCTTTTAACATTATAATCATGATAAAGATTTGATTTAAAAAATTCGATTTGTAAAATCTACAAGGAGTTCTTCACAGATTAATAAATTTCAGTATTATATACCTATGTGTTACTCGAAATAAAATACAAAATCTCATAACAAATTTTATCACAAAGTCCTTATGCGATATTCATTATTTTATTTAGAGTAACAATATTAATATTGAAATAACGTAGGCTTTGATAAAAAAAATATGACAAAATAAAAATAAAAACAGTAGAAGAATTAAAAATATATTTATGTTTTTTATTGTATCTCAATTAAAAGCGTGTGATCCATTCTGATTAAAATATAAGCGCGTTACTTTTTCGCGCTTTCAAAATTACGCTAAATTTTATAGCAGTTTACACTTCGTGCTATAAGCTAGTCACACACATTTTCCGTAATAGTAACCGTAAACATAGATTTTCGACTAATCGCGTTGCTCGATTCGGTCGTCCATAACCGTAACCATAACAATCGAGCAATGCGATTGGTCGAAAACTTTACTGTTACTGTTACGGAAAGTGTGTGTGACTAGCTTTAAACAAACGATATGCAAATTCGCGAATGCCTAAATTGCCGAAATGGCTTGACACAGCATCTGTTGGAATTAATTTATTCGCGCACGCGAATAGTCACAACAGCAGTCAAGGACACAAGAAGTATCGAAAGGATTCATCGTCTGGTCTGGAATCAAGAAACGTCTCTAAGCTATCGGTAGATTTACTAGAATGGAATTGAGTCGCTATGTATTCATGCATGTTTCATTTAAAACATTTAGATTACATTTTAACTGCATTTTTTTGCATTTTCTCATTTATAGTTAATGATATGTAATATATATTTCTTATAATTAATTTATTTCGTAATTTATATAAATAATAAAAATTGAAAAGAAATGAATATTTACATTTAGATTTTAAAAGAAGTAAAAAAAGTACAATGGGAACAGAAAAATTGCAACACTTTTTTCAATAGGTTTCAGCCTTGCTCGTAAAATGATTGAACGTAAATGGTTAGATCTATAAGAGAACCAATCTCTCCGATGAGCAGACTGCATTCCAAAACTCATCGAAAAAAAAAATACTGCAACTTTTCTGTGACCCACTCTATAGAACATGAAAAATATAATTAAAACAACAATCCAATATACAGGGTGTTTCCTCTAACTTGATCATTTAGAATATCTCCATTGTTTTTAATGATACGAAAAAATACTAAAGGAGAAAGTTGTTTGATTTGAAGGGGTACATATTATGAGGAGCAAAAAATTTTTCTCAAAGTCATATTTTTTGAGACTTGAGAAAAGAAAACACATAGTTACTTATTTTTTAAATTATCCATTTTGCATGCATATTTTTTTAAAGCAACTATGTATTTTCTTTTCACCAATTGATTCATCTTAATATTTTGTTCATAAAACTATTGGTTTTTTAATACCACTACCTTAATACTTTTATATGCAGAATAATTAAAAGAAGTGGAGAACAAAGTGGAGACTTTGTTTAAATGGAATTGTTTAATATTTTTACACAATATGATTCTTTTAATTATTCTGCATATAAAAGTATTAAGGTAGAAAAGAAAACACATAGTTGCTTTTAAAAAATATGTATGCAAAATGGATAATTTAAAAAATAAGCAACTATGTGTTTTCTTTTCACCAATTGATTTATCTCATTATTCTATTCATAAAAGTATTAAGGTACGATTATAAAAAAGAATTAACAGTTTACGAGTTATTTAACATTTTATATCAATATATGCTAGAATAAAATATCTCGTAAACTATTGATTTTTTTATATCACTACCTCAATACTTTTGTATTCAGAATAATTAGAAGAATCATATGTATTTTCTCAACAAAAACAACGGAAATATTTTAGATAATTTAGATGATTAAGTTAAAAAAACATCCTGTGAATGTTTTTCATCGAAATTGAATAGTATACACAAATTTTTTAATATATATTATATATAAAATTAAAAGATTTTTTTACATGTAAAATATGTAATCTATTATCCATATATCCATTTTTAGTGCGCAGAACTTTCTTCTTTTTTCACTTTTCTGATAAATCAAGACTACTGGAAAAATTCAGGGATTCTCTTTTACAATAAAAAAAATACGAAAAAAATTTTTAACAAATTGTTAAAATTTTATATACAATTTCTTCTAATTTTATATCAAAGGTATAATATCTATTAATTTTTTGTTACAAATTAAAATATAACATCTTTTTCTTATTTTATTACTCCCTGAATATTCATATTAGAATTAATAAAAAAAAATAGGAAAATAATTCGAAAGAGAGACAATTATAAAATTTTATTTATTGTTTATACATTACTAATTACATGAAAATAAGAAATTATCTTTGACAAAATCTTCAATTTTAACTCTCTGTAATCTAAATTATTGTCTTTTTATTAAATATTGTCAATAAAATTATAAATTTTGCAATTTTAATATTATTGATACTTGTTTTCCTAACACAAAATTATGATAATTCCTTACTTTCAAGATAATTAATATAATTTATATAATCAAACTGAAAAATTAATGAAAACACACAAAGAATTAAGGAAGAATATAAAAAGTGACAATTCTTATTAAGGAGCACTCGGAAAAAGTCTACGTGAAGTTGATTCTGAGAAAAATAGTATTCAAAAAATACGAAGATTTACTTACACCACTCTTGGTGTTATTAATGCTCGTTTCATCCTCTTCCTCATCGTCAGCACCGCTGTCCTCCTTTTTCGTTTTCTTCTTACCATCGTCGCCACTACTGTTCGCCCGCCTCTTCGTCTGTAGCGTTAATTTCAGCCCTGTCCAAAGGTGAGTTTAATTAATTCTCATTAATTAATTTCACTCGCAGATACATCGCCGAGGCCATAACAGTCATCACTTGCAATATGCGAGTAATGCAAATCCATTAGGATTACCCAGAAAAGTAGTTAGATTGTAATTAGATGCTGTGATAAAAAGGAGGATGCTCGTTCCTTGTCATTTTTCACTAAAATATTATATAATAAATTCCGATTTTTAGTTTAAGTTATAATAACTTCAATTTTAATTTTAAAGCAGCAAAATTTTTCATGTTTATCATCGAAAGTATTAACAACTGGAAATCCTATCAGTAATCAAAATAATTGGTTTGCAATTTTTTTAATAAAAATTCAAGTTTATAACGGCGCATTTTTTAGTTTTTTTTCGTGACTTTTATAAATTAAAAATCATAATAAAAAATATTAATTAAATTAATCAATTTAGTTTTTCTCTTCATTTCTTTTAAAAAATATTACAAACATATAATATCTTTATTAATTCTATTTCACAAAATCATCTATGTATATCATACAGGGTGTCCATCTAACGTAAACCCCATTTTATCTTTGCAAGGTAAGATTGAATCAAAAATATGTTCATAAAAAGTTATATGGTAACGCCATAAATAATGGCAACATCGATTTTCGAAAAAATTCACTATTAAATCAACTTTTATCTGAACATGTTTTTTATTCGACTTTATTTTGCAAAGATTTAAGAGATGGTCTAATATTAGGTGGAATAACCCGTGTATATATTTATATTTATTATTGAATAATAGAAATTAGTTCGCAATAATTCAAATATTAATAGCATTAGTAAAACTTTAAATGTAACTATAATTGTGTAATATGTAAGTGTAATTACATATTACAATGATAATTCGAGAACAATATTTATTACAAAGAATAAAAAGATCAGATTATGCGAATATAATTGTTTAATGTCGCAATAAATTATAGACTTCCGCCGGAAAGTGGACTTGAAAATGTTGCAACGCACAATGTATTAATACCATAGAAAATGCCAGTGATCGCTAACATTTCCACGCGATACAAGGACGTTCTCGTGACCTTCAAGGAATTAAATCGCGATAATTAAGGATTATTGTCAGCAGTGTCGCGATATACAATCCATTATCAAAGCATTCTAAATCCACGTACTCTATATTTCTCACACACACATATCGAAAGTGAATTAAAAAAATTTTAATTGATTAATTTGGCGATTGATAATAGATCAGGATAACAGGCGCGAACACAAAACCGCAAAGGCAATTACAATAATAATCCTTTGCGATTGCGTGTGTGCGTGTGTTACGTAATCCGTAATTTGAAAGGAACAAGATTTGCAATTTAATGCTGTGCATAGAGTGAAGGTAAAAAAGTAAAGAAATAAAGAAAGAAAGAAAGAAAAGCACGTTATAGCAGAATGAACCACTATATTGTCATTGACATTTGTTAAATGTGGCTAAAGTGGTGGAATAAATATAATATAAATATCGCTTAAATTTCAACTTTGACTTCTTGCAGTTTCTGTATGTTTTATAAAAAATATAAAGCAATTAATATTATCGCAATCTGATATTTACAAATATAAAAATAAAAAGAAAAACATTTTTTTTTAACAGACATTTTTAAAATATTAAAAAATACTAATTAAATATATTAATTTGTTAATTTAATATTACTAATATATTTATTATAAAATAGAATATTTATTATAAAATAGTAGCTCTTGATTTGGTCGATAAGGATTTGAAATATTCGGCACATACGTGTACACATCTTCACACGTGTACTTTGACTTTTTAAGAGTAAAGAATATATCAGTATATATAATAAATTAATATTCTGAAAAATCTCATAATATATTTAAGTGTGTTTGAAATCTCTTGAAATTTTATACGAAAGGATTTGTTAATCTCATTATTTTTAGTCTACCATATGCTTTACAAAATAAGCATCTTATTGATTCTCATTCGTTGTTATCTTTATTATTTAAAAGAAAATCGACTTCTTAAGTTTTAAAGAAATACTTCGCAAATTTTGCTCACTGAAACGCTTCTATGTGTAGATATATCATATAATATGTATTAAAAACATAGAGCATGGACTATGCCATCCATACGTAAATTTGATTGATAAAAATGAGAGAGATGACAATCTTCATTCCTTTCTATTTATCCAATTACAATATTTCAGAAAGAAAGAAAGATTTTGACCGTCTTCACGCTGTTTGCCTCTCATTTTTGTTGATCACATATAAAGTCTGTTTTTTTTAACTAAAGTTCTTGCACGATTCTTTCTTTTCTCTCCACATTGGACAGAAAAAGAGAAAAGATGAACAAATGAGATGTGCAAATTCAGCTAAAAAGAACAGGTCCATGATACACTTGCTATCGTATACTATTTAGGTTTACAGTCTTTAATATGTAGATATAAATGAGCGTCGAAAATGTGATCTTCATTTACCTTCCTTGATAAGCTGACTACAGGTGTGCTGGACGCTTGGCGGGCTCGGTTCGCCACTGCTGGTCGAGTCCGTGCGATCTCGTGTGCCCCTTTCGTTGCCGCTGCCGTAGCCCTCGAAGGGATTGGTCATGGCGATCAGCGAATTTACGATTTCCGGTGTCCTTGGCGTGACCTCGGCTGCCGCCGCCGTGACACCGAGAAGACCCGCGGCCCCAGTTGGGCTGGGATTCACGTTCACGTTCAGATTATACATGGTTTGCGCTTGACTCTCACCATTTATCTAACCTGGAAACACGAGCAAAAGATCGTCGCGTGAAACTAATTAAACCTGAAAGCGCGCTAAGCGTAATTGAATGTTTCAAGAGAATAAATAGAAGTTTAGCTTTAATTTTAACTTTTAATTTATTAATCCTTTAGTAAAGCAAATGAAAAGAAATTAAAGAAAATTAAAGTTTGAAGAGGATTGAAGATTGAAAATGTTGAAACGTTTGGTAGCCTATACTATTTATATATTTCTTCTCTCTCTCTCTCTCTCTCTCTCTCATTATATATATTTACATAAGCTTAATTAAAATTAATTAAATCTGATAACGTTCTCTCTCTGGATATAATTAAGCATTTCCAAGATGCAGCTTGAGCTTAAAGTTAATTTCGATAAATTAAAACAGTAAAGAAGATTGAAAAAGCGTAATAAATTAGAGATTGGAGAAGATTGAAATAAAAAAAAGAAAAAAATATTAAACCTGTTCTTTTTACACTATTCGTCTTTCTTTTTTTTTCTTCAATGTGGCGAGTAAAAAAGGAATGCTGAACCATGCAAAAAGTTCAGTTGAAAAGAACAGATCTATTAGGTCAATGAATAAAAATCAAAATTAAATAGTAATAAAGGTAATTTGGCTCATATTTGTCTTTATTAGGTGAATATAAAGCAAAGAAGATCAAAGATTGAAACAATAACGGCACTTAGAACAAAACGCGTGTCTATTCATAAAAGTCGAAAGCGAGTCTAAAGTTTTCGGGCCTTCCAGTATGATCTATAATTAAGTCGGAGACCCACGCGAAATTCTCATAGTAAATTATCTTGCAAAAACCGCAAACGAGGATATCGCTCTCTATCGCTTTCCGGAATTCCCAAGAAAGACTGACGAACGCTTATTAAACGCGTTGCGTTAAAACATAGGAATAATTATGTGATTTCGCACTATCGCAAAAATGAATAATACGATTATCTAGAAAGTTCTAATACTCGCTTTCGCGCTTTTCATCAAAATATTCAAATCATATGTACGAATCATTTCATAAGTATGACGACACAACAGCAGAAACAGAATTGTTAACAGTAAATAGATTCGTAATAATTGTAACATGCTTGGTTATTACATTAAAAGTATTATAATTATATATACAGAGTGTTCGATAAAAATTGTAACAACGCTTAAAGATAAATTCCTGAGATCATTTTGAGACAAAAATTCTAATAAAAATGTTAAGATTTTAATAATTTTTGAATTATTAGCACTAAAATTATTTAATCATATCACCTAAAATTCGCGCGTTTAGATGTGACACAACAGAAAATCCAACTGTAATAACTTAAATGTGCTAACTTTAGGCAGTATAACTGCCTTAAATACTTATAATTCAAAAACTATTAAGCTTTGACATTTCCATTTTTGTCATGTTCCATGTTTGTTTCAAAATCAGGAATCTATCCTTAAGCGTTACGATCTTTACCAAACACCCTGTATGCATAGTAAATGTATATACTGTACACATATGTTCCTCCGCCAGCAAGGACTTGAAAGATACAGTCAATTTATTGACTGTATGAATTTTTGTAGATAAATTTTTTAAATTTGTAAAAAATTAACGATAGTAGAACAATTTTCCATAGAGCTCTCAATCAAAATAATATTACAATAAAACCGAGCAAATTAGAGCTAATACATGGTTGTTATTTGTGCCAGTTATACAAAATTTTTCCTTTTCATCACATCACTGAAGATTTTTGTAACAGAATGGAAGTGCAATTTCTTAAAACCATACTTAACAATTTTGACATTAATTAAAAAGAGGCTGTGCTCACAATTCAATGAGGAACCATTCAAGGTTTTTGGAAATGCACTTGCATTTATTTATTTATTGAGAATAGTTGGACTTAAATTTATGATGGATTATCCTGAAGATGGCTATAAAGAACAGCCGAAACATTGATCAATTATTGTGTATTGTATGAATAAACAGAAAAGAAAAATTTTTTAACAGACACAAATAACAACCGTGTATTTGCCCGGTTTTATTGTAATGTTATTCTGTAAAAAATTATTAAAGTGCAATTTAACTTCTATAATAGAAACTCGTTCTTGAAGCTTTCACAAATATGCAAAAATTTTTTTCAGGTTTTTATACAGTTCAGAACAATATACAAATTTGTACTGAAGTTCGAAGACGCAGATTGTAGACAAAGAATGAAAATTTCACCTTGCCAACAAAAAAATACATACACTGAAAGAAAAATATTTGGTATTTGTAACTATAATTACATATTATTATACAATACTATAATTATGATTATTACTGCTATAGTAATAATAACATAACACAGGACAACTATAAAAAATATGATTGTCCCAAAATGTAACTGTAAAATTATAGTCACTTGAATTATTTTGATGGTAATTTCAACCATTTTATGGTTATAATAACTATAATTATAATCATTTTAGGTTGCCAACTATATACATTTGTTGCTAGAACTATATACATAGTTACTGTTATTATTATAGCAGTAATAATCATAATTATAGTAATAAATTATAGTTATATGTAATTATAGTTATAAATACCAAACATTTTTCTCTCATTTTTCTCTGTACATATAAGTATACATAAAATTGCAAAAAAGATATCTTCATAATATAATTGAAATTTCTTGATATACATATAGTAGATGAAATCCTTTTAAATATTATATAACTTAAATATTGAATCATTGTATTTAAAAAATGTCAAATACAAAAATACTAAAACTATTAGGTGTTGGAATTAATTCGTAGCGTTTTTTTAATGAAAGAATGTTATTTATTTCACATGAGCATTAAAAAATACATTAATGAAAGTACTTCCCATCACTTCCCATCTCTTGTAAAACGCTACGAATTAATTCCAACACCTAATATATTTGAATATAAATACTTATCCTTGTCTTTTTCTCTGTAAGAAATCGTAAGACGATCATAGCCGCGCAAGAAATAACAGATTCTTATCAATACGATCGCGACCTTCGTGATCTATCAGTGATCGATACATGCATCCGCCTACGCGCCGAGTCGGCAGCACCTGTATCTACAATTGAATTGCCGATAACGGTATGACCGGAAATCTCGTCGAGGAGTCTCATAAAAATTCCACTAATTTTATTTAATATCCATTAATAATTCATGTTTTATAATGTTAACTTGAATTAACAATTAAATAAACTAAAATATTTGTTCATATTCGCTTTAAATATTAATTCTTTCATATCTAAGCAAAAATACAAAAAAAAACACAAAACTTAATGAGCTTTACTTCTGTTTGCCTTCCTTTCTCTTTTGACGCATAGATATTTTTGGTAAATTAAGTTACAAATGATATTCAAAATACATGTAAATCATGATAATTTACGTAAAAATTATAAATTATATGAATAATAATATATAGTAAGATCGGGTATTATGAGCACTGTAGATAATATGAGCACCCTTTATATTTCTGTAACGATTGGTATTAGAAGTATTAATTGTTGTAAAAAGATGCATCTATCTTCTCGACATTCCAATGCTATGAAATTTGAGCTAAATTTATGGATATTTATCATATTAAATAAGTAGATACATTATTTTTTTATTTCTTAGCTTCTTTCTCTAGCCTCATAAAGTCTCTACATAGAGATAAGATATTTTGTTGTGCATATTAATATTTGTTAAGTAAACAATATTGAACCATTCCAACTTCATAAAGTCCCGAGACTATTATTGATTTATTAGACACGGGAGTTTTTCGGATAGGTATGCATGGACGTGTATTATAAACATCTTCATTATGCCTCATCGTACACTAAAAAAAGAGTCTGGCGATGGGTCAACCACTGTGGCAATCAGTGTACATTTCTTTAGAAATATATTGCGACAATACATTTCTTTAGAAATATATTGCGACAGTAAAAATAGGCAATACTAACAGTAACAATACTAACAATACACTAGCAATACATAGTAATACATAACATTAACAATACTTAAATATTGCGCGGCAATAGCTGGCAATACATAGGATAGCAATATTAACCCCAATAGAAAGCCAGACTTATTTTTGGTATCCTTCTCGATCTAACCAGGGTATATGAAACCTTTCAACTTTGTCACGCTATATCTCTGGACTGAATACATATTTTTTAGCTCAAACATGTGAAATTTATATCTCGAAGAAAAAAACAGAAAAATATAGATCAAATAACATTTTATCTTCAATTAATTAGAATATTTCAGAAATTTTATTGAAAACATTCGCAAAAAATGACTACTTTGGAAAAAATTCTCAAATTTTTAAATTTAATGTCAAGCAAAAACCCGTAAGATTTTTTTTAGTTGATCCTTTGGACTAACAAAAAAAAATAATACGATATGAATCACTCAAAAAAGTATAATTATTTGAACTATCGAAAATCGACATTTTTGAAGAATCTACATATTTTAAATTTACAATTAATAAATAAAATTTTATTATTTGAACAATATAAAAGAGTAATAATATAAATAGATAAAGGATTGTACATATAAATATTATTATAGTATGTATAATTAAGTTTATTAGGATTTAGTTTAGAGGATAATGCAACACTCGCTCTAAAGCAATAAATTCGGCCAAGCGATCTCCGAAGATTGACAGAAATTATAAAATTTCTACTATTCTTTATATTGAAATATAATTCTTTTTACTTCTATACTTTTATGTACTTACTTTTATATTATCCGAAATTCGAGTAAACGTATATTTAATAAAAAATAAAGAGGTATCCAGAGCGAAAACTTATAAGCTAATCACGTGTGAGTCCCATGTGTCCTCTTTCGTGCATTCTCACATGCACGAAAAGAATAACGCAAAAAAATACTCTTGCAGGCTTATATCTATGGACAATTAAAGTTTTTTTTTCAACCTTCAAGTCTTCAAATTATATTATATTATATTATATTATAAAAAAGTTACAGCAATATAAAAAAATCACATAAAATGTTGTATCATGTTCAGCTTAGGGTTAATACTACAATAATAATGCTATAAGCGATAAGCAATAAAATGGGTCGTATTGCCATAATTAGCAATCATTATATTAGTGTACAATTTTTTAACAGAGGTTGATTCCTTTAGAGCTATTAAATGTATGGTAAAATAATATATCAATCCAATGTTTGGTTAATATAATCAAAAATAATGTTAACTTTTACAAATATTTAATAAATATTATCAAACTGTTACCATTTGTAAATGTAACATTATTTTTTGGTTATATTAATCAAACATTTAATTGGCATTTGTTCTAATAAAATGTTTCATTATATATATATTTTTTTGTCAATCTTTCATTTTTGCTTAATTTCTTACAAAAAGTTTCCTGTACTCATATTAGAAGAAAGTGGGGGAATTGTGCGGGTAATTGTGGGCATCCTGATTTGATACTTTTCCAATAGATAAAAACATCACCATGGTGAAATTTTTACGCAGGAGGTTATCCTCTTAAGGTATATAACTACAAAAAATATGTAAATACATTACTAGCAAGGGAAATCACAAAAAAGTAAAATCACATCTTTTCTTGTCACATCTTTCTTATTTTAGCATTCAAAAAAATAAGGTGATAAGTCCGTATTTTTAATTTATTTGTTTAAGTTATACGTTATTAAAGTACGTTATTATGTGCATTTTTTGAGCTATTATTTATTAAGTTTAATTATGAATTGTTGAAGTAATCGTATTTCGTACCGAGTCAGATTGCAGCGGGCAACTGTGCGCAAGCGTTTTGAAATGCGTATAATTACACATCTTCCGTACTGCATGACTAGCACTAATTTTTTCCGTTTCTTCTTGGAATTATTATTTTATTATATTTTGCCATTTCATTTTGCCAAAGTCTATGTGCATTATTATTATATTAGTTTTGTATTTTTTTCTTAATATATATAATATATATTTAAAATATATTTATTATATATTTATATTGCAATATAAATATATTTTTTTATTTCTTTGTCAACATTCCACAATTCATTCATTTCTTACAATTTTTGTTTTGCGCACAATTACCCGATGCGCGTGAAATTTTTTCGCTTTCCCGTTTTTTCTTTTTGATTAAATACAATCTTATTGAATGAAAATCTGTTCGATATGAAAATACGTAATGGTAGAAGAATAGTAGAAGAATAAATGAATTTATAGTTTCTATTTCCATACTTATATCGCTTTAAACTTGGGAAATCATTCCAGAGCAACAAATTTTTTAGATGCGCACAATTCCTCCACTTTCCCCTACCCCTGAGGATGCTTATATTAGTCTACTGAGAGGGTAATATGAGCACTGGGGTAATAAGAGTACCCACCACCATTTCAATTTCAATACTAAGATACATAAAACATCAACAAACCTATCAAATGATAAGTATGCATAAGATTTTTTATTCTTCAATATGATAGATATATCAAAATATTTCCTTAAGATGCTCATAATACCTGATCCTACTTTATATGATTATAAATAAAACTAATATTACATTTTCACATTTTGCGCGAATGACGCATACTTTTTGTATACAAAAATGCATACAAAAATTAAAATATCGGACAATTTTACTTTTCATTTTTTTCAATTAAATTCAAGAATTTTCGTATGTTATTTCTTTTTCGACGCTATATTGCGGTTAGTCGTTAAAAAATGAGCTGATTATTATCTGTCTAGTCGCGTTTGACCGATCTCTGGTGGACGTGCCTATCAAAATTACTTTTGACAGGGATTGACAACCTTTTAGTTCTTGCTTGCCCGCTTGCTTGCTCGGCCCACTCACGACGAATTTTCTCGCATATTTTTCATGCACCAGAGAGATACACCGAGTATTCATTATACTTTCAATATTTTTACAAGCGCAGACTATTAATGAAAGGATTACATAACGCCGAAAATGTGTAGAAAAATCATAACGTTTTATCGATAAACTTAGATCGCTATTAAAATAAAGAGTTTAGAATATCTCTGAATATATTTTAAAACATCAACATTATAATAAGAAATTATTACATATCTATTATATTACATTATAAAATCATATGCAATAAAGAAATATGAATTCTAAATAAAAAGAAAGTCACATTAAACCTTACTGTTGTAATTATAAAAATATACATACATACACATTTGCGTTCAATTTAAGAAATTTATTTCAATTGCTATCGATTTTCATATTTAACAATTCATCGCTCTGCTACTTTCACAGTCTTTCACTTCTTATAAATCATCGATTAACATTACCCTCAGATAATGGTAATGAATCGTGATCAGCGACTTCGCACAGAGATATATTGATCATGAATAAATTTAAATCTGATTTATATAGCCTTCGAGTATTGATCTGTACGTATTGATTACAGATGGTCTCGATGGAATTTATATTTTATATGAAATTTTCTCAAAAAATCAAACTATTATGTTGAAGAATTCGTTACATTTTAAAAGATGTATTTCACTCGACATATACGTCTGCGTTTTGTAGAAAATTTTTTACAAACGTAAAAAAAATCTGTAATTGTTTTATAAAAGTACTTTGTCAAAATTTCTCCTTGAATTACATAATGCGCGATTCAATTAATGCTTACATATGTATATGTCGTTCTTCAGCATCTTCAAGCTCTCGACACTCTTACATCTCGCGCTTCTCGCGTCTTCCACTTCGCTTCGACCTCAATTCGCTACATTCCTCTCAATCGCGCTGGCACTCATGGCGCTGTTTTATCTCCGTGAATAAATCATTAAAGATAGCATTAAGATACATATTTTCTTCGAAGCGCAAACGCATTGAAATTCTGCGACATGGCTCATCACTGCGTTCACTAACAATCCTCTCGGAGAGAAGTTTCAACTTCCGGTTGGTCGTTATTTCGCTCTTCTCACATTTGTTTCGTACATTTGTATAAGCAAATTCAACATTATAATATTAGCATTAGAATATTGTAAATCAATTTGAACTTCGATTTAAATATCAATAATTGTGAAATATACATTAGAATAAACTAGAATATTCTAAAAATCTAAATTAATTAAGAATTAGCATTTGGATACGAATTTTATTTTTGAAAGAAAAATAAAAGTATCAAAAATTTAGAAAATATTTATGATCAATGGCGAACATATATTCTCGAAGGTTAAACCTTTTATCGGAGACACAAAATTCTCCAGCTAGTCGCGAAGTTGCTCAATAGCAGAGGAGGACCTCTTTTCCCTTTCGCTCTCTGCACATGCGGGTGTTTCGTAAGAATTTTACCGTTCTGTATTCGAGGGGGCCTAATGCCCTTGTAACTCCTCCTCTTTCTCGGCCTTCCACTCAGTTCCTCCTTCTCCTCCTCCTCCTCCTCCTCTTCCTCCTTCTCCTCCTCCTTCTTCACCTCCTCCTCTTCCTCCTCTTTCGCTCGTTTTTTCTTCGCGAGCAAAAAAAGGAGAATGAAAAAGAAGAAACGACTTCCTCAGGCTTGAGATCTTTCGGGGCCCACATGCTCGCGCGTGACAAAGGGTCCTCTCGGCACTCTCAGTGACCTATATGCGCCGAGGTGGAAGACGTGGGATGAGCTCGAAACGAAAGAGAGCTTAAGCAAACATACTTTTGTGTGTTTTCTCTTTTTCTTCTTGCTTTTGATGCTCAGATATTCTAGCAGTTGCACTTTGATTTCAAAACTGAAGAAAAATAAAATCTTGATGTGTATGAAATTATATCTCAAAATTAAAAATATATATTTCTTATATTTACAAATACATTAAGAGTTTATAAATACATTAATTTTATTTTTATGCGTAAGTTCTACATACACATTTAAGAGATTCTTTAAGCCATTTGATATAAAAATCTTAAAGCAGAATATACAAAAAATATATTTTACGAATATAGAAAAAAAAAGAAAAAATAATAAATGTAACTTCATAACTTAAGTTCGATTAAATGACATTTCTGGTAAAATATTATTAATTTTATTAGGTATTGGAATTAATTCGTAGCGTTTTTTAATGAAAGAATGTTATTTATTTCACATGAGCATTAAAAAATACATTAATGAAAGTACTTCCCATCACTTGTAAAACGCTACGAATTAATTCCAACACCTAATAGTTTTAAAGTCAATTAAATTTGTGTTATAAATTTTAGTGTTTCTTTAATATTTGTACATTTATGGCTAAAAGATGATACAAGATAATAAATTACTCGCGAATTTGGAGGCGGCAATGTCTAAGATTTACTGGCAGCATTGCAGTTTGAAATAATAATCGAATCGCCTTTTCGCGTTTGTTTGAATGAGAACAGGTGTCTGATCGAAGCCGCCGCTGGCTTACCGCGCCGTTAAACTTATAAATAGGAATCGTTTGATTTTGACGTATGGCACATTCGGACTCCGGTATTCGACCGATTTTCTCTATCCAAGATCTTTCCCCGAAACAGAGTGCACAAAATGTGTTCAACCCAGAAGAACGAGAATACACACTTTCAAGTTAAAAAGATTTTCGTGAATCGAAATGAGAAAGAGAATCAAAAGATATTTTATCCAGTTAAGTCTAAATAATATGCATTTCGATTCATAAATATGTATACATTTCGATTAATTTTATCTGAATATTAATATCACGATTATCATACAGTATTTTTATATAATATTATGTATTCAAGGATTTTTTAAAAGCAGGCAAAAATTGAAATAACATAATGTTATTATAACATATATATTTTTTATCTTTATATTTATATAATTTTATATTTATTATAATTTTTTTTTTATCTTTATATAATTTTATATATTTTTCTATATAAATTCTTTCAAGAAAAACAATTTTTTCAAGAGAAGATGACATCATTTTGATGTGCTGAAAAGGACTTATAAAAGAATATGTGTCTTTTATTCTTATCTATTTTAACGTATTTGAAGCTTATTAAAATGGAAAAGGGACACTTGATTGTGTACCCTTGTTGCTATAAAAATAAATTTAATTTTTTTAAATGAGATCAAAAGGAATGAGTATTCCAAACAATATTTGTGAACTCAAATATCGATTCTACTCTTAAATATTTCTTGGAAATTATTCCAACCAACATATGAATGAAATCGTTCACGTTACATATATTTATGAAAAAACAACATATATGTACATATATTATATATATGTATTATATTATACAATATGTCTTGTCTCGTTTCTAGGAAGCAGTCAGTATCTAATTCTTGGAATCCCTACATTGCTCAATCTCGATCCTAATATTCTTCCCCTTCTTGCGTTATTGAATAGATGGTAATTAATCTTTCTCTAATTAGAGAGAAAAAGAAAGAGAGAAAGGAAAGAAAGATATTTAGAAGAAATCTTCCCAAAAGAACATATGTGTTTCTAACTCCGAATTCCGCGTATACGATGTAAAATTACATCTTTTTCTTCTATTCCTCTTTTAAATTTAGATAAACATATCTATGTATTTTGTTATCAGAAATATTTATATGTTATATATATATATATATATATATATACATATATATATATTATTTTGTTAAATAATATTATGCATATATGTCGTCGCAAACTAAAATTGCTTTCGCATTTCTCACAGAAACGGGAAAATATATTGTGATAAAAAAAAATGAAGACGAAAAAGAGAAAAAGAGAAGAACAAGGAGAAAGAGCTTGCGCAACCGGTGCCCATCTGGCCATTGAAAGCTTTTATAGCGCTTTTTCGACGTGTCGACGACGAGCGAACGTGGGCGGCCTAATTCCGACAAGATCGTACCGCGTGTAACGCATGCTATCTCGAGTAGACTTCAGAATAATTACACATATCGCGATAGATGTAGAACGCGGAACCGACCGCATATTTCGGACGGCAGAGGTTAATGAACCGATCAACTTGCGATCCAAGAGTATCGTCATATTTTCCGTCTACTATAGGATTTATAAACTTATGCGATTTAGAAAGACAAGAATTTTTTTAAATTAAAAATATTATATTCGTTGCATTGAAAAAGTTTGAAATTTAATTAATAAAATTAATAAAACAAAGGATCAAAGTAAAAAATGAATATATGTAACAAATATCAAAAGCTTATTTTTAAATGTATTATTTAAAAAATATATTATTATTTAGATACTCCAAATAATATATACAGTGAGTGCAAAAAATATTCGTACAAGAAAATTATTCCTAAAAAAGGATCATTTGTAGAAAATAAACAATTAAAAAAATTAGCAATTTTATACAATGAATACATTTTGTTCTAACATAAACAAATGAGATACACATGTATTCCTGATTTTAGAAGCTAAACTTCTCGACTGTACGAATATTTTTTGAGCATCAAAACAATATAACTTTTCACCTATTCTTCAGATGATATATTTTCTATAATTAACACATATCTTTTTGGTATATACAATTTTTTGAAACATATAGTCTATTTTATTCTTTACGAAATTGTTAATAACCAGCGAGAAATGATCGTAAATTAAACATAGAATCGATGTCAAATTGATGTTGAAATCATCATGTTGATATCGATCCAACATCAATTCAATAACTCATTTCTCGTTGGATAATATTTACTTTTTAAAAATAAAGTTTCTTTAAAAAAATATTTTCTCTGTACTAATACTTTTGCACTCACTGTATATAAACTATAAAAATTTGATTTTATATATTCATTCTTTATGTTACGCTCTTTATTTTATTCTTATACAGATTTTATAAGAGTTTTTTTTTTTCATGGAACGCGTTTTATTTTGATATCCTTGATAAATTTCATGAATTACTGAAAATAATAGATATATCAAACTGTTGAAGCAGAATCAAGAGAAACTAGTAATGTCCTGCGGAGGAGGCGAATTCAACTACACGTCGAAACTCCATGAAAGCCGCATTAAAGTCGAACGATTTTACGAGCGTCAATTTACGATGACGACCAACATCTTTTTGCCTCTCTTGTGTAAAAAGCGCGGATGTAGGCTACGGCAAATTTCCGTCTGTTCTCTGTTTTAGAGATCTTTATCCAAAAATGAATATGTAAAAATCGACAATCTCGATGGAGTTTTGCCTTTGTTTGCCACGAGAAAAGTACTTTGCCATCTCCAAAATGTTAAAAATTCACCAGAATATCAATAAAGTTGCCAAAACGGTAAAAAATATAAATAAATATTTGTTAGATTAATTCAAACTTACATTTTCAAGGAAAATAAAACAATAAAAAATATAATCATGTAAGTACATATAATAGATAATATAATTCAGAAAAGAATGGTTTTTAGAAACAAACGAGATAATATTTCCTAGTATAAAAATAAGTCAAAAAGAAAAAAAGAATAGATTAGAATTTATTCCAGTTTAAAATTTGCTACGGTAAACGAGATGGATATTCACTAGATTTATAATAGAGATGAAAGGATTAAGATTTAAATAGATTCATAGAATAAATCTATTCCCTTGTACACGATCGAACAGACTATGTATTATATTTTATACACATGTGACATAATCTATTAACATAATGTTCCAAAACTTTTTATCGTAATATTTGTTATTATAGAAGTCCACAAAAAATATATAAAGTTTATTAAAATTTCATTGATTTACAACAAATCGAAATCATTGTCGTTATTATTATCATTAATATTATTGTATCATCGATAAAACTATAAAAACTTAAAAATTAAAAATATACATATATAAAAATTCATAATCACAGTGAAAGATAAAACGTAATATCAATTATAATATGAAAATGATAATAAAAATAACATAAAAACATAGAAATAAATGTAAAAATAAAAAGTAAAATAAAAGGTAAAAACATAATCCATAAATAAAATAATTGCAAAATATTTTTAAGGATATAGCCAATATAGAGATGTACCAATCGATGGAGATCTATGATTTCTGTCGCTAAGAGAAGAGTAATGTCTCATCCTGCGGCGGGGAAAAGCAATAAACCACGAACTTATCGAAGAGAACAATATGCTCACGTGAGAATTTCAGCAAGAGAAAAGAGTTCGAAAGGTCAATGTCTCCCTTCGGGAGATTACAGCAAGTCTTACCCGGTATTAAAAGGTGTACTTTCTAAAAATACGAATCCTGTTTCGGGAGATAGGTGACTCTCTTCAGAATATTCTGCGCTCGATTCGAAAATTCATGATTGCAACACAGACAGACAAGAGAGAACTTTCGATTTGCGATGTGCACACATGATGAATCGGCCTCGAAATATAATTTCATTGAAATTAAAACGATGTGAAATTAATAAACGTACAAGAGATTTAATTTCTTCTAGAAACCATGGAAAAAATAAGTATAAAAATAAGAAACTACACATCACATTTTCTCAATCTTTTTTTAAAATCTTTTTTTAACGCTTAAACTGGTGCGACGCACCGATGGATCCCAAAATTCACGGATCCTCGTAAGTTTCAGGATTCGCGGGCTCCTACAGGCTCTGATGCGTGGCAAACATTTATGAATTTTTTGCTACAATATTACAGATCTATGCTGTATGTAGGAATTGCCTTGGATTAATGATAATGCTCGGGCCTCCTCTCAATTTTATCTTTGCACCGAATCTGTAACAGAGCCTTAAAATCGCTACTAATAATAAGTACAAATTGTGCATTCCCTGATCTCTGTACTCCATTAGAAAGATTGAATATATTAGCATCTCTCTCTTCAACTTCATTAACATCTCTCTTCAGCTTAATATTTAGAGAGAGAAAGATGATTCAAGCTATCTCACTTTTTCTAAACCGATAGTAATAACTTCGTAGGAGTGCGTAGTGTATTTTTATTATGTCTGTGATCCGTCGTGATGAGTCGATGAAAATTTGCAGCGCACACGATGAATTTATGTTGCACTTTAAAGAGGACAGGATTATTTTCGCTCCGCCTCCGAACGGGACGAAAAAAAGAGCAAACACAAAGGGACGCGGCGACGTGACGTTATCTCTGTCCCAATTATACGCCTTTAATTACGGCAAATTATCATTTTTTTTTTATCTTTTTCATCGGCGAACCGTGACGCGACACGTAAAACCTATAAGATTTCTGCACTTTAAATTTTGTGTTTAATTGAATTTTAGATATCAAGGAGTTTACCTTGATAGATTACTATTAAACTTTTATTCTGAATAAAATACTTATTAATTAGAAATTGGTGAATGTGAGAAAAGAAGAAAATAAGAATCCAAATTTGTTTATTAAAATGTTTACTAAAATTAAATCTTTTTAACTGTATACGATAGTTTGACAATTTCTAATTATTTAAATTTAAATTATATTTTATAAGATCGTATTTGTGAGAAACACAATCTACAGAAATCAATACCACAACGGTTTAACTGGATCTTAAGTGTTTGTATGATTCTGTGTAAATTTATATACTACGTAGTCCTTTAAAATGCGCACCGAAATGATTTGTCGATCTTGAAACGCAAATTCTACTAAACTATCGCAGTAATATCGCACGAGTAAAATTCTTTAAAAAGAATTTGAATTTAGATAATTACTAATTGAAAATACATAGTTATTTATTTGAGCAATAATCCAATAAAATTTTTATAAAATATTTAATTTCAAATTTTCAGAAAATAAGAAGAAGTTCTGAGGCTTTAAAGTCCACTTTAAAATCCACTAACTCTATAATTTTTTACAAAATTAATAACAGAATTCGCAACATGTACATAATTTTATACTCTAATTTTATACTATATTCTAACATACGATATTCCAATTGTACATAGCTTTGTCACGTCGAATTATAAATTAACAAAAGTAAGACTTACATAAAATAAGGTAGTAAGAACGATAACATTGAAATTTTATTTCTTCTTACCGAGTAACGGCTCGAAGATTCGTGCGGATCCTTTATTTTTTATGAAGCTAGGAACGTAGAAAATAGCACGCATATTGTGTTCTCTCACTCTAGCTGTTTGAAGTTCACGACAAAATTTATGCTTCCCGTCGCGCCGTGAACGACACACACATGTAATTCGCGAATCGTCCTGCGTACGTCTCATGCCTGTGTATATATCATATATGTATGTGCGTCCTTGTGTCCTTATAACCGAACGCGTGCGTGTCTCGCCTATAAAACTCATTCTAGACGATCTATCATTCGCAACTTCACAAAAGAATTTTATTTTGACTTTATTCGAGATTACATATACAGAATATCATAGTTGAATATGTAGATGTCTGTTATATAAATATCTACATAGCATATTCACGTATTTCTTCTAAAATGAATTTGACACGATTACTATAAATGCAAATGATTTAAGTCCTTTAACAAGCGTATTGTCCACTTTCGTGACGTGGTATTGTTATCATTTAAAAAATTTTTATCATGTAAAATAACTTCTCTTAGCCTTTCTTAAACAGATCTAATGTGACTAACCGAGAGATAGAGAAAAATTACTAAAACAAGTTTACGCTGCCGCAAGTATTGCGGGTACACGCACGTTCGTAAAATCTTTTTATAGCACGAGAAACATATAATACTTTCAAAGATTTTCACTGATTTGCGTCCTTCACCCGTTTTTCAGTTTTATTGCTAATCCATTAAATGTGTTAGAAAATAGATGTAAATACTATTTATAATATATAATAAATTTACATATTTTTTGTATATTTTATGTACATAATCTCATATAAAGTAAAAAATTAATACCGATATAGAACTTTGAAAGCACATTGTCGATATTTTTAGTGTAAATTCTGATAGATAAATTTAATCTGTAAAAAAAAGAGTAAAAAACCTCGTGAATTCTACAATATGATAGTAAAAACTCGTTGGTAAAACTTTCACAAGTTTGCAAAAATTTCTATAAATTTTTATTTTTTACAGTCCAGAACAATATAAAATGGATTGAAGTTCAAAACTTAGGATGCTGACGGAAAGTACAAAATTCCACATAGCGACGAAAGAATGGTATCAAATTATACTACACTTTTATGTCTAAATAACTTAAAAATTGCGATAAAAAGTAAAATTTTCTACTTGATGAAACTGCATGATTCAACACACATCGTCGTATGACATAAAAAATTTTTTTTTTAAATTGCATTCACGGCGATACAAGGTTGAATTCCTTTATTTACGTAAAGGCGAAAATGAAGCAATTTGGAAATGTTACGTAGGTAGAAAATGCCATAGATGCAGAGTGCAGGCTTAATGTTTTTCGAGCAAATTGAATATTTCGTCGACGTGAGGATCACATTTTGCGCTTCTTTCTGATTTTAAACACAGTAAAATAACAGAGCCTTGATTGTATTATTTAACCGACTGCTCCATTAGTATCATTACAGAACAATATTATTAGTACATAATCGAGCGTTTTACACTGCAAGAAGATAGTCAAACATTCGGTTAAATAATTGGATAATCGATCTTCTCTCTGCTGCATACGCTGTGAAGATCATTCTGCAAACAACAGGCGAACTTCTTGCTGGGCCTGATATATCGACGACAGTTCTAGATAGAGAGAACGATTGCCGTTGGCGTTTCGAAGAAAATGAGAGACGAAACCTTAATGGAGACGAACGATTAATGGGGATCGAGACCTCCCTAAGCCCGCATCTTCTCCCTCTTCATAAGGAGCTGACATACGGGCGTGAATTTGTAAGATAACTCGAGATTCTAAGGAATACAGAGAAAGATTTTATGGATTTTCAAAGAATCGTAAAGCTTAACAGTATTTTTATGATTCTATGCGATTCTTAGTTAAATTCTTAGTTTCTTAGCAAAAAACGACAAGAATGTATTAGGTGTTGGAATTAATTCGTAGCGTTTTTTAATGAAAGAATGTTATTTATTTCACATGAGCATTAAAAAATACATTAATGAAAGTACTTCCCATCACTTGTAAAACGCTACGAATTAATTCCAACACCTAATAGTTCGAATTTACAATTTTATTTCTAATTAAATGAAATTGCGCGTTTACACATAAAATTATTCTTGACAAAAATTAAAGTAAAAAAATAAATAATAAGAGATAAAAAATATAATTCTCTCTCTCTCTCTCTCTCTCTCTCTCTCTCTCTCTCTCTCTCTCTCTCTCCCTCTTTCTGTAGCAGTTAAAGAAATAAATGAAAGTTAAGAAATTATGTAAAGTTAAAATATTTTTAAAAATTAAATATTAAACAAATCTATATACATATATACATATATATTTATAAATTTATAAAAACGATATAAATCTGTTTATGTATATAAATATATATATATATACAAATTCATATCGTTTTTATAAATTGAATAACATTTAAATAAGAAATACGTATGTATATCATATGAAGAAATACAAAGAAATTAATTAACGTGTAATTTGAATCTGACTTATAATGACACCTTTAGTGTATACAAATTTTTATTAGAGTAAACAACGACAAAATTATTAATCTAGAGAAACTAAACAATAAGAAAAGTAATAAAAAATAAAACTAAAATAATAAAATTCCCCTTTCTCGAAATTTGTACTAAACACAAAATTTTATTATTTTTCACTAAAAATGCAGTTCTTTCCAATTTATTTATTTCTAAACATCAAAAATTTATCGAAAAATTCACGAACGACGACTCACAAATATCCCAATATTTCTGCTTAATCCTTCAAATTGTGATGTATATTTTTTTCCATGTGTCAACCGCGACGTCATTAAAAAGTGAAATAGAGCCAAATTTACGATTGTACAACTTAAAACTAAAAAAAAAAACTAAGGAATAAAGAAGCAGCCAATTTATCAACGATGAACTACTTGGTTTATAGCAAAGCTGAGAGATGATATAATTGGATTTGTAAGAGAAAGAGAGAGGAAACGATACGACGATAGGGGGAGAGAGGAGAGAGAGGCAGAAAGGGAGTAAGGGGAGAAAGAAAGAGTCCATTACCGCTCAAGGGCGTCAATGTCTCGCGATTGAATTTAAAATGCTAATACAACGCGGAGAGAGAAATGACAGTATGGCTCTTTCGAGAAAGGATACGGGTAAGGAAGGGAGATTTACCTTACGTGCGCACAGATAAACGATTTCGCTGCGTTAAACAAACATATTGACGCGTATATTGTTACGACAGTGATATTATCGAGGGGAATTATTCGTATACGCCATTAGACGATACTGATCTTATTATTGCAATGACTGATAAATATGTGATCAATTTATTTCGTATACTACACATAAGTCCATTTTCTAAGCTATTTTTGTGGCAAAATCAAAGATTGTACTTGAATTAAAATAAAAAGGAGAAAATAAAGCATGTTTTTTACTTTCTTATTCCTCGGAATTAATACAAATTATTAATTTAAAACATAAAATATACGAATTATATAATATACGTATTAAATTATTATATGCATGTGCCGCTTACGTAATATTAAAGTGAAAAAATATAATTCTCTCTAAAGTAAAACTTAAAAACAGTTGTTTGTCACAATATCGTTCTTAAGGAACTCGCTCCAAAATAAACAGATATTCGCGTATTCACATTTACGGCATGTCTAACGTCTTATTCAGACGACAAAAATTACGGAGTACGAGAGAGAATAACCGTTCATTAGCAAAAGCGAAGCGTGTGATTTAAGTTACCTGATGATTATCCACGCTTCATATAAAATAGCGTAAAAAATTTTCCCGCCTGTTCCGAAAGGCATATTCCACATGAAAATGTTTCCTCAGATTCAACAACGCTTTTTAATGCTCAAATTCGTCTTCAAATAATATATAAATATTATTAAATGTTAGAAAAATCATTCAATGCAGAAACATTTAGCGATGATCGTGTAGTATAATAATGATCATTAATTTTAAATAATGCCGATTAAGCTTTAAAAATGCAAGTATACAACAAAATTATTGTTCACCTAAGTTGGATTTAAGATTTCGACGGAGTTACAGATAAGGAATTAGTTAAATAAAATATTTAATACGGATATTCAATTTGATAATTCTCGACAAATGAGAAATTCATTTTATTCCTCTCTTATTATCCTTTATAATTCTACAAGAATTTTTTTCGAAAATTATGTCATTACATTCACGTTACATCTTTATACACATATATTTAATCATATTGTATATAAAATCGTATTTATAATATACTAGATCTTGTTTATATTTATCGCAACAAAGATATTTATGTCGCAATCTGATAGCGATGATAATCTCATTTATTATCACTATAAAATAACCAGTTTACAACACACACACATCGATACGATATTAATACAATCAATGCCAAGTTGGCATTCATTCGCAAGTAACATGATACCGAAACTATATGAAAAAAAAAAGATCGTACAACTTTCAATATTTCGAGAGTTAAACCCTGTGGCACACGATGCAGTTTCCCTGTGGGATTGTTTATACATTGTATTAGAAATTTTAGTTCTATGTGATGCAATTCTAGTAATTTACTAAGCAAGCAGCCCAGCAGGAAAAATTGACTCATACGCCGTAAACTTAATATTTATTTTAATTTATAAATAATCATAAACTGGAATATTTTTAAGATTTAACGAAAAAAAATTGATCGTCACATCACACATTTTTGGCTTTAACCTTCTAACAATAATTATGGAGCAGATAACATCGAGGTGATTACCTTCGTAACTTTGCATAGCAAATGCGTGAGATAAGATTATTATTCTGCAAAGGTTATCAACGCCGGAGGAAGTTTACCAGCGAAAGCAAACATCGGAGACGTGCAATTTAATGCCAATCTGTTTATGTACTTGATAAAAAAAATGCAGCGAAAATTTAGTCAATTTTCTTTCATTGTCACTATTTTCTTCTAATTTTAATAATAATTTCTTTCGATGTTATAGATTTAGAATATTTTTAGTTAAAAATTTAATTAACATATGTATACTTTTCTCACATTATATTCTTGCAAAATTATTATAAAATTTTATGTTATAAATGTAAATTTACATTTTTCCAAAATAAATTTCTTTGTTTTAATTTAGATTCCTACTGTCTGTAATTTATTTAAAGATACAACTATTTCAATTAAATATTCTTCCTTATTTTCCACTTTTAGAGTTTTTTTTAACCCATGCGATTTTAACCGATAATTACATAAGTATCGTAAAAATGGTACTCTATTATGCATCATATGTGTACAATTTAATAATGATAATTTTTTATTCGACATGTCTATCTTGCGATACGCGATTCATTCATCTCATCGAAAGAAAAATATATATAATATACGATAATATTATCGCATTGCTCTAAAAAAATGTTCAAAGTAGGAAAGTTTATGTGTATAAATATTTGAAATTCAGAAAACAAAAATAGCATGAAACATGAACTGTCTTTTATAATTTATTTAATTTTTACCATCTATAATTATCAACTTCAATTTGCAAAAATATAAATGCTATTCATAATCATAATTTCTTAATGAATAAGAATTTCATATATGTATTTATACATGTATACCATATATATGCAAATATATGCACACATATATGAAATAAACAATTTTTCAATAAATAATCATGAATAATGTTCTACATTAATAACTATATTTTTATATAATTTTGTGTCTCATAATATTAAGTGCCTATTACAGTTATTATTATATTGACATCGCTAATATTATATTTCATTATTTTCTAAAACTTTTAAAGCAAATCTCTGTAGAGTGAAATCTCATTCTTAAACATTAAAAATTAATCAATTTTTTGTTCCAAAAATGATTGCACGCCGATAATTGTCAGACTTTCAACAAAAGTTATGAAACATTTTAATAATCCCCTTTAAATAAAATCGCTAAAAAACAGAAAGAAAATATTACCTCAGCCAGAATTCGAATCTGGGATCTCATAAGTTTCTTTCCGTTTTTTAGGGGTTTTATTTAGAGGGGTTTATTAAAATGTTTCATAATGATTGTGTTGAAAGTCCGACAATTATCGGCGCGCAATCACATTTGAAACAAAAAATTGATTAAATATATTCGTAACATCTAACTTTGACCGTTCGGTGTTCTTTATTTTATTCGATTTATTCATCGGTCGTTCTTCTTATAATGATTAAAAATTAAACTACTCTTTTTCAAAATTGATTCAATTTTCGCTCTTCAGAGATTCTACTCCAAAGAATTTAAAGAATAATTATAATTTCCTTTATCTCTCTCAGCTCTATTCGGGATAAAAAAAAGGATCTAGAACAAGCATTGATTAGCCCTTAAAGTATTCATCGCGTTTAAATCTTGCCCTTCTCTATTCTACTGTCAAAATAGTGAAAGATGGTCATTTTAAATGAAGGGGTTTATCGGAACATCAATATATCGAAGGTACGCCGTGTAATCACGCGAACGAGAGATCGGCAGCTCTCTGAGAAACAAATTATTTTCGGGTGCGCGTTCTAAATTCCGAAATAATTTATTCCGGGCTAACTACACACAAATCGCGACGGTCGCTACTTACGTTCGTTCGTCCGTGTGCTGCAAGTGTTGTGTATCTCGTAAACGCGATAATAGATAGCCAACTTCAAAGACACGCGCTTAGACACGAACGATTGCACATTCATATTCATGAGAGAAGCGCACAATACGCGAGTGCCTCGTCCCATTTATTCCCTCTCGCGAACATCAGTTTCGAGAAAAGAACTTGCTCGAAAGTTCAGAGCATTGAGAGATAAATGTGAGATAAAATGTAGGAGTAAGAAAATAAAACGTGACAAGCAAATATAGATACAATAAAATAAAATAATATAAGGAGAATATCGAAAAATATTTTTCAATAAAATAAAACGAGGAAAATAATAATATTCATAAAATCAATGCAGAAATTATTCTCTGAAATAATCCAAATTTATCATTAATAATCTTCAATAACAAATTTAAAAGAAGAATAAAGGAGAATATTAGCAATGTGTATAATGCGATAATAATTACGAAAAGTCAACAATAATATTTATTACAAGAATATATTTATTATGATTTACGTACGTAATGTTCATTAAAAAAATTATTTAAAATAGTTAACACTTCATTATAACAATTATAACAATTAATAAATGAAACATTGTGAGATGTTTAAAATACGAGCAGATACCTGAATAAACGCTTCTAAAACATACATCGAATGAAACAAACAAGTTTTAAATTCTCCCTCTCTCTCTCTCGTACGTCAAATGTTTTCTCAGCGAATAAGAGCGAGCATACACGAGGCACATTTAACATATATTCCCCCGAGCTCTTATGGCAACATTGCAACTATGATGGCAGCGAAGTTCTACTTCGTGGCGTCGCGACCTTGAGCAATTGCAAGCCCGTGACTATAAAACCCACGTAAATCAATCCAAATCGCGCTCGCGATCGGTCTAACGTCTAACTTCAGAGCATCGCGGCATTGCGATTTGAATCTCGTGTATACGCGAGTCGCAATATCGAAAAATTCTCCGTGAGAAGAATCGATCGCGCTTGGTCGCGGCTGATCAAGCGTGACTGTAAACTAAGTACAAGATATTATGTCAATCCGACACGTAATAATCTTATCAGATATAACGTCAAGACGTAACATACCGCTGCATCTCTCCCTTCGATCCTGCATAATGCTTTCGATATATCGAATGCGACTTTGATCTCGATATCTTGCGAACCGATTTTAAAAATTATTAATATATCCGTTTGTCATACTTAAAGTTGCAAGCTTCATTTTGCAAGCTTACTTTTTACGGAAACACTCCTTTGACAATAATATATTATAGTAAATATATTGTATATATTGCATATTATATATATGTATGTATATATGTACACTGAAAAAGAATACTAAATTTTAATAAATATTTGTTTGAATAGTTCTAAGTAAATATTTATTTATTGTAAATACTATTCAAAGAAATATGGTACAAGATTTAGCATTTTTTTCAATGTATAGTATAATTATATATAATATAATTTATTCCCACAAATTGATGTAAATATACGTAAATAAATTTACATGTAATAAAGAAAAACAATTTTATTAAAAAATAATATTTATTTTTATAACAATTTCAATATATTTTGTAAGTCCTCTTTTAGCTTTTATTACGAACTTATCCAAGAAAATGTAATAAAGATGTTGTATATGACAGCCAAGACTGTAGTAATAGATTATCTCGGCATCTTTCTTTATTTCTACGCGGAATTAGAGAAAGACTAGAGCTTCCGATAATATTAGGAAATCGAAAAAAAAACATATAGTGCAGTTACGTTGAACAGTTCGCGCGATGTTATCGAACACGCGCACTTCGATCATTTCGCGTGCGCAACGTCACGTCGTACGTTGCGCACTTCACGCCGCTCTCGGCGGCGCACTTCGACTAAATTCGCATCTGGCCAAAAGTCGCGAAACAATTCGCAATCTGTCCACCAATTTCAGTCGCGACCCGAGAATATATAGCTGTGCTTATTGCGAACAGAATTGTGTTTATTATGGCAAACACGTGCTCCGAATTCGACGTGAGAATAATTTTCCTTCTTTCCGCAGTTACCTCCTCTCGCGGTCGGTTTATTGCGACGGAAGCTTTATTGCATTTATTTTACAGACTAAGAAAGGGATAGACATTCCAATTTTAAAAGCGCAATACACTACGTATCGGATTCCTACCTTCCGTATCCGGAAGCCGTGTTCGCACTTCGCGCACTGCGCACGCACTTAAATCCGCTCGCCGTTCAAGATAATATCCACTTAACCTCCTCCGTCGGCCGCCGGCGCGCGACTGTGGATAATTCGCGGTCGCGACCGGCCTAGATATATACCGGCTATATTTAGCCCGCGTCGTCACCGCAGCGCGCGCCGATTGGCCAGCGGTGGCGTCGAGCAACGCCGCGATTGGCCATACAGCGACTCCGCGAATACGCGCCGGTGACCCCGCGGCCCGCGCTCGTCCCTGCCAAGGAGGGCCGTCGGAGCTGGCTGGTTGGCAGGCTGGCAGGCTGACTGGGCGCGACGCCTCGGCCGCGACATTTGTTGACATGAAACTGTCAGGGAGAGTACGCGCACCGCTCCCTTACTGCGCCATGCCGGCATATTCGATCCGCGTGCGTGTCGCGCTCCTCTCTAAGCATTCCTAGAGCGCTCTATTCTGCCAGAAACGTCAGTCTCCTGACAACATGAAGGATTTTTAGATTTTTGCTCCCGCAGCCGCTTGGAAAAAAATAAAAGACAAATAAAATTATGTAGAAAGTATTTGCGAGACCTTTACGTTCTAATTTACAGAATTAAAAATTGCTTGATAACAATTGCAATTTTATTATTATATAGTTAATGATGAATGACCATCTCGCGAAGAAAAATAGACAAACAAGCTCTGTGAAAAGATTACGCGTACTTTATATTTAATTAACTTTAATTAACATAACATTAAGCGGTTTTTAATTTACAAAATTAAAAACCGCTTAATGTTATGTTAATTAAAGTTTCGTTATAATACGCAATTAATGAAGATGTTATTAGTGTGTACTCCATAGAGAATAGGTTTAATTTCAGACAAAACGCAAGCGTTAAATAAAACAGAAACCTCAATCTCCTGATAATATAAAAGATTTTTAGATTTTTATTCACTCAATTCGAAGAAAAATAGATAAATAAACTTTTTGAAAAGTATTTACGCGAATTTCATCTAATTTACAGAATTCAAAATTGCTTGATGACAATTATAGCTGCAGCGTTTACAATTAAAACAAATATAATTAGCGTTTCACAGAGAATATATTTAATTTCAGACAATCCGCATACGTTAAATAAAACACAGACAAATAAAAAACGGGAAGTTAAAATTTTTTTGAAAAATAAAAATGTCATTCAATGATTTGATGATGAATGTATGGAAATTAATTCTCGTGAATTTTTATTAATTGATAACTTGATTAATAACTTTTTCTCTTTAATTTATTGATTTCTTTAATTTATTCTATATAATTAATTCTTTTGCCGCGTATTGCAAATTAATTTTCTTTTTGTCAACTAATAACAATTTTTACAATCATTAACTTCTTTTTTTGATCGCGATAGTGATTTAGGTCGATCGAACAGGATCGAATATACCACGACGATCGTCGCAGGTGTGCGGGTGAACAACACAGATTTAGCATGTGGTCAGGTTGGGTGGGTGGGCGAGATTTATGGCGAATAGAAGCGCGACGGTAATGGACGATCATTATTACCGCGGCTTGCCGAGTCTATTAATTTACTCGCGGTAGAGGCTTTCGAAAAGCCTTGAGAGGCGCTGCTGCACAGTGCCCTGCCCTGCTCGCAACTATCCTATGAAATCACGCCGTTCCTCAGCAATGCCGCATTATGCGAAAATCGCGCGCTAAAATTAGTCACAGACAATTATTGCACGCGCCGTGAGAACAAGAGGTGGATTTAAGATGACTTTGATCAAACTTTGATCAATTTATGTTTATTTCCATCAATGGAAAGATTAACTTTAAACTTTAATTTACCCTTTATCTTTTTCTCATTTTCGAAATTAAAAAAAATAAGAAGTAACAGTTAAACAGAGATTAAAATTAAATTGATAGAAATGAACAGTTAGCAATTAATTTAGTTGGCAATTAATTTATCAAGTTAATTCTTCTTATTTTTAACACATAGATATCATAGATATCGTAGATTAAAAGTAATAAATTGTATAGTTCAAAATTTTGCAGTAATTTTGCAAATCTAATTAAATTATTACTGTCAATTAATAACTTATCCTGAAGTTTTTCTATAAATTTTGTCATACTTATTATTTATAAATAGTTTAATTTTAATTAATATCTCTCTCTCTCTCTCTCTCTCTCTCTCTCTCTCTCATATTCACTTATAAATTAAATATTAAATTCAATATTAAATTTAATATTAAATTCATTTAATATTACTATAATAAATCAATATTTTTTTAATAAATAGAAAGCGAATAACGTATTAATTTCTTATTAATTATTTATCAATCCTTTGCAATATCATTACTTTTGATATCATTTGTTTAAATAAAACTGTAATAAATAATATAATACAAATTATGTATACATATACACTAACAATAAATGATGAATGACATTTTTAAAGGACATTAATTTCTAAGTGAGATTATTTTAGTATATTTATATACTAATTTAATTAAAAGCGAGCAGGATAAAGAGTTATTGGAAATTATTCATTCATTTTTAGAAATATAAGTACAATATAAATAAATTATATTATATTATACAACTTATAAGATAGATTGATTTATTATTCATTTTTTTATTTTGTGATTAAGGAAAGTTGATGAAGAAGCTTCTAAATGTTGACTCATAAGACCTCTGAGGCTTTGGATATACCACTGCGAGAAAAATCTCCGTACTTTCTTGATATAATCTCTCGGCTTGATGAAGATATGCAAAGTATATTGAGTAATAATAGTGGATGGTGTGTAGTTTACGTGTCCATCTGATTCGGGCATTTTTCTGCTCTTAGTTAGATATGATATGTCCGCGAGTATATATGCTCCAACACGCCCAGTTTACGAAAGAATTGAATTATCCTAGAATTTACAACATACGCAACAATCAAAATTTTATCAGATTCTAAAATATAAGTCCTATATTTATATTACATTTTACTATCTCGATTAACTTCGATATTTAAACAAAATGCTTATACCTATTTTATTTATGCGAATCTTATTGATTTTTTTTACAATATTTGTAATTGTATAGAATATATAGTTTTTATATATTCGATTACATAAAATATAAGTGTTGTACTACTTGCATAATTTCTATATATATTTTTTCGACTTTTTTAATATGATTTCAATGCAGTTTCAATCTGTTTCAACGTATTCCGCGTATTTGGAATTGTGTTAAAATTTTATGACAACGCCATCTCGCGTAACATCAACAAAGCATGAAAAAAACATGGCGGCCCACATGATTAATGAAAGATGTTTCGGAATAGTTTCAAATATTACAAGAGCCGGAATCCCGCACCGGATTTCGGCAACGTGATCGATTTCGAAAGTCCGGATTGCATCGAAGTATGTGATATCACCATTCGTATGTCCTATCGAAAATTAATCGCAAATGTCGTTTTTAGGTTAGAAAGATTGACATAAACGTAACTGGTGAACAGATCGAGAACAGTTTTGGCCTTAAATTGGCGAAGAAATGGAACATTTATGAATTGCTGAATATTCCCGGTACGTAAATTTTCTATGAAATAACGATAATGATTAAAATTATTCTTAAATAATTTTTTATATAAAAAATAATATTGCTTCTCTCTCTCGGAATGTCATATCAAGACTTGTTTAATCTTTTGCTTATATAATATCATTTTTAAATACATTGTTTACTGTAGCTAATATTGTATTTTGTAGGAAATTGTAATTAATGTATTCAACTCTATGTACTTACTCATCCTCGTTTACTTACTTATTTTAACACTTTCAGGTCTTATCTTTATTCAGAATCCATTTACACCAAATGGTCAACGATACTGGATTACAAAATGCTTGAAAGATTACTCCAAGGAGCCATACAAGTTGAACATAGATGCTCATAACATTTTAAATAACGAAACATGGTGGAACATATGTTTTCAGTAAGAGAATGATTAAATTAATATTTATGTTATTTTTTTGTGTAATAGAATTTAGATTTATGATTAAGGGAAGCACCTCATGTAACAGGTAAAAAAATCGATTTTTTTGACATAATTTAATATATTCCATAAAAAATATGTCTCTTGAGTTTTAAAACGAAATTTGAAGAATTAATGTAATTATAGACAATTTTATTGCTGACCATCAAGCATCAAACACGTGGTGTATCTCCTCTGTCGACCCTTAGGCTTTGAACACAACTGGAATATTTCTTTTATAGAAATATTATAGTGCATACATTCATATTCCTTTGTATAGGTATAATGGTCATCTTGAAACAGTTCCGTTTTTGAGGCACAATTTTATTTTTCGAATTTCGAACGAAATACAATAGTGTAAAGATGTCTCCAAAGTAAAGAGAATACTTATCGTCTGAGTAAGCCATGAAAAAGAAGATTTGCAGAGACAATCAATTTACTGATAAAGATTCTATGAATGAAAGAATGAGTGCCTCAGCAAGAAAATTAAGTTCTGCAAATACAAAAGGATAATTATTATCCACACACATACACAAAAACTCATTTTTAACATATCATTAAATTTTTAAGTGTTGGCGGATTTACAAAAATATTTGCAGACATTGTAAACAAAGTATAACATTTGGCGAATCAGAATAAATCATAATTAGATACTGATGTGATCAAACACCAACTCTAGTCAACTCTGGTCCTTTCATTAAAAATATTCACAAAATCAATTTTAGAATAGTGTTTGTTATGAGATTATTATAGGCATTGCTAAAAAAGGCATAAACATTTTTTGCAGATCTCAGCCAAGATCTAAACTTATCTGCATACGAAAATGCTGTGAAAAAAATTATCACAGCAAGTGCCACAGCAAGTGCAGTATGATAGTTTGTAGAAAAGCTAATAAAGAAAGAGAAGATAATGTTAAAAATGGAAAATCTTTAAATTTAAAAGTCTAGCGATAGATCTTGAAAAAGAGACATGCGGCTTCTCTTCATTATTGATATTATGACTCTAATAGGGAATTACACTGTCAAGATAACAGACCTCATTGTAAAGGGGAACTATTGCCAATCATGCAGGTATTGGAAAGATAATAAATACTGAAGATTATCTTCTACGATATGATACGAACAAGAATGTGTTAAAAACCATACCGACTCTGCGAGAAAAATGGAGATAGATTCTATAAAAGAGATGTTCATAAGATTCGAAGAAAAATTTGGAGTAAATACGGTAATTTTATATATATATATATATATATATATGTATATATATATATATATATACATCGACGATGGTGATACTAAACGTTCAAAGCAATTTTGAATTTAAAATTTTATGACGATGATTACGAAGTTATAAAAAGTGAAACATGACATTGGGCATATGGAAAAAAGAAGGAGCAGTAGACTTCAAAATATAAAGAAAACTTCAAAACTTGAAGGAAAGAAAAAATTGATGGATGTGCTAATAAAAAAAACTTACAAAGTATTCTAGATTAATAATAAGAAGGAATCTTAAATCTGTTGATGAAATGAAAAAAAAGCTGTAATGCGACTTTTTATCATCTAAGTTCCACAAATGAAAAGCTACAGCATAAGTGTTCACCACGATTAGATAATTGATGTACGTGGCGTATCGCAGAGGCTAGTAGTACTGTGGAAAATTTGGAGCACCCACTTCATCGGAATGTGCAGAAAAACTTATTGCGGTTATGTAAAAAGCTTTCCAGAAGAGATTTTTTTAAAAGATATTTAGGCAGGCACATGCAGAATGCAAACGAATTAATGAACGTTTTAATTCGACAGTGTGGCGTTGAGCTACTAAATATCTTAATTGTGATCACAAAACGATCGAAACCGTTGCTTTTATAGCTATCAATGTTTTTAATGAAGGTTACAGTTCCATTTTGCAAATAATGCACAGTATAGATATTGTTATTAGTTAACAATACAAAAGATCTACTGATCAATACGATTAGAGGCAAGAGCCGCTTAAACAGCACTTACGGATCTGGCATAGCAGATTAGCTGTAAGTACTCGAAAATTGTTGTTTATCTGTACCTAAAGCTTTAAACGCGTTTTTCTCGAAACTACTTTTTTTAGAATTGGCGTACAAGATTACTCCAAAACTAATACGAACTAGAAATTAAATGCCTATACCGGTCGAATTTGGATCTTTAATGTTTAAATAATTCCCAACACCTAATATATATATATATATATATATATATACACATACACTATATATGTACATGCATATATATCATATTTGTAGTCATTCGAACTGCGCGCCGAATTGGTTTTCCTGACTTTTAAACGCAGTTGATCAAAAACTGTTCATCCATTTGAACCCTCCCTTTGCACACATATAAGATAAATACATTCCTCATGAATCTTTATTTATAATTGTATTTGTTTACATAAATTATTTCTATTACATAATTAATATGAAATTTTTTCATAAAAATCGATATTTTTTCTTTTACATGTCACCATTTTTATAATTTCGCATCATTGTCTTTAACAATAGGTTCAATTAATAACCCAGACAGCACATTGAGACATAAGTCTTTAAAATTTCTTTTAGACGCCAAAGACGTCTTATGTCTCTCTTTTGAATACTTTGTGTTGTTTGGGAATGTAAACCCTACAAAAAAAAATTGTTTTTTTTTATTTTAGATGAATACAAGCAGCGCTACATTGCACGCCGACAGGCGACTTCAACGCCGATGTATCGGAATAACGTTATTATTATATCTTAAATACACATTGTTTTTCAGTAAAAAAAATTTTTTAGTAGTTTAATGTTACAATCACATATCCTAAAAAATTTTTAAAAATTGGTATATTTTCCTAAAAAGAAATTTCATTTATCATCTTATTTTCAGCGCGTTACATAAGGTGCCCCCCTTAAAAATAATATTTTTAGTGAATATATAGATTTTTGTACTAATTAGCTATGCTATGAAAAATCTGTATTTATATGCATATTAAGATTTGATGTGTATAGGGATATGTATATTAAGATATTTATTTGTTATGTATAGAACAGAAAAAGCAAAAACTCTCCTACCAAAGTTACGATGGGCGACACTGGGATATCATCACAATTGGGATACGAAATTATACTCTGAAAACTCGAGAAGCGACATGCCGACAGAATTATCTGGCCTAACATCCATTTTGGCAAAAGCATTAGGTTTCTCAGACTTCAAAGCAGAAGCTGCGATTGTAAATTATTATCGAATGAACTCGACTTTAGCAGGGCATACAGATCATTCGGAGATGAATATTACTGCGCCGCTTTTTTCTATAAGTTTCGGGCAGACGGCAATCTTTCTGATTGGTGGTCTTAAACAGGAAGATCCGGCTAACGCTATTTTTCTGCGGAGTGGAGATGTAGTAGTAATGTCGGAAAGCTCCCGTCTAAGATATCATGGGGTGCCGCGGATTTTAGCAGCGTCGAAAGCACCTTGGGACGATAATTACGAAGACAATTGCGAAAGCTCCGCGTACAACCTGGATGATTGGCACAAAGCACGGACTTACATTGCCGAAGCTAGAATTAATATGAATGTAAGACAGGTTTTGAAACCTGGGCAGATTGTATTATACTAAACTACATTGTAATTTTTTGTACATAAGAGTATTAAAGTATTTATTTTGACAAAAATACAAGATTTATGTCCCATATTTGAGTATCATCTTATATATTTACTTCTTATATAATTACTTTCAGTTCTAATTACATTTATGATTTTATATGATTTTATATTTTATATCAGGATATGAATATTAGATTATGCTCATGTGAAATAAATAACATTCTTTCATTAAAAACGCTACGAATTAATTCCAACACCTAATATATAAATTAAACAAAATTATATAAGAAAATATAAATTATAAATTATACACATTAAATTAACTATAAATAAATAGATTAAGTAAATAATATATTTTTTAAGTTTATATTTCGCATTATTTGTTATATTACTTAATTTTTATTTGTTTTTAATTGCTTTAATTTTTAACCATGCACATATGTGTACACATACATTTTTAAAATCACGCGCCATTGGAAACGTAATCACTAAATTTCCGGTCTCTCGTGTCAGCTGATCAATTCCATTCCTGTCTGCTGATGCACAGTGGTCGACAATGTCGGGCAAAGACAAACTACCAATTTTCCCCTCTCGGGGGTAAGTTTCTTACTTTAACAAACTAATAATTGCAAAATCTCGATGATTTCACTTATATATTATATGTCATTATTTATCCTTGAATAGAATTCCGTCTTAAAACATACCTCAGCACTGGGTGTAACTCCAGCATTCAACTGTTAAAAGAATGTGAATTTGTATTTAAATATTCTAATTCTCTTTTATTTTGCTAAAATGTGTTCTATACGGAAAAAATATTAATCTCCAAATGTTTATTGCACAGTTTATTATCTTTTTAAGAGATATTCGTCAAAATTATTCATTTAAGGATGAAATTATTTTCTACATTTTCCTATTTTGCAAAAATATCTTGTGTGATAAATGTACGTAATTTATGAATTTGTATATTTGATAACATAATTCAAAATTTATAAATAATAATAATATATTTTAAGTACAAAAGGATAGTATATTTTAACGATTGAAAACTGAAAATACTAGTATGTTTTAGGAATTTATAGTGTTTTATTAATATTAAGTATTTATTGTAAACTGTACACATTATTAAATCTGTATGTATATTTAGGGCCCAAATGTTGATGAAGTCTCGCTTACAAGGAGCACAAAAAGGACATGGATTGCTGAAAAAGAAGGCAGATGCACTGCAAATGCGTTTCAGAATGATATTGGGAAAAATCATAGAAGTATGATTAATTTTTTATTGTTAATTTTATATCTTTATTATACACTATTTATTGTACACTATTATGTTTCATATTCTGTTATTTAGTTTTAGTTGGACTATACTTAATTTTATACATATTATTATTTATTTATGTATGTATATCATGTATATTTAAATCATGTATCATTCTTTTCTTATTTTTAGACCAAAACTTTGATGGGTGAAGTAATGAAAGAGGCGGCCTTTTCATTGGCCGAAGCAAAATTTGCTACAGGAGACTTCAATCAGGTGGTATTGCAAAACGTGACGAAAGCACAGATTAAGATCCGTTCTAAGAAAGACAATGTCGCCGGTGTAAATCTACCTATATTTGAGTCCTATCAGGATGGGACAGATACTTACGAATTAGCAGGTCTGGCCAGAGGTGGTCAGCAATTGGCCAAACTGAAGAAAAACTATCAGCGAGCAGTGAAATTGCTCGTAGAGTTGGCGTCGCTACAAACAAGTTTTGTTACTTTGGATGAAGTTATTAAGATCACGAATCGACGTGTCAATGCAATCGAGCACGTAATTATCCCACGAATTGAGAGAACGTTAGCTTATATTATTTCAGAGCTTGACGAGCTTGAAAGAGAAGAATTCTATCGGTTGAAGAAGATTCAGGACAAGAAGAAGATTGCCAAAGCAAAGGTACGATTAGATCTTATTCTACTAATATTTTATTATTATATATTTATAATAATATTTAATTTTACTAATATTTTTGTTTTTATTGATTAACAGAATTTTTAGGAACACATTTCTAAGAAGATTATTCATATTTTACTAATTAATAATTTTATAATATTAATTTGTATATTATCTAAATTTTCTTCTGCTTAGGTTGAAGCAGAAAGAGCACTATTAATTGCAGCCGGACACGATTTAGATGCTACAAATTTGCTCGACGAAAGCGACGATGATGTGCTGTTTTAAATACTGTAAATAATATTATTATAAATATTAAGGTGTTATATCTAAATATATCTAAATAGAAAGAACATAAATTTATGTCGGCGTTACGACAGTCTCGTTTATACATTTTAGAGAATGTCGTTGGAAATCTCTTTTCCGCTTAAAAAAATCATTGTTACTATTTTAGTGTATCTTTTGAAAAATACATTTTACAGTATTTGTTGGGCAACAATTTGTATAAATGAATAATTATATATCATGTAGATCATGTAGTATGCAATAGTAACACTATTATTTTTTTTTTAAATATTTTGAGTATTTTAATTCTATATACACAAATCATTCCATCATCATTTTCAGCTTTTATGGTGCGAGATAATTGTACGATCCGATAATATAGTAACAATTATAAATATAATAAATATGTATATATGTATTTTTCTACAATTTTTTACCAATTATCACTATGGTTTACTTGATCGTTCTTACTCTGTTTTTTTCAAATTTCTATAAGAATATGAACGAGATATTTTAAATAGAAGAAAATATCGAGTCATTGATCGCTATAATTACATCCATTATAATAATTTTTACATTTACATAATTGCGACGTGGCAAATAATGGTAATACTTTAAAAAAATTGACTAAAATACAAACTGATGATTTTGTTTTGCAAATTATGTATTAGATTAATCAGATTATTTTAATTTAACTTTGATTAATCTCTTTAAATGAATTGATTTCTCAATTAACATGGCACAATTGGCGTGTACAACTGACCTAGTGTACTCGTCAGTGAACTAGGTCGATCAATATTACAGGGGTGGAAGGGATAGACAGGAGGTAGATTTCTCATACGAGTGGTGGTGACCACCCTTCTTCACTAAGAGGAGATGCGCGTGTGGAAATTGCTTTCAGTGCGCGGCGGAAAATTCGTCCACCCAAAACATGTCGTCGTCTTCTAGCGAGGATTGTTTCACGATCGTGGATGTGCCGGAGAATCGCTATGATGAGGCAATCCACCATCTGAGATGGAACTTTTTCGCCGATGAGCCGCTTAATAACGCTATAGGGCTTTGCGCGAGGGGGGAATCTCAGAGCGCACTTGAGCGACACTGCCTTCTCACCTTGAAGCAGGGTTACTCCAGGATGCTAGTGGATAAGAAGGGAGCGGTGAGCGAGATCTCTCACATCACAAAATATATATATGTAACATTTCTTACTCAGTTGCTTCATTATTTATTTTTAGAAATAATAAAAATTAACTTGTTTCAATTCTTTTTGTTTTTATTTGATATATCGTTATTACTTACAGAAGTCTTAATAGTCTAATATTTTTTATATATTCTTAATGATTTATTTATAATTAATCTTGTTGTTCTATTTAAATTTTTTGTACTAAAGTCAATATGATCTGATTTATTGTTACTGATTTTATGCATTTGCAGGAATAAGAACAAAATAGATTATTATAAACATTTAGTAAAAATTTAAAGATAATTAATAAAAAATATAAATATATTTATTAAAAAATTAAGTAAAAAAATTTTTTATGATTAATTGGTATGATATTGGCAGAAATAAATTAAATACAAGTGACTTACAAATGTATTTTTTATAATTACTATAAAAATATTTGTTTTATATATAAATAGGCATAACTTGCAGCAATTCATACGCATATAAGAAAGAAAAATTATTTTACAATTATAGTCACAAATACCGAACATTTTTCTTTCATTGGACATAAGAGACTTATCTTACAATCAATAGATTGTGCACTTCTCTGAATATAACTCATAAGAATAAAATAATCAATTATAGTGAAATTGTATATTATCAATCTATAATACAATAACATATAATATAAATAACATAATAATATAAATAATTAATAAAGAGTAATAAAAATTCTCAAAGTATTTGAGATAATATTCCTGAAGATAACTAAATTCCCGAGAAAAAAAATGTTATATGTATATATTAGGTGTTGGAATTAATTCGTAGCGTTTTACAAGTGATGGGAAGTACTTTCATTAATGTATTTTTTAATGCTCATG